>CM077083.1:102524246-102973351 GCA_039513925.1 Platanthera zijinensis
AAACTACTTAAAAACTAAAAAAATTATTCCCCCTTTATCTTAAATTTTTTTATTATTCCGAAAATCAAAAGATTTATTGTAAAAAAAATATTATTCTCTCGCTTCGGCATCGCCTCATGCTATTATGGGAAAAAGGGAAACACATTTCTATAGCGCTATCATGGCTAAGACGTTAGCTAATCACGAGTCAGACATGCACTTGCCACCCCGTACCACCCGCACACATATGGTCAAGTCGAGATAATAGATAAATAAATATTAGAAATATTAGAAATAATAAAAAACCCGTTTCATTTATTAGGAAAGATTGGTCCGTCAATCTAAATGACGCGTTATGGGCGTATCGTACGACATACAAAATCGCAATTGATTATACGTCGTTTCGATTAGTCCATAGCAAAGCGTGCCATCTACCCGTAGAACTAAAAACCTGACACAGTTTGGGCTCTTGAAACACATAAATCTCGACGCTAACTTAGCCTCCCAATAAAGAAAACTACAACTAAATGAGCTCGATGAATGGCGTGTGCACGCTTATGAGAGCAAATATAATCTATTCGAAGGGTTCTAAGGTCTATCGTTCGAAAATCAATGCTCCCAAAAAAAATATTTTTCTTTGGGCGAACTTTTCCTTTTTTATAATTCACGTCACCAAATAAATTCCATATAAACAGAAATTTCTTTTTGGTTTTTCTATTTAATTCTCAATAATGCAGGGTTTCTACACGGGCCTCCCCAAACATGTTCTAGGGAAGTTCCTGCCCCCTTCCTCTTTATTTATGTACATACCTGCATTTTATTTCTTATTGTTCCTCATACTTATATTACAACATTAGGGACAATATTGGAATTAAGTATGGGGGTGTTTTTCGTACTTTCATTTTCTGCACTTCTATTTTCTGCACCTCTTTAAAAATACAAAAAAAGAAAACAAAACAAAACACAAAAAAATTATAAAATAAAAACTCAATTTTTTTTTCAATAAAATGTTTAGTAAACGCCTGTAAATATTCGCATTTTATAGTACTTTATTTAGGTCGTTTTAGTTTATTTTTGTTGCTTTTAGTTACTTTTGTTCAGTAAAATGTTCTTTTTTTGTATATACTCTTCTAACTTAGCTTTATTTTATTTTCTGAAATTTTGCAGAAAAAAGACGAAAAATCAAAGTACACGCTCGTGACCTGTCTGTCATGCCCGTGTCATGCCAATCGACGCTCAATGCCAGCAGACTCGACACTCGACGCTTCCAATCGACACTCAATGCCACTAACACGCCCATGACCTTTCCGACACGCCCGTGTCTGTCCTGTAGTTTTCAACCCGGTTCAAATAGTTGCAGCCGACATCTAATTCTGTCAGATGTCCAGTCACGCCCCCATACACGCCCGTGACCTTTTTGACACGCTCGTGGCCAACACATGTCTCGTTCCTGAAGCATCCCGAAGTCAGCTAGTCAACTATATTTTGGCTTCTCCTGCACGCCAGTTCGACACGCCCCGGTCACGCCCGTTGCTAGGGCGTGTAATTTGAAATTTTTGCTTATAAATAGAACTTTTTTGTATGATCCAAGGGTTCAATTTTTTGGAACCATTTTGCTTTGGGTGGGCTATTTGGGTGGATTTCCAAGCTATGAAAGGGAATTTTCTCCCCTCTCTCTAGATTATTTTAGCTTTTTGTAACCCCCCTTTTTGGCTTAATAAAATGTTTAGTTTTTTTTCTCTCTTTGTGTAGTTTGGAATTTCATTTGAGTGCCCACTTTGAGTGATCTTTTTTCTTTGTTTTTCTCTTTTAAAATGGGTGTGTGTGTGTGTGTATGAGAGTAGTTTATGTTTTTATGTTTTTTTAGTTATTTTTATTACTTAGTTTGTTCTTAGTTTTCTATTATGTAAGGAATTGGTATGCAAGCTTTTCTTCTCATTTTTCCATAGCTATGTTAGCTTTAGTTATTTTTTTCTTTGTATTCATTCTTATGAACTTATAAAAGGGTTTTTCAAAGTGGTTTTTTTATCTTTTAACTTAGGTTTTCTTTTTTTAGTTTGTAAAACTTTTTGTTCTTTTTAACTTTATTTTCACTTTTTAAGCATTTTTATAAAGTTATAAGAATGAATTAGTAATCGTTTTAATTTTTGGTAACCTTTGATTTTTTATTTTATCTCCAAAAAGATTTCCTTCTTTAATTTGTATTTATTTTTTATGCATTTTTCGCATATTCTAGGAGTAGAAAAGTAGTTATTTTAATTTTTCGATCACTTTGTTTTTTCAATTTTTGTAGAGTGCGTGCGTTTAGGAGTTAGCCGTTAACTCTTTATTTACTGCTTTCTTTCATTTCTGTAGAGTGTGTGTGTGTATGCGATAGATTTTACCGCTTTCCTTTGCTGCTTCCCTTTTTATGCTTTCTTTATGTCTTTCTTCAATTTATGTAGAGTGTGTGCGTGTATGAGGTTAGAAATCGCATTTATTTCCCGCCTACTCTTTTGAGTAGGACTTGCTTTTATTTCCCGCCTACTCATTTGAATAGGACTTGCTTTTATTTCTCGCCTACTCGTCTGAGTAGGACTTGTAATTTCCCGCCTACTCATTTGAGTAAGACTTGTAATTTCCCTCCTACTCGTTTGAGTAGGACTTGTAATTTTTAATTATGTCCTTTCTTTTTATATGGCTTTGTTGAGTGTGTGGGTTCTATGTTTAGTGTGTTTTACTTTGTCATGTTATTTTATGTTTTTTTTAACCCTTTAGCGTTTATTTTCGAACTCACGTCTAACCAAACCCATAAGACGTCCCCATTCTGATGAGTGGCCAATCGCTCTTTGCCCTCAGTATCGAAGAGCGTTGGGACATAAAAATATTTTTAAATAATTAGAGGTCTTCTTTTTCTCTTTAATTAAAGAACTTAAGCTTTATCCCGGGTATACGACGCGTAGGACCACATATCGATGTGTGGGCTCTATTTCTGTTGTCCATACGCTAGCTAGCCGGGAAGCTGTGCGTATGGACCGATCACCCTTGGGTAAAGAGAGTTGTTCTCACAACCTCGAGAGAGGAGAAAGCATAATTCTCCCAAATTCGGTTCCCCACCAAATAGCGGAGTTCTTAGCACAATGAATGCATTAAGAGGAATCATTCGTAGAACAAGAGCTCAGTCGAATAGTCTTAATATTCAGGTGAGCAATATCCCTAGAGATAGGTGAGCTCATTTTGATGGAACCTCCATGGCCAAGTCTCCCATTAATTAATTAGAAACCTAGGATCTCTAGTCAGCTAAAATTATTTTAGTTCTAATCGATTCGAAACCGAGCATTATTTCTTCATCGATCATTTTTCTAAGTCTATTTTCTGCACTTTATTATAACCCCTTTAGTTAGTTTATCTGATAACACAAAAAGTTATCTTCGGTAAAATAATAGTCTGTCCTGGAGGAGTAGAAATAATCGACCCTACCCCGAGAACAATACGACCCTGATATTCCCCACCGGAATATCATATACTACTTACGATAGGTGCACTTGCCTCCTTTCCTTAAAATCTTAAATTAAAACGAAAAATCACCTACGGGCTCCGCCCACTTAAGCTAAACCACCATTTCCTAATTAAATAAAAAAAACCGTCTTTCTAAAGGGGGCCCGCGGTGCGCATCAAGTTTTTGGTGCCGTTGCCGGGGAGTGTGTTGTTATTTTGAATCTGGAAAACTATTATTTTTACCTTTTTTATTTATATATATAAAAAATTTCCAACCAAAATAATAATAATAATAAAACTAATTAAAAACTAAAAAAAACTGTCTTAAAAATTATTTTTCACTTTGTATTAAAAACTAAAAAAATATATATAGCAAATAAAACTACTTAAAAACTAAAAAATTTCTTCCCCCATTGTCTTAATTTTTTTTATTATTCCAAAAATTTAAAAATTTATCGTAAAAAAAAATTGTTTTCTCGCTTCGGCATCGCCTCGCTCTATTATGGGAAATAGGGAAACACATTTCTATAGCTCTCTTATGGATAAGATGTTAGCTAATCATGAGTCACACAAGCACTTGCCACCCCCTACCACCTACAAACATATGTCCAAGTCGAGGTAATAGATAAATAAATATTAGAAATAATAAAAAAATTGTTTCATTTATTAGGATAGATTGGTCCGTCAACCTAAACGACGCGTTATGGGCATATCGTATGACATACAAAACCACAATCGGTTGTACGTCATTTCGATTAGTATATAGCAAAGCGGGCCATCTACCCGTAGAACTAAAAAACTCACACACTTTGGGCTCTTAAAACTCGTAAATCTCGACACTTACTTAGCCTCCCAAAATAGATAACTGCAACTAAACGAGCTCGATGAATGGCGTGTGCACGCTTATGAGAGAAAATATAATCTATTTGGAGGGTTCTAAGTTCTATCGTTCGAAAATCTATGCTCCCAAAAAAATTATTTTTCTTTGGGTGATCTTTTCTTTTTTTATAATTCGTGCCACCAAATAAATTCCATATAAACAAAATTTTCTATTTTGTTTTGCTATTTTATTCTCAATAATGCAGAGTTTCTACACGGGCCTCCTCGAACACATTCTAGGGAAGTTCCTACCCCCTTCCTCTTTATTTATGTACATACCTGCATTTTATTTCTTATCGTTCCTCATACTTATATTGCAACATTGGAGACAATGTTGGAATTAAGTATGGGGATGTTTTTCGTACTTTCATTTTCTGCACTTCTATTTCCTACACCTCTTTAAAAATACAAAAATGAAAACAAAACAAAACACACAAAAAATATAAAATAAAAACTCCAAATTTTTTTTTATTTTGTTTCAATAAAATGTTTAGTACACGCCTGTAAATATTCGCATTTTATAGTACTTTATTTAGGTCATTTTAGTTTTTTTTCATTGCTTTTAGTTACTTTTGTTCAATAAAATGTTCCTTTTTTGTATATACTCTTCTAACTTAGCTTTATTTTGTTTTCTGAAATTTTGCAGAAAAAAGTCGAAAAATCAAAGTACACGCCCATGACCTGTCTGTCATGCCAGTCGACACTCAACGTCAGCAGACTCAACACTCGACACCTCTAATCGACACTCACGGCCAACGACATGCCCGTGACCTTTCCAACACGCCCGTGTCAGTCCTGTAGTTTCAACCCATTTCGAATAGTTGATGCCGGTAGCAAATTCTACTACATGTCCAGTCACGCCCTCCATACACGCCCGTGACCTTTTCGACACGCCTGTGTCCAACACGTGTCTCATTCCCGAAGCTTCCCGAAGTCAGCCAGTCAACCAAATTTCGACTTCTCCTGTACGCCAGCTCGACACGCCCCCTGGTCACGCCCGTGACCAGGGCGTGTAATCTGAAATTTTTGCTTATAAATAGAACTTTTTTGTATGAGCCAAGGGTTCAATTTTTTAGAACAATTTTTCTTTTAGTGGATTTCCAAGCTATGTAAGGGAATTTTCTCGCCCTCTCTTTAATTTGTTTTAGCTTTTTTTAACCCCCCCCCCACCCCCTTTGGCTTAATAAAATGATTAGTCTTTTCTCTCTCTTTGTGTAGTTTGGAATTTCATATGAGTGCCCACTTTGAGTGATCTTTTTTCTTTTTTTTTCTCTTTTAAAATGTGTGTGTGTGTGTATGAGAGTAGTTTGTGTTTTTATGTATTTTTAGTTATTTTTCTTACTTAGTTTTTTCTTTGTTTTTTATTATGTTAGGAATTGTTATGCAAGCTTTCCTTCTCATTTTTCCTTAGCTTTGTTAGCTTTAGTTATTTTTGTGCTTTGTATTCATTCTTATGAATTTATAAAAGGGTTTTTCAAAGTGGTTTTTATTTCATTTAACTTAGGTTTTCTTTTTTTAGTTTGTAAAACTTTTTTGTTCTTTTTAACTTTATTTTCACTTTTTAAGCATTTTTATAAAGTTATTAGAATGAATTAGTAATCGTTTTAATTTTTGGTAACCTTTGATTTTTTGCTTTTATCTCCAAAAACTTTTCCTTCTTTAATTTTTATTTATTTTTTTATGCATTTTTAGCATATTCTAGGAGTAGAAAAGTAATTATTTTAATTTTTTCGATCATTTTGTTTTTTTTCAATTTCTGTAAAGTGCGTGTGTTTAGGAGTTAGCCTTTAACGTTTATTTACCGTTTTCTTCCATTTCTGTAGAGTGCATGTTTGTGTGAGATAGATTTTACTGCTTTCCTTTACTGCTTTCCTTTTTATGCTTTCTCTATTGCTTTCTTCAATTTATGTAGAGTGCCTGTGTGTATGAGGTTAGAAATCGCATTTATTTCCCGCCTACTCCTTTGAGTAAGACTTGCTTTTATTTCCTGCCTAATCGTTTGAGTAGGCCTTGCTTTTATTTCTTCTTATTCGTTTGAGTAGGACTTGTAATTTTCTGCCTACTCGTTTGAGTAGGACTTGCAATTTCCCGCCTACTCATTTGAGTAGGACTTGTAATTTTCAATTATGTCTTTCTTTCTTTTCTTATGGCTTTGCTGAGTGTGTGGGTTCTATGTTTAGTATGTTTTACTTTGTCATGTTATTTTATGTTTTTTTCTTTTTAACCCTTTAGCATTTATTTTCGAACTCACGTCTTACCAAACCCATAAGTCATCCTCATTCCGTTGAGTGTCTAATCGCTCTTAGCCCTCAGTATCGAAGAGCATTAGGACATAAAAATATTTTTAAATAATTAAAGGTCTTCTTTTTCTCTTTAATTAAAGAACTTAAGGTTTATCTCGGGAATACGACATGTAGGACCACATATCAATGTGTGGGCTTTATTTCCATTGTCCATACGCTAGCTAGGCGAGAGGCCATGTGTATGGACCGATCACCCTTGGGTAAAGAGAGTTGCGCTAACAACCTCGAGAGAGGAGAAGCATAATTCTCCCGGATTGGGCTCCCCACCCAATAGCAGGGTTCTTAGCGTAATGCGGGCATTAAGAGGAATCCTTCGTCGAACGAGTGCTCAGTCGAATAGTCTTAATGTTCAGGTTAGTGATATCCCTAGAGATAGGTGAGCTCATTTTTATGGAACCTCCACGGCCAAGTCGCCCTTTAAATAATTTGAAACCTAGGATCTCTAGTTAGCTAAAATTATTTTAGTTCTAATCGATTTGATACTGAGCGTTATTTCTTCATCGATTGTTTTTCTAAGTCTATTTTTTGCACTTTCTTATAACCGCTTTAGTTAGTTAATCTGATAACCCGAGAAGTTATCTTCGGTAAAATAATAGTCCCTCCTGGAGGAGTAGAAATAATCAAACCGACCCCGAGAACAATACGACCCTGATATTCCCCACCGGAATATCCTGTACTACTTACGATAGGTGCACTTGCCTCCTTTCATTAAAATCTTAAATTAAAATGATTAATCGCCCGCGGGCTCCGCCCACTTAAGCTAAACCACCCTTTCTTAATTAAATAATTAATCATCTTTCTAAAGGGGGCCCGCGGCGCGCATCAGTACCTCACTACCATCGCGCGGTACCTCACTACCATCGTGCGGTAGAAGATGTGTCACATTAATGTGCTATTTACGATGAATAGACACTAATTCCACGTGGTAGCTCTCAAAGAGTAACTCCAAACAAATCGGCCACACTACTGCTGGCATTAACACTACCGTCGAGCGGTAGCTCTCTAAGATCTTTGTCGATTAATTCGACAATGCTACCGCCGCGCGGTATCAACCTACCGCCAGGAGGTATCCCACATAGAGCACCTACACCAATTTCATTATACTACCATCAGTGTTGTCCCTATTATCGTGCGGTAGCTTATAGAATCAAACTACTGGCTACGGGAAACTTGGGGCATTACAAATCTCCCCCACTTAAAGAAATTTCGTCCCGAAATTACACATTGCAGGAAAACATAAAAGTATCAATATTATAAAAGTATACCTCAATGAAACAGCTTGGAATACTCCGCTCTCATGGTTTGCTCTCATTCCCATGACAATTCTTCATGTCCATAGTTGTCCCATCGGACCTTGACCATCCCGATCAACTTATTTCTCAGTTGCTTTACTTCTATGTCCTCTATTCGAATGGACTTGACCTTCACTGTCAACCCACTATCAATCAGCACCTGATCCATAGCAACCACTTATGTAGGCTCTTGCTCTGCCTTCTGCAATACTGATATGTGGATTATATCGTGTAGAACACTTAGTTCAGCTGAAAGCTTCAATCGATAAGCAGTTTCACCAATGCGCTCCAATGCCTCTAACGACCCAAGGTACCTCGAACATAGCTTTTGCAACCATCGAATCCTTGATACGCCCTTGAACGGTTTGATCTTCAGATAAACCCAATCGCCCACCGCGAACAAGGCAATTCTATGCTTGGCATTATAATTATAACACCTCCATTTGTCCCATGAAATATAACAGAGGATCCGGCTAGGGCCCCATGCCATATTCCACAAACAGTAGGCGGTGTTACATGTTAATATCAAAAGACCAAATAAATCCTAACTCAGAGCATTCTAGTGAAAGCTTCAAGGGTTAATTGAATTCAGGTATCAACAATGTCCACTATATAAAACTATAGAAATGTTATTACAAAATACACAAAAGTTATGGCATTAAGGCCTTACAAATGTTCTTCCAAAAAATAGTGGTTTACAGACATCGGCGCGCGGGCCAGCAACACAGGAAAAACACTAAAAAGCCTTTGCTTGGCCTTCGAGGTCTGGCATAGTGAATATCTTTGATTACAAGGGTATCTAATCACCTAGAGGGGGGTGAATAGGTTATTGCAGTCTTTTGTTGAGTCTTTAAAATTTTCTTTGACTTATGTCCTACTCTGTATACTTATTTCATCTTTCAAGAGAACAATATTCAGCACATCAAAACACAATACACAGCACACCAGATTTTATAGTAGTTCCCTAGTGTATGGGTATATCCACTTTCCCTCTCCGCCTTTCTAATAGTATGTTAGACAAGGCTCTTCTCCAAAAACTATGGCTCCTCAGAGATTTCAGTACGATCCCACTGAATCAGTCAGTCTCCACTGAGACTTACAACACTTGCTCATAGCCCTCCACACAGTAATCACCTAACAACCACACACAGGCACAAATGCCCTTTACACAGTCTAAGAGAAATAGTCTCACACAAATTTACACAAGAATCCAATCACACAGCCTTTATAATTTAGGCTTTAAAATAAGATCTCACATAGAGCCTAATTAATTTAGGCCTCACCATAGATCTTTCATAGATCTACTGATTTTGAAAGTGTCTATTGATTTGACTCAAGAGAAATTATTCTCTGAGTCAATTTCTTCCTGGGCTAAGAAATTCTCAGCCCTATCTACTTCCCAGCAACAAGGATGACAATCTTTGACTATCTGCTGCTTATGCTGGAAGTTCCTCAGGACCTTGATCCTATTCTTACTGATGAAGGGAGAATATTAAGAATAAATATCTTCAATCAGCTAACCTTTATTGGCAGGAAAATTAATTACACTACCTCTCCTTCAGTCCAGAGAAAACTCTGTGCAGATATCTTCTTCTTCTTCAACAGCTTGGATCGTTAATATAATTCAGCTAGGGTTTGCCTAGACTGATTCGTCTTCCTCAGAGAAATCCTTTGTTCTTGCTGTAAAAGATGTTAATTGCACCAGCGAACTCAAAAACCCTTCAGATTTTTCAATTGAAGTTCTTGGTTATGTAATAATGGCGGATGAAGACGACGAACTCCCGCTTCTCATTTTTTAGAATTTTAATCAGAATACCTGCTTTGATCTTAATCTCAGTTGTTATTTATAAACCCCGTCGATTTGTGGGATGTTTGACATGTGTCCCAGTTTTAACGGTGGTTAAAACCTCAGCTAAATCAAATTAAGATCCATTGTAGACTGACGGCGACGTTAATGTCGATTTGCAGCATTTAAATAACAAATCAGAAAAATCTTTGACTTGTTGACTTTGTTGACGTCAGCACAATTCTGGACTTAGACAAACTCAAGAAATACTTCAGAAACCCTCAGTTTGATGAACTCAAAACTCAGTTCGACGAACCCAGAGTTCAGCTCGACGAAATCAAGTAATACTTCAGAAAACTTCAGTTCGACGAACTCAAAATTTAGTTCGACGAATCCAGGGCTCAGCTCGACGAAATCAAGCATCATCTCAGAAAACTTCAGTTCGACGAACTTAAAACATATTTCAACGAATCCAGAACTCAGCTCGATGAAATCAAGCATCATTCCACAAATCCTCAGGTCGACGAACAGGTGAAAGCTGAGTTCGACAAAATCTTAACTTAGCTCGACGAAATCAAAGCTCAGTTCGACGAAAACTGGATAAGCAATACTTCGATGATTCTTGACTTAAAATTTTCTTCAGCTCTGTTAGGCATTGAGTGGTGTTAAGTGAATAGGTCATTCTCAACGAATTTGGACTTAGTAATATTTTTGCTGACTTTGTCTCAGTGGTTCCTTCTTAACTGTCTCAGTTATTTCTTCTTCACAGCTGAGACTTTTTTCTTATCTCATCGGTTTCTTCTCAACTGTCTCAGCGGTTTCTTCTTCACAGCTGAGACTATCTCCTGTCTCAGCGGTTTTGCTGATACCAACACTTCTGTTAATGTTTTGTGGTTAGCTTCTTAGCTGTCTCGACGCTTTTTCCTTAGTCAAATTGTCCAGCTTTCTATCTAATGGCGTTGAGTGTATAAGCTTCACTCAATGCTTTTATACTTAGACTGATTTTTTGTAATCTTTCCTTCTTGCTGAAGTTTGGCATTGACAGACTTAGCATGGTATTGAGTGATGAAGCTTCACTCAATGCTTTTGGACTTAGTCAATTTTCTGGCTTCCACTGCTTAGGCTTTGACATGATATCCTTGTCTCAATGATTCTGGCCATATGGCATTGAGAGAATTGAGTGAGCTTGCCTTACTCAATGCTTCTGGACTTAGGAATTTTTCTGACTTTCTATTCTATCACCTTGAATCAACCTGTCATTGTCTCTTAAACTATATGTCCAATCATTGTGACAAAGACCAACATGTATGCATGAACTTAAACATACATCAAATACAACTATGTGTATACCATTGACCTGTTTGACTTCTTACAAATCTAAGATATTGGGATCAATGGACCCAACAATCTCCCCTATTTGAAGAAGTCAAAACACCACTTGAGAATTCTTTGTCAATGATACACACTAACATAAGCAGAACAAATATTATTAAAGCAACAAGAGTTACCACTTATCAAATTATCAAAGCAACAAGCGTTACCACTTATCAATAAGTTTACCACATTTTCCCTTGTGCTCCCCCTACTTTGCTGCATTTTCCCTTATGCTCCCCCTGCATTGTTGCACCCTGCAGTTATAAACTACTTCTTTGTTGCTGCTACTCCCCCACGCTACTTTGTTCTTATATTATTTCTCCTCTTTTTTGACTTCTTTGAAATACCACTTGAAAGTCTATGAAATAGCTTAGGAGCAGCATGCTATCTACTCCCCCTATTTGAGAGCAGAGAAGCAAGAGCAGAACTTGCTCCCCCTCAATAAGAACAACTTAAAATATACCAAATTCAACATACCCAATTCAAATTTGAAGGTGTTGAACTTTGCTTCATCTAGTGGCTTGGTGAAAATATCAGCCACTTGCTTGTCTGTTGGGACAAAATCAAGACTAATATCCTCATATTCCACATGCTCTCTTATAAAATGATATCTAATCTCTATGTGCTTAGTCCTGCTATGTGATAAAGGATTCCTAGTTATAGAGATTGCACTTGAAGTGTCACAAAACAAAAGGCTTTTACTTATCTGGAGGTTATAATCCTGGAGTTAATGTTGAATCCACAGCAACTGTGCACAATAGCTTCCTGTAGCTATGTATTTTGATTCTGCAATAGAAATAGATACACTAGTCTGCTTTTTGCTACTCTAGGAGACTACTCTTCTACCCAGAAAGTGATAGGAACCTGAAGTACTTTTAATGTCCTCTCTGCAGCCTGCAAAGTCTGCATCTGAATAGCCAATTAGCTCAAAATCCCTATTCCTAGGGTACCATAGGCCAAGATCTGGTGTGACCTTTAGATATCTCAAAATTCTCTTAACAGCTAAGAATTGAGTCTCTTTAGGGCATGCCTGATATCTAGCACAGACACATGTAGCATACATGATGTCTGGCCTACTAGCAGTGAGGTATAAAAGAGAACTAATTATCCCTCTATACAAATTTTGATCAACAGGTTTTCCTACCTCATCTTTGTCTAAAGACATATTTGATCCTATGGGAGTTTTCTTGGAGGAAGCATTCTCCATCCCAAATTTCTTAAGTAACTCCCTGGTAAACTTAGACTGTGATATGGATAATCCATTGTTCGTCTGTCTTACTTGGAGACCCAAGAAGAACTTAAGTTCACCCATGCTACTCATCTCAAACTTCCCTTGCATAAGTTTGGCAAACATCCTATAAAGGTTATCATCATTAGACCCAAAGATAATGTCATCAACATATATCTGGACTAGGATGATCTTGCCCATATAGAGCTTTCCTTAGTCTATAAACAAAATCAGGATGATAAGGAACAAAAAATGTAAGACCCCTTTTTTTTTTAAACCAACAGAGTCTTATGCCCAGAACCGCCGCTTTGCGGTGACACCAACACACCCGGGAAGGTCTTCGCTACAAAATTCCGATCCTGTATGCCATACCGATCGCAGAAGAGTAGAATAAATATAAGAGTAATGTAAACTCAAACACGAGTCCACCATAAATCACATGAAATTAAATTAATCTCCACGAAGGGAGAGTCCACAGTAAAGATAAAACAAAGTACTAAAGAGGGCTCCTGCCCGATACATCATGATCCTCACTAAAAGTCACTCAACGCGAAAGCAAATCTATAGTAACTACTAATGGTCGGGACTTATTGTCCCTGCTGGCTGAACTCCTGTGCTAGACTTTCCCGTCTCCAAGCGTACCGACCTCTAGGGTTGTATCTCTTGGTTTGGCTCCGCGATCCCCTAAAATGATTTGGTCAACGACCGTTAGTATAAAATACTAAGTCCTATCATCCCCCACCCCTCCCCCATGGCTCCTAGCCACCGAGAGGGGAGAAAGAATGGGAAGGTATGTAAGGTGGAGAGTAACAAAAGTAAGCAGGTCACAATGGAACTAGTCTATCATGAGTATATAATCACAGCAAGTATAAGTAAGTAGTAGTAGGTAAGCAAGTATAAGTATACACATGAACAAAGTGAGCAAGTAAAAGTACAAGAAGATAAACTAAGTAAGTAACTATGACCTATAGGAATGTCCATACAAACCTATAGACCAAGGGGTCTTTTTGCAAGGCATATTGTATAAAGAGTCACATACTAATTTATATAATAGGTGTCAAGGGTTATATGCAATGATTATGTTATGTCATGCAAGTATGCAATGATGTGAGTATGCAAGTACAAATCACACACCTGACTATGTGCACACAGACCTTTAGTTCCACCTTTTTGGAGCCTAACCTCCAAGGATACCTCCGTAGTGGCAAACATAAGCGGTGAGTTGGGCCTCGCCCACCTCTAAACTGGTATCAGCACTACAAGTCAGACCTATCATACGCCTCAATACTAATGCACTAAGCGGAGCTCCTGCGTACTCTTGCCGGCTGGCGCATCGCACTTTATTTGGCTAAGTGCTAAACCACACTATCGATTAAACGTATTGGTGTCGGTGCGATGACTCTCCAATACCGAAGACCCACCACCTTATATTTTATGCACATACAATATTAATGTGTTTCCTCACCGAGCAAAGGCTCCCCGGACTATCCCGTCCGTCATAAATATCTACCAAGCCATCGGCTCGCGGGTCTAACCTGCACATCACCAAAACCACCGAGCCAACCGCTCGTGAGACCAAACCTAACTCCCATAACACCGGAGAGTGTGAGTGTAAGTGTAATCCTAAAGTATTTCTAATTACTCTTTTAATCCATTAGACAAACGGCTTACGATAACCTCAGACTGCCAAAGGAATTCCCGGTGAATGGCTCTCATAGGGCACTAGGAACTATGATGGTAGCCGAAGCCCATCGTTCCCTTTCGTAAGGCACTCACTATTATTTTTTATTACTCAATTCACAGTCCCTTTTTATATTACACTGGATCTAACCCTAATGTATTTTGACTCTCTCTCTCTCCACAAAAAGATGATATTTCGTCGATCCCGAGCACCTCTTATCACTAGTCTACCCAACACTCTCCACATCATGACTCCTAATGAAGCTCTCTTTTTCACCTTACCAAATCAGTAAACTATTAACCTCATCTCCCTATGTCCATTCCACATGCTATCACGATTCCGCAGTTTTACTATGTGCAATCCAACCTAAGCCAAATGATGTACATGATAGGAGGTACACCAAATTTTCTTCCAAGAGCCCTAAGGTACTTATTGGGTGTCTATAATGACATGTTTAGCCTAAATCCAGAAACGTGTAATTTTCCTAATTAATTTGGCATTTATTTAATTTTCCCAAAAATTAGGCCATGGGTGATTTTGAACATGAAGTACTATATTTCCTAAAGTTATGGCCTTCCAAAAATTATGATCACTATATGATGCCAAAAAAATAGATAATACCAAGTTTCACAAACTTTCATAAAAGTATTAGCCCATAAATAATTGATTCAAGATAAATACAATAAATAGAATTAAAAAGAGAAGTATCTCAAAATATTATCCAAAAATTACACAAAAAATTACAAGGGCTTTAATATGATCATAAATCATCACTGACTAAGTTTCATAACATTCTAAGTCAGTTTAACCATGATTTTATCAAACTCTTCCTTAGGGGCAACGTAAAGGTTAAAACTATAAGTATGAGCTAATATCTTCCAAACATCCTACAAATAAATTCTAGAGACTAATATTACTATAGAATTACCCCTACCAGAATCTCATGAAGATACAAGGTCATATGACCCCTTAATTATTCCATAGGGTGTATAGACCTAAACAATCCCTAATTGATTTAAGTTGTGTGTCTAAGTCTAAGGCTCTATTTGTTTGGGCGTTTTGATACTCCGTTTTGGGAAAATGCCGCCGGAAGGAGGGTAAACAAATGAACCACCGGCAGAGTTTGCTCCGTTTCCACCCGCCCTCCTTGAGAAACACCTCAAAAAGTTCCGTTTGGAGCAGCCACCTCCCCCCTCCGATTCGAACACTCCGTTTCCACATGCCGGATCGATCTGCCACCGCCAAACAAAATGAAGCCTAAATGTCACCAAATTCCTTCCTAGGGCATTTCACCACCCTAAGATCTCATGAACTAAACACCAAGTCCATACAAGGATATATCACCCCATGTCCTTCACTAACCCCCAAAGTTCAACCTTAGGGTTTGAACTAGGTTCCAAGGGCAAATCCACCCCATTCCACCCCAAACTCCAAGTGAAGGAGTTTTAACTGAACTTGAGGCTCTGGCCAAAGTCCCATCCCATTTGGGTGAGGGTTGGCCCCTTCATGCCCCAAGTACCCTTTTGCCCTAATTTATCCTCAAGGGCCATACTTTGGTATCACCAAAACCTATTCAATTCAAACCCAATTGGGCTGAGATTTGTATCAGAGTCATAATTTGAACCTAAGTGAAAGACTTTATTTCAAGAGCCTAAACACCTAGAGGGGGGTGAATAGGTTCTAATCTTTTTGTGTCTTTTTAATTCTTAAGCAAGCTGTTATAAGACTTCTTTCAGCATAGATTAATCAATCTACAGAAAATAAACACACAACAGTAAACACCAGACTTATAGTGGTTCCTCAAGATATGGGAACATCCACTTTCCCACTTCGCCTATCCAGCAGATAACTGGATTCAGCCTAACTTCCTTCCACTGGCTCAGATCCTCAGATCTTACAAACTCAGAACCAAAGATGGTTCCTAAACCTCAGACTTAACACAAGTCCTACCTCAGATTCTTCTCTAGAATCCTATCTCAGGCCTCAGCCCTACCTCAGCCTTTATAATTAGGCTTACAACTCAGACTTTTCACAAGTACTACCTCAGGCCTATAGCCCTACCTCAGCCTTTATAATTTTAGGCTTACAATCTCAGATCTAACCGAAGATCCTACAACAATTTGTGAGTAAAGAGTAACTGAAACTTCACCAGCTAGATTCCTCTGTTGATGTTGTCTTCTTGATAAGTTCTTGT
Source organism: Platanthera zijinensis (assembly GCA_039513925.1). Lineage (NCBI taxonomy): Eukaryota > Viridiplantae > Streptophyta > Magnoliopsida > Asparagales > Orchidaceae > Platanthera > Platanthera zijinensis. The sequence continues at coordinate 102,540,440 of CM077083.1, forward strand.
ATTGACTGATCCAACCTAACTTATCTTTTCAAAGCTTCTTGATTAGAACAAAATAAGTTGGATCTTCTCTGTTGATGAAGATGATCTTCAATCAGCTTCTTCCTTAAATTCAGATAGAACTCTGAATCTTTCTTGCAGACAGCCCTTGATCTGTCAGAATTCTTCTTATTGATGCCTCACATTGTTGTTCATATTATTTTCATTTCCGATCTGTCTCTTATATAGAGCTTGCATCATGGTTACCGGCTGATCCGGTTCATAACAAACTTCTGACAGTTCTGACAGTGGTGTCAGACCGGCTAGTTATGACCGCTGTCAAGTCACCAGTCACGTCACCAGGTTCTTCAATGTCTTTTCAACTAAGCACACAACACTCAGCAGACTTCTTCACATGTGTCGACACATATAGATTAAGTGTCAACACAAGTCTTCATGGTGTCGACACAATGACTTAAAGTGTCGACACAGTCATACTTCTGCTTCTCGACACTGCTTATGTTATATGTGTCGACACAAGTCCTTTGTGTCGACACAGCAGCTTCTTGTCTTGAAATTTCTTTTGCAGATAGTTAGTGTTTATTGTTTGTCAAATGGCATTGAGTGTGTTTCGACACAAGTTCTGTGTGTCAAAACAATTACTTCTGAACTCGACACAGCCTTTTGATAGTTGGTGTGTCGACACAAGTCCTGTATGTCGACACAAGTCCTGTGTGTCGACACAATTGCTTCAGGTGTTGACATATCTCCTGAATGTCGACATAGCTTCAGTTTTAAGTGTCGACACAAGTCCTGCTTCAGATGTCGACACATTTCTGGATGTCGACAATACTGCTTCTTTAGGTGTCGACAAAGCTTTGAGTGTCGACACAGCTTCTTTATAAGTGTCGACACAAATTCTAGGTGTCGACACAACTTCCCTGAGTGTCGATATAATTTTCCTATGTGTCGACACAGCTTGCCTGAGTGTCGACACAAGTTTCCTGAGTGTCGACACAGTTTATTCACAAGTGTCGACACTTGTACTTAGAAAATTTTCCTTCAAATACTTAAACTTGTACAAAGAAACTCAAACTCCTATCAAATACAAATTGATGCATATCATTGACTAAGTTGTGGCTTCTCCAAATCTAGTACACATTTTCAAATGTACCCTACAATCTCCCCCTATTTTGAGAAGTCATAACCCTTAGTCAAAGATATACATCACTTAAGATAAAACAAAATTGTAATAGAAGTAAAAACATTTCAGAGCAGGTTATCACATAATCATTGTAAACAACAAACACTTAATACTGAAACAGATTTCATTAATCAGAAAAACTTTAGTTTACATGAATTTCTTATAGAACAAAAGAAACAAATTAGTACATTGTTCTATTACATAAACCTAGCAATCCTATTACTGACTAAGCTCCTTAATAACTATTCCTTTACCAGACTTGATTTTAGTTTGTACAGAAGGTTCAGCAACCTCAGCTGGCTTTTTCCCTTTTAGAGCTTTCTTCTTTAATTCTTCATCCTTGATCTTCTGTCTTTCAAAATAGTGGAAAGGTTTGGGGAAGTACTTGCTTGGCTCTTGATCATTAGCAGGTAGCTTCCCAACCTTAGAACTTCTTCTATGTTGAAGAATTGCTTCTTGTCCTACTTGATATTTATTCCACTCTTGTTCAGAATACCACTTACCCCTGTCATGGGTTTTATCCTTTACAGCTTTCCAGGCAGTAAGTATGATGTTTCTAGAAGTTGGGCTCCACTACTCAAAATCTGGCTTCAGCTCAGCCTGCTCTATGAATCTCTTCTTGGAAAGGTTAGCTTCCTTCTGAGCTTCTAATGCAGCTTCTGACATTTCAACCTTTTCCAGAATTAAATTTTGTGCCTCTGGTGGAGGACTATACATTTTCAACACTTCTTCTTGAACCATCTCAAAATTAGCTGGGGGGTAGATCACCTGAGCAACTTCATGCTGATCTCCTTCAAAATATTCAGGTTGTATCCCAGACTCAACTACATTAGCATCATCAAAAAGAGGAGGATATCCAAGAGTAGCTCTGATGCTATTGGTTGTCCATTTAGCATGGTCAGAGCTGGCTTTGACTTGTAATATCTCCCCCTTTATGACTTCTCTTGCAACATGATCTCTTAAATATTCTTTCTAGAATCTGACTTGATCAGCTATATATTCAGTTACCTCTTTAAAATAAGCTCTGAATTTTCTCAGGAAAGTTTTAATTTTCTCCTGAGATTCTTGAAATGTGGCTTTGACAACAGATATATCTTCATGTATTTGCTTGGAGATTTCAGCCTTCAGAGTAGTGCTAGAATCAGTGAGCTTCGTAAATATTTCATGACATGAATCCTTGAGATTTTCATTCATCCTTAACTGATTCTCTAGTACATATCCCTATTTCACTTCAATTTCATCCACTTTAGCTTGGATATCTTGTTGTTGCTTGTCACAACCCACATTTTCTCCAATTATAAGAATTATCAGAGTATGAGAAAACACGCGTCATGATGCCACGTCAAGCAGGGGATAACCTCTGACGCTCAGGCAAAACCAACTACAAACTTTATGCAAGAAAATCCTGTGTTTTATGAATAGAAAATCAGTTATATTTTAGAGACCGTATCCCTTGGCTCAGTGGATCACCTAGTCCACAAAAGAAAAACTATATTTATACGCTGCGGAAAGAAAAAAATACTTTAATTAGGTTTTACACCCTAAAGAGCGCATAAGGGTCCCAAGAGAACCACTCATGCTATGCAAGATACTACATTTAATTTATATAATATATAAGAAAACGGTTTTCATACGTGATTTGGAAAATAGTGGTTAAGTCTTGTAAAACATGCTGATCATGAGCTTTATTTATAATACTAATTAGGGTTGGAAATAACTAGCAACCTAGCATAAAACCTTCTCAGAGCAAGTAGACTATCTCCAGAAAATGGTAGCAGCATAAGTAAATATATCCAGTACAAAGGTAAAAACTACCAGTGGGCGCCAACAACCTGACATGAACCCACTAGCACATATGTATGTCTGTAAGAAAGTATTGAAAAACTACCTCACCAACAAGGCAAACAGAACACCAAGGTCCAAGAGACCACCAACACCACCACTGCAAACTAGCCACCCGACTGGCTACGGCTCAGAACCTGGGGTATTCCAAAAGAAAACAGAATACCTCAGCAAGCAACAAGGTGAAAACAACTGTATGTAAGAGTCAACCAAAAGGAAGAAGTAATTGAAAAACATGCAGTAGGAAGAGTCACAACTGTCCAAAACAGGACAACAAGAAAAACACAACGAGCAAAGGAAGCAGCAACAACCCCACTCAGGAACAACATCCTGCCGGGCCTACTAGGCTACCAAGAGCCAAAAGTGCTGCAAACTACCAAGGAAGAAACTTCTAACACCCTAAACTGTGGGAGGTGGTAGTAGCAAAAACAAACAACGAGGAACCGGATCAAAGGCAAACGCAGTCCCCCAATCCACCATGTCCAAGTCAGCAAGCTCGAGGGTCTACACGTGAAAGCACAAGGGACCTTCCACGCACACATGCCCAGCCCGTACCTGGAGCAAGAAAAATAAGAGTGGCCTTGGCTATATCACACAACTCCACCCTCCTGAAGAGCTATAAACCACCACTACTAACCACGACCCACGATTCGGCCTTTAAGAAAGTAAAGAAAACGGCCGACAAGGAAATACCAGAAATAAAACAAGAAAACCACTCGGGAACGAAAAAACAAGGTAAAGGAAGAGTGTTGAAAAGAATCAACACGACAAGGCGCTGAGTGAGACCCACTCAGTGCCTACCTAAACCTTGGCGTTGAGTAAGCTAGCCTCACTTAAAGCCAAAACAAAACTCTAACCACAATCCCACTAAGGTAAAACGGAGCTCGACGATTGTCGACCGGGGTCGACGATAGTCGAACGGCCTAAAGTAGAAACCGAGATCGACGATCTCCATTCAGAGATCGACGATAGTCGAACGATTCTAAGACAGAAGAAAAGGCAGGGAATTTCCAGTACTCGAGTAGTTACCAACTACTCGTGTACCTCATCCCTCTACTCGAGTAGTCGCCTACTACTCGAGTACCTCAACCCTCTACTCGAGTAGTCGCCTACTACTCGAGTACCTCAACCCTCTACTCGAGTAGTTGCCTACTACTCGAGTACCTCAACCCGCTACTCGAGTAGTTGCCGACTACTCGAGTATGCTAAAGCCACTACTCGCGTATCTACAAACCTGCACTCGAGTAGATGCCTACTACTCGAGTAAACCAAACCACTTACTCGAGTATCTCGAGTCAACTACTCGAGTAACCCAAAGCCCCTACTCGAGTAGTTACCTACTACTCGAGTAACTCAAAACCCCTACTCGAGTAGTTACCTACTACTCGAGTAACTCAAAACCCCTACTCGAGTAGTTACCTACTACTCAAGTAACTCCAAGGCTAATACTCGAGTTAATGCCTTCTTCTCGAGTATCTCAAAGCAACTACTCGAGTATCTCGAAACCACTACTCGAGTAACTCAGAACCCCTACTCGAGTAGTTACCTACTACTCGAGTAACTCCAAGGCTAATACTCGAGTGTCTTAACCCACTACTCGAGTATCTCAAAGCCACCACTCGAGTATATACCACCTACTCGAGTACTCCAGAACTAATACCCGAGTAATCCACCTCTACCTCACGAGTAACATACTCCAATACTCGAGTAAAACACTTACTAACTTCTGGAAAATCACCCCCCTCCCCTCCTAACACTCCCTCTCGGCTACACCCAAACCAGAGCAAGTCTGAACAAAGATAAACAGCATTACGCCGGCAAAGTTGGGTTCCATCAGCACAAGTAGGGGGGTCAATAGGAAGAACTAATTCCTATAGATAGCAATAAATATGAGAACAACAAGGCCTCTAACCTGGGCTAACAGGGATTTTAATTTCAACAAAAATAATCAAAAAGAAACTTGGCAAGGGCAAGAATACCACTTGCCTCAACTTTCAGCGAAGCTTGGATGGCTCTCCTCCTCTTCACACGGAACAAACAGCCGCAGCACCTAGAATAAATCTCACGGCCATTAATGGCTGAAAACTCCAAAACCAAAACTTAAATCTCATCAAAACTCCACGAAAATCGAATATCTTACCGTCGAAACGAAGATCTCGGAGAGAGCAAGACAACGCCGTTTTCGGAATCGAATTCCGACCACGAACAAGCCCGGAATTGCCGACCGAAGGAGGTACAGGACGGGCGGTTTTCTCCTCTGATTTCCGCGAAAAAGGCAGCGACGGCTTCTCTCTCAGGAAAAGAAGAAGAAGAAGTGGGCCGTCACTTCTTAAACAGTGCTTTTATACAAAATGCTAAACACCGGTTCATCCATAACCGAACCCTAAAACGCCTAATTACTTAATTTCATTAAGTAATACCAAAAAGGAATAGCCAGAATATGGCTGCCACCAAGGCAAGGCAATAACTGCCCAAATAAATTCTCCCGCAGAATTTATTAATCGGCCAAAACCGAAGGGCTACAGAACAAGCCAAATCAATTTAATTAATTGATCACAAATACTAATAACACACCAAACGACACGAAAATCGAATCACCTCAGAATTCGACGAAATTCGCACCGTAGCTAAATACCCACGCTACGAACACAACGGCGAAGTCGAAATTAACTTTCGATGAACAGAACTCGAGTTATACCCAAACAAAGCCAAACACAAACATCCCCCCGAGAGGCCACACCGGGTCACCCAAAACGACTCGGCTTGCTAGGGAGATCTTGCCAACAGGCTACCAAACAGGGCACTCAGTTCAAAGGAGCTTGATGCAGTGGCCCAGAGCCGCCCTGCTCTGTCGGAGTCACACCGAGCCTGAGGAACACGAATGGCACCCACTGCCGGGCTGCAGCCCAAGTACCCCACCCATGACCGCACCTATTCTCAGCGCGGCGGGATGTTGAGGCGAGGTCTCGAACCCAGCCCCCTTGATAAAGAGATTTCCTAACAGCTCTCATCACCAACTGAGCTGCACTTTTTTTGATGCAGTGGCCCAGAGCCGCCCTGCTCTGTCGGAGTCACACCGAGCCAGAGGAACACGAATAGAACCCACTGCCGGGCTGCAGCCCAAGCACCCCACCCATGACCACACCTATTCTCAACACGGCGGGATGTTGAGGCGAGGTCTCGAACCTAGCCCCCTTGATAAAGAGCTTTCCTAACAGCTCTCATCACCAACTGAGCTCAGTTGGTGATGAGAGCTGTTAGGAAAGCTCTTTATCAAGGGGGCTAGGTTCGAGACCTCGCCTCAACATCCCGCAGCGCTGAGAATAGGTGCGGTCATGGGTGGGGTGCTTGGGCTGCAGCCCGGCAGTGGGTGCCATTCGTGTTCCTCTGGCTCGGTGTGACTCCGACAGAGCAGGGCAGCTCTGGGCCACTGCATCAGAGCTAAACCATACTCCACACATGGCACAAGTCACGAAAACGCGTCATCGTAACGCCAATGAGAATACAAATGAACGCAGGAAAAATCGGGGGCGTTACAGTCACTCCCTCTAAAAGAAAGTTTCGTCCCGAAACTTTACGCACAACACTCCTACTAAAGAAGGAGAAACAACTAATAGGAGTTACAAGAAGGAAAACATGCCGATAAAATCAACGAAACAGGTGAGGGTAAGCCCTCCTCATAGCCGACTCTAACTCCCAAGTCGCGCTTTCCAAATCCTGATTCTTCCATAGAACCTTAACCATAGGTATGGACTTCTTTCGCAGCACATTCTCCTGAGTATCCAAAATACGAACTGGCACCTCAACAAAAGAGAGGTTGGACTCCAACTGGGGCACAGCATCTAAGAGCTGCCCACTACTGCGAACACACTTCCACAATTGGCTAACATGAAAAACATTATGCACACCTGGGAAGTTCGCTGGCAAATCCAATCTATAAGCTGACACACCAATCCGTTCCAAAATCTCAAACGGGCCCTCATACCTTGGGTCCAACTTCCGATTCTTACCAAATCTCTTAACACCTACCATCGGGGAAACTTTGAGGAATACAAGGTCCCCGACGGAAAACTCCAAAGTAGACCTACGCCGGTTGGCGTTCTTTTCATATCTTTCCTGGGCTATACGAAGCTTCTCCTGAATAAGCTTCACTGCGACTTCCATTTCCTCAAGCGCATCGGGACCCAACAAAGGCCTCTCACCAGCCTCAGCCCAAAACAACGGAGTCCTACAGTGCCTCCCATACAAGGCTTCGAACGGAGCCATCTACAAACTTTCCTGATAACTGTTGTTGTAGGCAAATTCCATGAGTCGCAACCGCTCATCCCACGCTCCACCGTGGTCTAAAATATAGCACCGGATCATATCCTCAACAATTTGGTTCACCCTCTCCGTCTGCCCATTGGTCTGCGGGTGGTAGGCAGTAGAATACCTCAGATCCGTACCCAAACCCTCCTGCAGACTCTGCCAAAAACGAGAAGTGAACCGGGAGTCTCGATCAGAAATGATGCTAACCGGCACACCGTGGAGTCGGATGACTTCATTCATGTATAACTCCGCTATCTTCTTCATCGGGTAATCAATCTTATAAGGCACGAAGTGAGCGCACTTCGTCAATCTATCTACTACAACCCAAACCGAATCAAATCCTCTCGGGGATTTTGGTAAACCCGTAATGAAATCCATAGATATACTCTCCCACTTCCAAGTCGGGATCTCTAGCGGAGTCAACTTACCACCAGACCTTCCATGATCGGCCTTCACACGTTTGCAAGTGTGACACTCGGCAACAAATCGGGCTATATCTCCTTTCATGCCATACCACCAGGCAATTTGCCTTAAGTCACGGTACATCTTCGTAGATCCTGGATGGTAGGAAACGCTTGAACCATGAGCCTCACTACAAATCATCCTCCTAATATCCCCAACCGCGGGAACGCAAAACCTGCCGCGGTACTTCAAAGTACCCGCATCATCGATAGTAAAATCGGGCATCTCTCCCTTCTCAGTCCTGGTGAAAAGGTGCATAAGATCAGGATCGTCCTTCTGGTGCAGCCTAGTCAAAGAAATCCAGGACGGCTCTGCCATTGACAAACTACTCTATAAACTACAGCATCCCACTGATATATCCATAAGGAGGAACTCCTCCATTAAACGATCGGCGGAGAGGTTAAAGATCTTTCCCGTCTTTCGGCTCAGGGCGTCGGCCACCACGTTGGCCTTGCCCGGATGATACTGGATTTCTACATCATAATCAGCCACATACTCCAGCCACCGCCGCTGACGCAGATTCAACTCCTTCTGCGTGAACACGTACTTTAGGCTCTTATGGTCAGTGAAGATCTTGCATTGAGCCCCATGAAGTAGGTGTCTCCACAACTTCAAAGCATAAATAACTGCTATAAACTCGAGGTCATGCGTGGGATAATTCTTCTCATGAGTCTTCAGTTGCCTTGACCCATAGGAAATTACCTTTCCATATTGCATTAAAACCCATCCCAGACCTACGAGCGAAGCATCCACATAAACATCATAATCTACTCCCTCGGTAGGCAGGGTCAGAACGGGAGCAGTGCACAATCTCTCCATTAGCTCAAGAAAAGCTTCCTCGCACTTTTCGCTCCAAACAAACGCCACATTCTTCTGAGTCAACTTGGTAAAAGGTGCGGCTAGGGAAGAGAAACCCTCCACAAATCTCCTGTAATAACCAGCCAACCCTAAGAAACTCCTGATCTCTTTAGGCGAACTCGGTCTACTCCAATCCATCACTGCTGCAATCTTTTCTGGATCGACCGAGATCCCCTCCTTGGTCACCATGTGGCCTAGAAAAGAAACTTGAGGCAACCAAAATTCGCACTTGCTCAACTTGGCAAATAACTTGTGATTCCTCAACTCCGATAGGACCAAACGCAAATGCTGCTCATGCTCCTCAGCACTGCGTGAATAAACTAACACGTCAACAATGAAGACCACAACGAACTTATCGAGAAAATCCTTGAACACCCGGTTCATCATATCCATGAAGGCTGAAGGTGCGTTGGTCAGACCAAACGATATTACCAGAAACTCAAAGTGTCCATGTCTCGACCTGAACGCAGTCCGCAGAATATTCGCCTCACGGATCCTAAGCTGATGATAACCAGAACGAAGATCGATCTTGGAGAACACCGTGCTACCACGCAACTGGTCAAACAAATCATCGATCCTCGGCAGAGGGTACCTGTTCTTGATGGTGACCTTGTTCAACTCTCTATAGTCGATGCAGAGCCGCATCGACCCATCTTTCTTCTTTACGAACAAAACAGGAGCACCCCAAGGCGACGAACTCTGCCTAATAAACCCCTTAGCTAACAGCTCATCCAACTGAACTCGCAACTCCTCTAACTCACCAGGGGCCATCCGGTACGGCGCCTTAGCAATAGGACGCGTACCCGGCTCTAAATCGATCACAAACTCAACATCCCGATCAGGAGGAAGACCAGAAAGATCATCAGGGAAAACATCGGCGAAACCACGAACAATAGGAATCTCTTCCAAGCGTGGCACGCTAACAGCGGCTCCAATCGCCGAGACTAAACAAACACAACAATCAGAAAGAAACAATCTCTGAGCACATACCGCAGAGATGACAGGAAAATCCTAACACAGAGCAGCATACACGCTGCCGGGCTGACCGTCGTCCCTGATGAAGTCCAAGCGCTTTCCTTTACACTGAATGACCGCATCATACCGAGAGAGCCAGTCCATGCCCAAAATGACATCGAAGTCCTCCAGATCAATCATTTTCAGGTCCGCCTTCGCAAGAAAGTCCCCCAACAAAACCGGGCAATCCAAAATACCCAAATCTGACAACACAGATTCACCAGAAGGAAACTTGACACAGAAGGAATCCCGAACACGATCTAGAGTCAATCGATGACGCTCTACAAAGGCTCTAGCCACGAACGAGTGGGTAGCGCCGGAGTCAAACAGAACACGCGCCCAGCGGTTCTTCACCTTAAACTTCCCTATTGGAACACACAAACTAAGGAACTACCATAACAATACCGCAACACTCTAGCAAATAAAACTACCAGGCTAGAAAAACAGTAATCAACTAACCTGAAATAACCTGGGTCGAAGTCTGAGCCTCCTCAGAAGAAATCACGTTCAGCTTCCCTTTCCCCTTATCCACACGCGGAGGTGGAGCTAAAGCCTGCAACGGAACTGCAGGAAGAGCTGTCTGAACCTGAGGACACCTCGACTTGATATGACCCTTCTGCCCACACTGAAAGCAGACTCTATCCTTGGTCCAACACTGGGCCGCATCATGACCGGACCGCTTGCAAACTGAACAGGAGACATTTCTCCTAGGAGCCCCCTGGATCGCATGAACCTGCTCCTTCTTCTGAGCTGCTGACCTCTTAAAACATTTCTCGACAGGATGGCCTTCCCGGCCACAGAAACTGCACACTACTCGGCTCCTCTTTCCCGGGACAGCATCGGGTACCAGGGGCTTCTTCCCCTCCACAGACTTTCTCTTGTCCTTTCTCATCTGCTGGCCTCTGCTCTTTGCCGTTTCAATAGCCTCAACCTTAGGAGCAGCCTCTACGACTCTAGCATAAGTCACTGACCCATAAGCACTGGTCAACTGTTGCACTTCGCTCCTCAAACCACCAAGAAATCTCTTAACTCGATCAGCCTCAACGCTGACCAGAGCAGGGGCAAAACGGCTCAACTTACTAAATTCTATTTCATACTCACCCACCGTGAGTTGCCTTTACTTCAGATAAAGAAAGTCATTCATGAGGCGGTCATGCTCGACCGAAGGCAAGAACTTCCTTAACAACATCTCCTTAAACATTTCCCAAGCGCATCTAGCTACTAAGCTCTCCTTCTCTCTCAGCCACCAACTCTTAGCCAATCCTTTAAGCTGATAGGTGGCTAGCATCACCCTCTGGCCACCAGCAATCCCTGAATACGAAAACATCTCCTCCATGGAGATCAGCCAATCATCTATAACCATGAAATCTGCCTTCCCGTCATAAGTGGGAGGGCTCAGTCTCTGAAATTGCGAGATGAAGGCCATCTCCGCTGGCACCACCACTGGAGGTCTCACGAGCGCAGGGGGAGGAGGAACAGTGAACCCCCTAGCAGGAACTTGCGCACCCTGAGCCTGTCCTGCCACAACTGCCACCAAAGACTGAATCTGGGCTTGCACCTCCCCCAACTGTCTGCCCATAGCTTCGCTACTCTGACGCAGACTCTCGATTACCGCATCACGCTGAGCCCCAGACGACTCACCTTCAGACAGGGGAGTCGATCGAGTCGCAGGTCGCCTAGCCATCCTATAATCATACCACCCCAAATCAGATCCCCAATCAACGACTAGAACTCAAACACAAGTACAGACCATACATATATAGATATAGGCTTAAAGGTGCTAAACTTGCTCTGAGAGTTTATCTTTTTAACCAAAAATTTGATGACATACCCTAACCTAGGATGGTTAACCATCACCTTGCTAACTCTCGTGCCTAGATCGGGAATGCATGACTTTATTTTGTTTTGAAAACTTATGTGTGTACATATGTCATCCTGCAAATCTTTAGCTTGGCACGTTGTGCTTATGTAATGATATGCTATGCATGTTTGTGCTATGCATTCTAAAAAGGCCTAATGCATGTTATGAGCGGCATACGCATGAAAATGTTATGCATACTATACTACATAACATTTTCATGCAACGAAAAAGAAACGTGCTAGTCGCAGTCATGTGATGAGGTTATGCATCCCATACTACATAACCCTCACATGTAGCCCCTATGGTGGATCCATATACGAACACATATTATGCATCCCATACTACATAATATGCCTCGTATACTTCATGTTATGCCATGAGTGTAGTGTTCGTGCTTTTGCCAAGACGTGCTGATGACATAACGATGTGTGAATGACATGATGCTGAACTACTAAAGCAAACAAAGGAAGGTTGCTCAACTAACTTGTCAAGCAACCTCCCTCTGATACCAACTGTCACAACCCGTATTTTCTCCAATTATAAGAATTATCAGAGTATGAGAAAACACGCGTCATGATGCCACGTCAAGCAGGGGATAACCGCTGACGCTCAGGCAAAACCAACTACAAACTTTATGCAATAAAATCCTGTGTTTTATGAATAGAAAATCAGTTATATTTTAGAGACCGTATCCCTCGGCTCAGTGGATCACCTAGTCCACAAAAGAAAAACTATATTTATACGCTGCGGAAAGAAAAAATACTTTAATTAGGTTTTACACCCTAAAGAGCGCATAAGGGTCCCAAGAGAACCACTCATGTTATGCAAGATACTACATTTAATTTATATAATATATAAGAAAATGGGTTTCATACGTGATTTGGAAAATAGTGGTTAAGTCTTGTAAAACATGCTGATCATGAGCTTTATTTATAATACTAATTAGGGTTGGAAATAACTAGCAACCTAGCATAAAACCTTCTCAGAGCAAGTAGACTATCTCCAGAAAACGGTAGCAGCATAAGTAAATATATCCAGTATAAAGGTAAAAATTACCAGTGGGCGCCAACAACCTAACACGAACCCACTGGCACATATGTATGTCTGTAAGAAAGTACTGAAAAACTACCTCACCAACAAGGCAAACAGAACACCAAGGTCCAAGAGACCACCAACACCACCACTGCAAACTAGCCACCCGACTGGCTACGGCTCAGAATCTGGGGTATTCCAAAAGAAAACAGAATACCTCAGCAAGCAACAAGGTGAAAACAACTGCATGTAAGAGTCAACCAAAAGGAAGAAGTAATTGAAAAACATGCAGTAGGAAGAGTCACAACTGTCCAAAACAGGACAACAACAAAAACACAACGAGCAAAGGAAGCAGCAACAACCCCACTTAGGAACAACATCCTGTCGGGCCTACTAGGCTACCAAGAGCCAAAAGTGCTGCAAACTACCAAGGAAGAAACTTCTAACACCCTAAACTGTGGGAGGTGGTAGTAGCAAAAACAAACAACGAGGAACCGGATCGAAGGCAAACGCAGTCCCCCAATCCACCATGTCCAAGTCAGCAAGCTCGAGGGTCTACACGTGAAAGCACAAGGGACCTTCCACCCACACATGCCCAACCCGTACCTGGAGCAAGAAAAACAAGAGTGGCCTTGGCTATATCACACAACTCCACCCTCCTGAAGAGCTATAAACCACCACTACTAACCACGACCCATGATTCGGCCTTTAAGAAAGTAAAGAAAATGGCCGACAAGGAAATACCAGAAATAAAATAAGAAACCACTCGGGAACGAAAAAACAAGGTAAAGGAAGAGTGTTGAAAAGAGTCAACACGACAAGGCGCTGAGTGAGACCCACTCAGTGCCTACCTAAACCTTGGCGTTGAGTGAGCTAGCCTCACTTAAAGCCAAAACCAAACTCTAACCACAATCCCACTAAGGTAAAACGGAGCTCGACGATTGTCGACCGGGGTCGACGATAGTCGAACGGCCTAAAGCAGAAACCGAGATCGACGATCTCCATTCAGAGATCGACGATAGTCGAACTATTCTAAGACAGAAGAAAAGGCAGGGAATTTCCAGTACTCGAGTAGTTACCAACTACTCGTGTACCTCATCCCTCTACTCGAGTAGTCGCCTACTACTCGAGTACCTCAACCCTCTACTCGAGTAGTCGCCTACTACTCGAGTACATCAACCCTCTACTTGAGTAGTTGCCTACTAGTCGAGTACCTCAACCCTCTATTCGTGTAGTTGCCGACTACTCGAGTATGCTAAAGCCACTACTCGCGTATCTACAAACCTGCACTCGAGTAGATGCCTACTACTCGAGTAAACCAAACCACTTACTCGAGTATCTCGAGTCCACTACTCGAGTAACCCAAAGCCCCTACTCGAGTAGTTACCTACTACTCGAGTAACTCAAAACCCCTACTCGAGTAGTTACCTACTACTCGAGTAACTCAAAACCCCTACTCGAGTAGTTACCTACTACTCAAGTAACTCCAAGGCTAATACTCGAGTTAATGCCTTCTTCTCGAGTATCTCAAAGCAACTACTCGAGTATCTCGAAACCACTACTCGAGTAACTCAGAACCCCTACTCGAGTAGTTACCTACTACTCGAGTAACTCCAAGGCTAATACTCGAGTGTCTTAACCCACTACTCGAGTATCTCAAAGCCACCACTCGAGTATATACCACCTACTCGAGTACTCCAGAACTAATACCCGAGTAATCCACCTCTACCTCACGAGTAACATACTCCAATACTCGAGTAAAACACTTACTAACTTCTGGAAAATCACCCCCCTCCCCTCCTAACACTCCCTCTCGGCTACACCCAAACCAGAGCAAGTCTGAACAAAGATAAACAGCATTACGCCGGCAAAGTTGGGTTCCATCAGCACAAGTAGGGGGGTCAATAGGAAGAACTAATTCCTATAGATAGCAATAAATATGAGAACAACAAGGCCTCTAACCTGGGCTAACAGGGATTTTAATTTCAGCAAAAATAATCAAAAAGAAACTTGGCAAGGGCAAGAATACCACTTGCCTCAACTTTCAACGAAGCTTGGATGGCTCTCCTCCTCTTCACACGGAACAAACAGCCGCAGCACCTAGAATAAATCTCACGGCCATTAATGGCTGAAAACTCCAAAACCAAAACCCAAATCTCATCAAAACTCCACGAAAATCGAATATCTTACCGTCGAAACGAAGATCTCGGAGAGAGCAAGACAACGCCATTTTCGGAATCGAATTCCGTCCACGAACAAGCCCGGAATCGCCGACCGAAGGAGGTACAGGACGAGCGGTTTTCTCCTCTGATTTCTGCGAAAAAGGCAGCGACGGCTTCTCTCTTAGGAAAAGAAGAAGAAGAAGTGGGCCGTCACTTCTTAAACAGAGCTTTTATACGAAAAGCTAAACACCGGTTCATCCATAACCGAACCCTAAAACGCCTAATTACTTAATTTCATTAGGTAAATACCAAAAAGGAATAGCCAGAATATGGCTGCCACCAAGGCAAGGCAATAACTGCCCAAATAAATTCTCCCGCAGAATTTATTAATCGGCCAAAACCGAAGGGCTACAGAACAAGCCAAATCAATTTAATTAATTGATCACAAATACTAATAACACACCAAACGACACGAAAATCGAATCACCTCGGAATTCGACGAAATCCGCACCGTAGCTAAATACCCACGCTACGAACACAACGGCGAAGTCGAAATTAACTTTCGACGAACAGAACTCGAGTTATACCCAAACAAAGCCAAACACAAACATCCCCCCGAGAGGCCACACCGGTTCACCCAAAATGACTCGGCTTGCTAGGGAGATCTTGCCAACAGGCTACCAAACAGGGCACTCAGTTCAAAGGAGCTATACCATACTCCACACATGGCACAAGTCACGGAAACGCGTCATCGTAATGCCAACGAGAATACAAATGAACGCAGGAAAAATCGGGGGCGTTACATTGCTTGGCCAGGAACTCCACAGCATTACCACCTTTATGGAAGCAATCTGTCATCTCCTTCTTATGTTGATTCACTTCAAATCTAATGGATTTGATGTCCTGGGCCAATTGAAACTATAACTCCTTATGAGTTTCATCCACATATTTCTCTATAGACTGTCTTTGGTTATCCAGTTTTATTTGCATCTGGACCAGTAAAGAACTGAAGTCCACAGTTGATGTAGATGGTATTGTTCCCACTTGCAAAGCCTTCTTGTATCCAGAACTCTTTTTATTTAAAACAGTTAGCTTCCTTTTCTTAGCCAATGTGGCTTCTTCATCTTCAGATGATTCAGTTGTACTATTAATATTAACAGTATTCTTTTCAGCTGGGGTATCCTCCTCAGTATCCTTTGATAACTCCCCCTCAGTCCTTGGAATATCTTTTCCTTTCTCAATTTGCTCCCCCTCAGTTCTATCTGGAGGAAGATCAGGAAACAATTCTTCCATTGTAAATTCCTTTTGAGTCTGTACAGAAGGAATAAGATTAGTTTTGGTTTAATGACTTAAAATACTTTATTTTTACACAAAAGTTTCCCCCCTGAACAATTATTGAGAAGAATACTATCATATATCACTAGACTGTGGAGAAGATACTTATTGGCTCATTTTGAGCATCTGTCTTATCAGTTTCTTCAGCTGTAGTGTTGATTTCATATACTATCTTCATGACTGTATCTGCAGCTAAATCACTGTCTAGGACAGCATTATTAATACCTCTCCCTTGACAGGCAGCTCAGTTCCTTGTTCAAAGTGTTCTCCCCCTTAGTGGAGTAAACTTGTTGCTCCTGGGGCTCACTGTCCTTTACTTGATCATGTGCTTCCTGTTGGTACTGGTCTTTATCAAAACTAAAGACCACTTCCTCTTCAGAATCACTGGAGGAATCAGCCTGTACAATCACTTTCTTTTTCTTATTTTTTTTCTTAGTTTGCTCCTCGGGAGCAGGGACTTCCTTGGCAAGAACTCTGTCCCATCTTGACAGTATCCTCACATCCATTTTCCTCATGTGATTTATCTTAGAGCAATTTGCTTGTTTCAGAACATCTGGAATTACTGATATCAAGCATAAACTGAGGATCCTTCCTAGGTTAGGTTTCTTAAATCCTTCTTGTATTTTATCAAACACTACTGCTGTCCAGTCAGTGTTTATCTTTAATATAACCCTCACCATAAGATTGAACATGTGGGAAGAAATCCTATCATGTCCACAAGTCTTACAGATTATCACTTTGCCCACAACTTCTGAAAGAAATTTTCCTTGGGAATTCATCCCTTTTCTATTGATAGATGATCCAATCTTAATATTGGGACTCAGTCCACACCAGCATAAAGCTTCAGTTTTCTGGGAAGGAGTTATTTCGTCTGTATCCTTGATCAATGGTAGATGTAGTGCTTTTCTGATAGATTTCAATGTGAGCTTCACCCGGGTATCTTGAATAGATGCCTTAATTTTTTTTTCCTTCTTTGTCAATAGTAGAGGTTGAGTAGAACTCCATGACTTCCTTTTTCAATATTTTGGTCGGTTCAGAGACCAAAAATTCAAATCCATTTTCAGAAATTAGGGCAATGACTCCCTGAATTTCATCAGAAGCAGTCGTGAATCCTTCGCGAACCAGTTCATAACCTTCATTAACATTACCTTCTTGGTTTGGCGCCATTGACGTAAGTGCTAGAGGAGAAGAGAAGAGAAGGTCTATGTCGACAGAAGGTGTAGAGTCAAAAATTCTGATAGCATAGTCGACCAAATTTTGGCTTCACCTATTTATAGTACTTGAGTCAAGGGCAGATCAAAAGTCGGGCCTAAGTCGACAAATCAGTTTTTGTGTTGACAAAAATGACCTAGGTCTTGACAGAACTTAAGTTAAGTCAACATGACTATGTGTCGACATACTACTGTCTAAGTCGACAAAATGTATTTTAAGTCGACACATCTATGTGTCGACAAACTTGAGTCTGTGTCGACATACTTGCGTCTGTGTCGACACTGACCACTTTATTCTCGACATAGTTGTGTCGACAAACTTTTTGTGTCGACACAAATATCCTCTCGACATATAGTCTCAACAAGGTTGTGTCGATACTTTTTGTGTCGACACCAATTCTTATGTCGACACGGATACTATTTCTGTGTAGACATATCCTTGTTCTGTGTCGACACAACACACTGAGCGTGTCTACAAAACTTGCTTGTGTCGACACAAACTTTGTACTTAGCCAAATTTCATCAGAAATTTGGTGCTTACATATGCTAGTAATAGAAACTTGTGTTAACCTAGTCTAGGTTCAACATACCTAATTGAATTTTGAAATTATTGAATTTAGTTTCATCCAGTGGTTTTGTAAAAATATCAGCCATTTGGTTATCAGTTTTTACAAACTCTAGACTAATATTTTCCTTCTCTACATGTTCTCTAATAAAATGAAACTTAATATCTATATGCTTGGTCCTACTATGTGATACAGGATTCTTAGCAATAGATATAGCACTTGTAGAATCACAAAATAGTGGTATTCTATTTACCTGGATGTCATAATCTTCTAGTTGATTTTTTATCCACATCAATTATGCACAGCAGCTACCTGCAACTATATACTCTGATTTAGCTGTTGATATAGCTACACTGGTTTGCTTCTTGCTGCTCCATGACACCACCCTCCCACCAAGGAATTGACAGGTTCCTGTGGTACTTTTTCTGTCTTCTTTGCATCCAGCAAAATCTGCATCTGAGAAACCTGTTAATAGAAAATCTCTATTCTTAGGGTACCAAAGGCCTAGATTAGGTGTGCCCTTAAGATATCTCATAATTCTTTTAACTGCAGTATAATGAGATTCCTTAGGGAATGCTTGATACCTAGCACAGACACATGTTGCATACATGATGTCAGGTCTACTAGCAGTCAAGTATAGTAGGGAGCCAATTATCCCTCTATACAAAGACTCATCAACAGGTTTTCCTGCTTTATCTTTGCATATAGGCAAACTTGTTCCCATTGGATATTTCATAGTAGAAGCTGAGTTCAAACCATACTTCTTAATCAACTCCTTGGTGAACTTAGACTGGGATATGGACAACCCACTCTCAGTCTGTCTAACTTGAAGTCCTAAGAAGAACTTCAGCTCACCCATACTGCTCATCTCAAACTTCCCTTGCATAAGTTTTGCAAACTTCCTACAAAGGCCGTTTTAAGTAGAACTAAAGATAATGTCATCCACATATATCTGGACTAGTATTATCTTGCCTTTTGATTCTCTATAGAATAGAGTTTTGTCTATCTTTACTCTAGAGAATTTATTCTCAATGAGGAAGGAAGACAAGATTTCATACCAAGCCCTTGGAGCTTGTTTCAAACCATACAGATCTTTCCTAAGCCTATGTACATAATCAAGAAAGTGAGATTCTACAAAACCTGAGGGTTGTTCTACATAGACTTCTTATTTTAAATCACCATTCAGAAATGCTGATTTCACATCCATTTGATATACTTTGAACCCTTGATACGCAGTATAGGCTAAGAACAGCCTTATTGCCTCCAGCCTTGCCACTAGAGCAAAGTTTTGATCAAAATCAATACCTTCCTTTTGCCTTTAGCCTTTTGCTACCAGTCTAGCCTTGTTCTTGACTATAGTGTCATTCTCATCAAGCTTTTTTCTGTAGATCCACTTAGTTCCTATTATGTTATGATCCTTAGGTTTTGGCACCAGTTCCCAGACCTTACACCTTTTGAACTGACTGAGCTTTTCTTGCATTTCATCAATCCAATTGGTGTCTTGCATGGACTCTTCAATCTTCCTGGGTTCTATCTGAGACAGGAAGCTAGAACATAAAACTGTGTTCATGCTCCTGCTCCTTATTAGAACACCCTGACTTTCATCACCAATGATCTGGTGAGCTGGATGAGCCTTCAGGTGTCTCCTTGCTGGAGGAATTCTGTCAGCATTATGGCTATCTCCAATTTCCTGGTCTTGATGCTCCACATTTTCTTCTTCACCCAGAGGGACTTGATCTCCCCCTAGATATCTGGCATCTTTATCCTCATCCAGTTTAGCAGGAACATCTTCATTAATGGTCAGCTTATCCAGCTTATCTGTTAGACCTATAGGACTAACTGAAGAATAATACATTTCACTGTTAATAAACATTGACTCATCAAATACAACATGCACAGACTTTTCTACAACTTGAGTAGTCAAGTTGTAGATCCTGTATGCTTTACTATGGTTGTTGTACCCAGTAAATATCCCTTCTAGGGATTTGGCAGCAAACTTAGTTTGGTAGTGTTTACCATTGACTAGTACAAAACACTTACTACCAAAGATTCTGAAATAAGATATGTTTGGTTTTCTTCCTTTCAAAATCTGGTAGGGAGTGAACTTGAGTTTCTTGTTGATGGAGGCCCTATTGAGCACATGACATGCAGTATTTACTACCTCAGCCCAGAAGTATTCAGGGAGAGTAGTGTCATTCAGTAGAGTTCTACTGGCTTCAATTAGAGTCCTATTCTTTCTTTCAGCAACACCATTTTGCTGAGGAGTTCTAGGTGAAGAGAATTCCTGATGAATCCCAAGTTTTTCACAGAATTTTGTCATACATTCAGACTTAAATTCAGTTCCGTGGTCACTTCTGATTTTGACCACTGAGCTATTGTATTCATTCTATATTTGTCTGACAAAAGTCTGGAAAATAGTTGGGGTTTCAGATTTCTGCCTCAAGAAGAAAACCCATGTAAATCTAGAATAGTCATCCACAACAACAAGTGTGTATACTTTCCTACCAAGACTATGGACTAGCATAGGACCAAACAAATCCATATGCATAAGATACAAACATCTCTTTGAATCTTTGATGTCAAGTGACTGAAAAGAGGACTAGTCTGCTTGCCTTTTTGGCAAGCTGAGCACACACCCTCTTTTATGCACTGAACTTGAGGACCATTCCTCACTAATCCCATGCTGAACAGCAGACCAATTGACTTAAAGTTCAGATGAGCTAGCCTCTTGTGCCATTTGACACATAGAGAAGCTTTCTCTCCTGCAACCAAACAAATAGGTGAGTTGTTAGACACACACTCTAGGTTAAGGCAATACACATTTCCTTTCCTAGTGCCAGTCAAAATGATCTCTTGATCACTTGACCTTTTTACTAGGCACTCCCCTTTGAGGAAAGAAATATCATAACCTAGATCACTAAGTTGACTTATGCTAATCAGGTTATGTTTTATACCCTTTACATAAGCCACTTTAGTGATTATAATTGAATCACAAGATATGTTACCAAATCCTTTGATGATTCCCTTTTCTGATCCACCAAAGATAACTTTTGGTCCATTCTTTATGAGCACATAGTCCCTCAACATTCTCCTTGTTCCAGTCATATGTCTGGAACAGCCACTATACAAGTACCATATAGGGGTATGGTCACTTGGATTTACCTGCAACAAATAAAGAATCACTTACCCTTAGAACTCAACTTGCTAGTGGGTCCTAGGTCCTTGTTAGCTTGAAATCCTGTGACTGATCAAACAGGAATCCTACTTTTGGTTTTAACGCTTAAGTTAAACCAGCAATCCATGGCAAAGTGTCCCACCTTACCACAACACCAACACTCAAACCTATTATACCTATTCTTAGGTACAGGCCTTCTTACTTTGTTGTCAGTAGACTTATTAAGTGTTGGTGCTGGAACAACATTCTTCAAGAACTCCTCTTGAATATGTTTGGTATGCCTATAGATTAGTCTATTGGTATTAGCACCCTTGCTCATGAAATTTTCATGCTCACAATGAGCATGTGTAATATCATGATCATACCTGTTAGTAGGATTCACTAACTTCTTAAAGAAAATAGGGGGATTAACAGCAAGAGGCTGAACTGTGGCTTTAACTTTTCTATGAGAATTGGTATCCCTAGTTCTTCCCTTAAAGCCTAGACCAGTCTTTCCTTTTTGTGAAACAAAATTATTTATCAAAGGTAAGACTGATTTTGGCTTTGAGAATTTTGCCACTAGCTCTCTCTCTTGCTGAAGTTTTCCTTCCAGTTTCTTGATATGATTCTCTTTGAATAAGATTGTGCCCATCTGAATAACTGTAATGTTTTTCAATTTCGTAACCTCATTCAGTTTATGATCCAGCAGTTTTGCTGAAACTGCTGCAGCCAGCTTAAGAGACTCAATCTTTTTGGCTTGCTCTTTAACAAGAAACTTGCTATTCTTTAGAGCATGCAACAATCCACCATACTCATTAATGAGTTGGTGAACATCCCCCTCAGACTCAGATCCATCCATTTCTTTTAAATAAGATGCTTCTGATTCTGATCCAGTAAAGTAATCTAAGACTAGGGGTGAATTATTTACCTTACTTGGTTCAGGCTGATCCTGTCACTTATCCTCTTCAAATTGAGCCATCAGCCCTTTACATCAATATTCTTTCACTCCATTTATGGAGTCCAGCATTTGTAGGAATTCTAGTTCCCTAGAATCCTCTTCTGTTGAGAAGAGTCCAACATATACTTCTGCCTCTTCTTCTTTAGATTCTGAAGATGAAGAGTCTATCTAACTCTTCTCCTTCTGAGCCACTAGAGACTTCTCCTTCTTACCTTTTACCAGCTGCTTCTTCTTGTCCTTTGACTCCTTTATTTTGTCAGAGCAGTCAGCTATGACATGCCTAGACCTGTTGCAGCAATAACACACAATCTTAGAATTAGATTGTTTACCAGGTTTAGAAGCATACCGATCCTCCTTAGGTGTTTTCTTCTTCCTGTAGTATTCATCCTTGGAATAGGATGTAGATGAAGGCCTGGTTCTCCAATTCTTTTTCTTCATGAACCTTTGGAATTGTCTTGTGAAGGCAGCAAAGTCTTCATCAGATGTATGACTATCTGATGTACTTGTTTCAGGAACACCTTCATCTGCTTCAGTTCTCCTTCTAGGTGGAGAAGGAGATTTTCTCCTACCCTTCCTTGATCCCTCAGCCTTAAAGGCTACTAACTTTTCTTTATGTTCAGATCTTTTGCCCTTCTCTTTCTCTTTCCTAGCAGTAAGCTGCATTTCATATGAAAGCAGTTTTCCAAAAAGTGTAGGTGGTGGTGTGTCAGCCAGTTTGGCCACTTCCCTGATGGCACATATCTTAATGACCGAATACGTTGTTAGGGACCTAAGAAACTTGTCATTCAGTTCATAAGTACTGAAGACTCTTCCATATGTCATCAGTTCATTCACTATTCTGAAAAACTTTTTATAGCATTCAGCTATACTGTCAGTTTTAGTCTGCCTAAAGCTCTCATACTCCTGATTTAGCATAGACTTTTTGTCCTCTCTGACTTATTCTGTGCCTTCCATATAGACAACCAATATATCTCACATTTCCTTGGAAGTTTTACAGTGCAAAAGATTCTGGAATGTTGCATCATTTATGTCACTTACGATTATATTCTGAGCTCTTTTATCTAATGTAGCCAAGATGATTTCATCCTTAGTCATCTATGAATAACTCTTTGGAGTTTGAATGTTTGCATCAAGAACTGAAACCTTCATTGGGATGAAGGGGCCTTCATGTACTGTGATATAAATTCTTGGATCAGATGCTTCCATAAATAGCCTGACCCTTTCTTTCCAAATGCCAAAAGATTCTTTCCTGCATATGGGCAATTTCATAGATCCAAATTCCTTTTGATTTTCACTTGAACCCATTTTTGTTATCTATTATTTGCCTTGGAGAAATCCGCTGACTGTTAGGTTAAATTTTGAGGAACCTCCCTCTGATACCACTTGAAAGACTTTATTTCAAGAGCCTAAACACCTAGAGGGGGGTGAATAGGTTCTAATCTTTTTATGTCTTTTTAATTCTTAGGCAAACAGTTATAAGACTTCTTTCAGCACAAATTAATCAATCTATAGAAAATAAACACACCACAGTAAACACCAGACTTATAGTGGTTCCTCAAGATATGGTACATCCACTTTCCCCCTTCGCATATCCAGCAGATAACTAGATTCAGCCTAACTTACTTCCACTGGCTCAGATCCTCAGATCTTACAAACTCAGAACCAAAGATGGTTCCTACACCTCAGACTTAACATAAGTCCTACCTCAGATTCTTCTCAAGAATCCTACCTTAGGCCTCAGCCATACCTCAGCCTTTATAATTAGGCTTACAACTCAGACTTTCCACAAGTCCTACCTTAGGCCTACAGCCCTACCTCAGCCTTTATAATTTTAGGATTACAATCTCAGATCTAAAAGAAGATCCTACAAGAATTTGTGAGTAAAGAGTAACTGAAAACTTCACTAGCTAGATTTCTCTATTGATGTTGTCTTCTTGATCAGTTCTTGTATTGAATGATCCTTCTGATCCAACCTAACTTAGCTTTTCAAAGCTTCTTGATTAGAAAAAAATAAGTTGAATCTTCTCTGTTGATGAAGATGATCTTCAATCAGCTTCTTCCTTAAATTCAGATAGAACTCTGAATCTTTCTTGCAGACAGCCCTTGATCTGTCAGAATTCTTCTTATTGATGCCTTACGTTGTTGTTCATATTGTTGTCATTTCCGATCTGTCTCTTAAATAGAGATTGCATCATGGTTACCGGCTGATCCGGTTCATAACAAACTTCTGACAGTTCTGACAGTGGTGTAAGACCGGCTAATTATGACAGCTGTCAAGTCACCATTCACGTCACCAGGTTCTTCAATTTCTTTTCAACTCAGCACACAACACTCAGCAGACTGCTTCACATGTGTCGACACATATAGACTAAGTGTTGACACAAGTCTTCATGGTGTCGACACAATTACTCCAAGTGTCGACACATTCATACTTCTGCTTCTCGACACTGCTTATGTTGTATGTGTCGACACAAGTCCTGTGTGTCGACACAGCAGCTTCTTGTCTCGACATTTCTATTACAGAAAGTTGGTGTTGAGTGTTTGTCAAATGGCATTGAGTGTGTGTCGACACAAGTCCTGTGTGTCGACACAATTACTTCTGAACTCGACACAGCCTTTTGAGAGTTGGTGTGTCGACACAAGTCCTGTGTGTCGACACAATTGCTTCAGGTGTCGACATATCTCCTGAATGTCGACATAGCTTCAGTTTTAAGTGTCGACACAAGTCCTGCTTCAGATATCGACACATTCTTGGATGTCAACACAACTGCTTCTTTAGGTATCGACAAAGCTTTGAGTATCGACACAACTTCTTCATAAGTGTTGACACAAATTCTGGGTGTCGACACAACTTCCCTGAGTGTCGACGCAATTTGCATGTGTGTCGACACAGCTTGCCTGAGTTTCGATACAAGTTTCCTGAGTGTCAACATAGTTTCTTCACAAGTGTCGACACTTGTACTTAGAAAATTTTCCTTCAAATACTTAAACCTGCACAAAGAAACTCAAACTTCTATCAAATACAAATTGATGCATATCATTGACTAAGTTGTGGCTTCTCCAAATCTAGTACACATTTTCCAATGTACCCAACACTAAGATACAACAACCAAAATTTTGGTGGGTTTAGATGTCTTTAGACCCTCGAATTAAATCATACAAGATTTATTAAATTATTTTAAAAACTATATGGAAATGTTTTCCAAATATTTCCATTTTTGAATATGTTATAGATCTAGATATGAAGGGCTCATGCTCCAAATTTCAAGTCATTTAGAGGTCAGGTTTGATGGGGGCACCCTAAACAATCTCTGATCAACCCTAAGTATAGACCTCACCAAAATTAGTGCTGAGGTCTGACCTGAACTCCAAATTGGTTCAAATTAATTTTAAAATAAACTAAACTCATAGGGCTACAAGAATCATGTTGACCACTTTTTCATAAAAGACCTCTAAGTATTTTAAATTTAATTCCCTAAATAGGTGAAATTATGTGACAGAATATACATAAATCAAATTTAATATATTAAATCTTGCACTAATCCGAATGCAGGATCGACGGGCACTGGCTTTCTTCTTCCTCCAGCTAACGGCCTTAATCTACCTGACCTGGAGCAAAGTCCAAGCACAATTGCCGGCCCTCCGGCCACCTCCCCGGCCAAGCACCGCCACCACCACCTCCGTTGAGGTGAGGGCTTTCGGCCGAAGGTGGTTGGGCTGCCGAAGGAGGTAGATCCCGGTGAACCCGACACTTCGTTTTTGCGGAAAAACTAGTGGAAAGAATTCCACTGAATCGTGTTCAATTGATCCCGATTCTCATCTCTAATGAATCCTAAGATCTAGCCCACAAAGAAGGAGTAGAGGAGGACCTGGTTTGTGGCCTGAAGACATGTGCTTTACCTCCTCACCATTTCCAGCCAACGAACTTTACTCCTCTATAACTTCTACACCAACATCAATGGATTTGAAAAGTAATCGGGGGAAACGCTTGCCCTTGCTCTGGTGAAGGTCCTTATAGAAGGAATTTGGGAGTGGATTCTTGTAACTCCCAAATATCATTAAATTTCATTAACGGCCATTAACTCATTCTTTTCGGTTTTAACCAAATTAATGGGGCTGAGCCACCCCAATGGTCGGCCACCTCCAGAAAAACTTCTCCTCTCCCTCAGAGGAGTAAATGCCCCATAAAAGCGGGGGTTACTGAGCCTCCATAGACATAATGGCCATTAAGCCCGAGCTTTCTCTCTCCTCCAAATCACTAATTCCAAAGACTTAGTTCAACGAATTTGCTCTATTCGTCGAACTCCGCTCGACGAATTGGCTTTATTCATCGAACTCCGCTCGAAAAATTAGCTGTATTCGTCGAACTCCGCTCGACGAATTTGCTCTATTCTTCGAACTCCGCTCGACGAATTTGCCCTATTCGACGAAGCCCAACCCTGGTTTAGCAAACTTGCTCCGTTTGTCAAACTCCGTTCGACGAACTCTGAACCCAGTTCAGCACTTGCTCTGTTCAATGAACTGTTTGTTGAGCTCAATGAATCTGCTCCATTCGACAAATTGCTGGCTGAGTTCGACGAACATGGGGTGCAGTCAACTCTCTCGACACTTCCCGAAATCTTTCTAAGTAAAATGGAGTTGAGTGCACTCAATGCACTCAATGTCAATCATTTCATTCCATTGAGTGCACTCAAAGCACTTAATGCCCCGAGCCAAGTTATTTCTCTAAGTAAAATGTCATTGATTGCACTCAATGTACTCAACGCCAATCATTTTATGGTGTTGAGTGCACTCAACGCACTCAACGCCCCGAGCTAGGATATTTCTCTAAGTAAAATGGAATTGAGTGCACTCAAATCACTCAACGCCAATCAGTCCATGGAGTTGAGTGCACTCAACGCACTCAATGCCCCGAGCCAAGATGTTTCTCTAATTAAAATGGCGTTGAGTGCACTCAACGCCAATAAGTCCATAGAGTTGACTGCACTCAACGCACTCAACGCCCTGAGCCAAGATATTTCTCTAAGTAAAATAGCGTTGAGTGAACTCAACGCACTCAACGCCAATTAGTCCATAGCATTGAGTACACTCAATGCCCCCAGCAAAGATGTTTCTCTAAGAAAAATGGCGTTGAGTGCACTGAACGCACTCAGCTCCAATCAGTCCATTGCATTGAGTGAACTCAATGCCCCAACCCAAGATATTTCTCTAAGTAAAATGGCGTTGAGTGCACTCAACGCACTCAATGCCAATCAGTCCATGGCATTGAGTGCACTCGACGCCCCGAGCCAAGATGTTTCTCTAAGTAAAATGGCATTGAGTGCACTCAACGCACTCAACGCCAATCACTCCATTTCATTGAGTGCACTCAATGCACTCAATGCCCCAAGCTAGGATATTTCTCTAAGTAAAATGACATTGAGTTCACTCAATACACTCAACATCAATCAGTCGATGGCGTTGAGTGCACTCAACGCACTCAACGCCCCGAGCTAGGATATTTCTCTAAGTAACTTCCTGACCTAAATCGATGCTTCCCGAACCTGAGCCAATTCACTTGGCTCAAAATGCATGTGAGGGGCCTAGCACGAAATGGGATGTTACACCTCGTAGGTCACTTGACCCTTAGTTAGGGCACTTTCGACCGTTTTAGGGCAAGGGTTGACTTGGGTCAACTTAGCCTCTTTGGTTGACCCCAATGGGTCCTTGGTGGCCCATCGGCCTCCCCTAGGGTTAGGGGTTCCATGGTGGGGTCAAATTGGTTAAGGGAAGGTCCATTGGCCCTAGATAGGTCACTTGGTCTTCTCGGGCTTCCAAGGGTTTTGTAATGACCTAGTCATGACAAAACCATCCTAGGGGTCTAAGATTCTAAGGGATGTTACAAATCCCATTACATAAAAATAAAAATTTTGTCCTCGAAATTCAGGTTAGGCCTACGGGGTGTCAAGTATTAGAAGTAAAATATAACATCCTGAGAGGTTAAAGGAGATACCTGACGTGAAAAGTTCTTTGTACCTTTATTGCATCAAGTCCTGCGGCTCCAATGTGTGCTCCTCTTGTCCATGATTCCTCCACAAGACCTAGACCAGTGGAACCCTCTTACGCTGTAAGACTTGTATCCATGTATTGTCTATCTGGATCGGCTCCAGGTTCACCGATCGATCAGAGGCTATAGGCTCATTTGGAGTCGTAATCTGCTGCTCCGATCGAAGTAGAGCTCTCTTGAGGGAGGATACGTGGAAGACGTCATGTAAACCCACTAACTCTGGCTACAGCTCTAGTCCATAAGCCAAGGGACCGATCCGCTCTAGGATTCTGTAAGGCCCCATGTATCTCGGACTGAGCTTCTTCCGACCATGCACCCGCGAAACTCCATGCATCGGTTGTATCTTCAGAAACACCCGGCCTCCTACTTGAAACTCTACCTGATGATGGCAAGCATCGTAATACTTGGCATGTCTGCTCTGGGCCTCCAACATCCTGTCTCGAATCAACCGCACCT
Source organism: Platanthera zijinensis (assembly GCA_039513925.1). Classification (NCBI taxonomy): domain Eukaryota; kingdom Viridiplantae; phylum Streptophyta; class Magnoliopsida; order Asparagales; family Orchidaceae; genus Platanthera; species Platanthera zijinensis. The sequence goes on from CM077083.1 coordinate 102,568,885, forward strand.
GAGCATCCGTATCCTCGACAAACTCCGAGCCAAGTGCCTTCGGATCCTCATCCTGGATCCAAGATAATGGAGTCTTGCATCTCCGCCCATATAATGCCTCATAAGGGGCCATGCAAATGCTAGACTGGTGGTTGTTATTGTACGAGAATTTGATCAACGGTAGTTGCCTCTCCCATGGCTCCCCGCTGTCCAGTATGCAAAGACGCAACAAATCCTCCAGTGTCTAATTGGTACGCTCTGTATGCCCATCCATCTGAGGGTGGAAGGTGGTACTAAATGTCAACCGGGTCCCAAAATAGGCATGGATCGACCTCCACTCTTTAGACATAAATCGTTCATCACGATCGGACACTATCGTCCTTGGCACCCCATGGTATCGGACGAACTGCTCCATGAACCTCCATGAACCTCCACACCAAGTCACCCACTGGAGCGTCCTTCGTGATCGGTAAAAATCTGGCCACCTTTTTCAATCGATCGATGATCACCCATATCGAGTTATTCCTTACATGTGACCGAGGAAGACCATGTATGAAATCCATAGCGATATCGTCGAACTTCCACTCCGGCACTGAGAGTGGCTGTAACAACCCGGTCGGACTCTTACACTCCGCCTTCACTAACTGGAAAGCCTCGCAATGGGTCACGAAGTATGTGATATCCCTCTTCATGCCTGGCCAATACATAGTCCTCTTCAGGTCGACCTTCATCTTGGTGATGCTCGGGTGCACCAAGTACCTGCTGTAGTGAGCCTCGGTTATAATGTCCTCCCGAATCCTACCCCCATCCGGTATGTACACTCATCCTCTAAAGCATAACAACCCATCCCTCTCAGTATACTCCCCGGTCGTGCCCGCCTCCAAGGTCCTGAATACTGGTTCTAGCTTGTCATCCATTCTCTGCTCAGCCCTGATGCAATCTCGGATATCATTGGTAGTGCTCATCGCGGCCAGATACTGATCATAAAGCTCTGAGTCATCCAAAGACACCAAATTAATCTGCATATCCTCCATCATCCGTACCAGTTCCATAGGCATCAGCTAGGGCTCTGCTCTTTAAGTGGTTGTCTTCTGGATCAATGCGACTGCCACCACATTCGCCTTTCCAGGGTGATAGTGTATCGTGTACTCATAATCAGATAGGAACTCCACCCATCTTCTCTGGCGGATGTTCAACTCCTTCTGTATATCAACATATTTCAGATTCTTGTGATCCAAAAATATGCCGCAGTGCACACCATAGAGATAATGCCTCCAAATCTTCAGAGAGAACACCACTGCTCCCATCTACAAGTCATGCACAGGGTTATTCTGCTCGTGCTTCTTCATCTGCTCGTGCTTCTTCATCTAGCGGGAGGCGTATGCTATCACATGCCCATGCTGCATCAGTACAACACCCATCCCCTGAAACGACGCATCAGTGTACACCTGGAAGCCCTCCTTCCCAGACGGAAGAGCGAGGATAAGGGCCGACGTAATCTGACCCTTCAACTCCTAGAAGTCCGCCTCACACTGCCGTGTCCAAACGAACGGAGTATCCTTCTTCATCAAAGAAGTGAGTGGAAGGCTATCTGAGAGAATCCTTGCACAAACTTCCGATAATACCCGAATAATCCCAGAAAACTTCGGACATCCGTGGCCGTCTTCAACTGAGGCAAGTCTCGTACTGCCTGAATCTTCACGGTGTACACCATTAATCCTTCTCCACTAATAATGTGGCCTAAAAGGCCACCTCCATCAGCCAAAACTTGTATTTGCTGAACTTGGCATACAATTGATGCTCTCTGAGCTTCTTCAGAGTCAAGGCCAGATGTTGTGCATGCTCTTCCTTCGTCCTCGAATAAATGAGGATGTCATCTATGAATACAATGACAAACCTATCGAGGTACAACTCGAACACCCAGTTCATCAAGCTCATGAAGGCTGATGGCGCATTCGTGAGCCCAAAGGGCATTACGATAAACTCGTACAGGCCATACCTGCTGCTAAACGCTGTATTCGGGATGTCTTCTTCCTGAATCCGTAACTGATAGTATCCCGACCTCAGATCTAGCTTTGAGAACCAATGTGCTCCCTCTAGTTTATCAAATAACTCATCGATCCTTGGCAGTGGATATGTGTTTCGGACTATCAACCGGTTTAGTGCACGATAGTCGATGAACAACCTGAGGGTCCAATCCTTCTTTTTAACAAACAAGATTGGAGGTCCCCAAGGGGAGGAACTTGGCCTAACAAATTCAGCCTCCACCAGCTCCTTCAACTGACTCCTGAACTCCACTATCTCCTTTGGATCCATCCGATAGAGAACCCTAGACACCAGCTTAGCTCTCGGCACCAGCTGTATCTGAAAATCCCTCTCTCAATGCGGTGGCAATCCTGATAGCTTCTTTGGAAACACATCTGTAAAGTCCCGCACCACTGATATATCATCTACCATCGTATTTACCTCAACCATCTCGAAGAACACCTGATAGACCTCATCTCCCTATAAGTGGGCCTTGATGGCCTGAGTAGAAGATAACAGCCTACGGTAGACGGGAGTAATACCTTTGAAGGTCGCGAAGGTGCCATCATAACTCCGTACAACCTTCCTTGTCGGGCAATCTATTTGGGCATGGTTCCAAGTAAGCCATGTCATACCCAGGACTAGGTCGAAGTCCGGTATCCTCAAGACCGTAGTCGGGGCCTCGAGTGTCAGACCATCAATAGTCACCTTCAGGAGGCACTTAGCAGTAGCTAAGACCTCCGTCCCGTTGGGGAGACGTACCCTCCTGGCGAATCCCGATCAATGTCTGACTCCTTCTAGTCCCTTTACGAACTACTCAGAGACGAAGTTGTGCGATGCCCCCATATCCACCAAGGTGTGGGCAGGTTTTCCGCACACCATGCTATTCCTATTTATTTAAGTATGTTTAGGTAATTGAGCTTATGGTTTTCTTTCCTAGTATGCTACTGTTATTTGTTGTTTCTAAAATTTAAAAAGTAAATTACAACATTAAAATTACTAGCATACCTGCAATCACCCTACACGGGTCTCGAGGTGGAGCCAAGTCTAGAGCAAACACCTGCTCCCTCTCTTGCCTCTGATCTCCGCCCTGGAAACCACACCCTCTTCTATGGCCTCGGCCTGCAAACTGTTGAACAAGCGAGTCAGCCTGTGGATCTGGTAGAGGTGCCCCTCTCATAGGGTAGCTCCTCCAGATGTGCCGTACCTGATGACAATTGTAGCACAAGGGCAGGGGAAGTGCCACACCTCCGGGCCTCCGTATCTCCTGCATCTGAAGAGGTTGAGGTGCCAATACCACTGGCTCCCTTGTCTCCTGTATCATTTCTTAGCGGGGTTGGTCCTCTGCCCTTCTCTCATCAGCAAAGTGGCCCCTTCGCTGATCATTCCTGCCTCCCTGACCCAGATCCTCAATTGGCCTCTTCCGGCCTCGAGTCGTGTGCCAATCATCCTCCATCCTCTTTGCCATCTCTAGAATCCGAGGTATAAGCACGTCGGATACAAACAGATGAGCCTGTCTCAGGTCCTCTCGAATGCCCTTATAGAACCTCTTGGTATACCCCACTTCGTCCAGCTGATAGGAGTCCGCAAAAAAGGCTAAGTGGTTGAACTCCCGGTGGTACTCCATCACCGTCCTGTTGCCCTACCTCAGCTACAGGAACCTATCTTCCAGCTCATCTCTTGCAAACTGTGGGACAAAGTGCTCCAATAGTGCGGCCCTGAACTCCTGCCAAGTGACGTCAGCAACCTCCCGATCTGCAAATGCCGTATCCAGAAGTGTCTTCCACCATCTCTTGGCATGAGACTCCAAGCAGGAGACCACTAGAGGTACCCTCTCTTCCGACGGGCACTGTATTCCGGTCAGCATCTCGAGCATGATATCAAGCCACTCTTCCGTCCTTATGGTTGACTCCGTCCCATTGTAAGATGGGGGAGAGATTCCTTGGAAGATGCTTAACTAATTGAACCCCTTGTTCGGCTGTGGAGTCAGAGCCTGTTGGGCCCTAAAAACCTCCAGAATGGTCGTCAAAGTCTACCCCATCTCCGACTGTAGAAACTAAGTGGGGGCAGTGGAGGTGGTGCAACATTCGGAGTTTTCTGAGCTCCTCCCTACGGTGTAGGATGTGCCGAGGGCTGCATAACGAAGGCCAATTGTAAGAAATTTTACCCAAAACTAGTTAAAGGTGGACAATTACAAGTGATCTCCCATATGGGCACACCACAACTTCCACTGCTTAGTTTGTCCCCAAACTAAACTCGAGCGGGGGTGACCAGGGTTATTGGACTTTTACTCTTCTTATCGAGGTTTGCTCGAATACCTGTTTGTAAAACCCCATTTTTTCTCTTTTAAACCAACAGGGTCTTATGCCCAGAACTGCGCTTTGTGGTGACACTAACACACTCGGGAAGGTCGTCACTACAAAACGTTGATCCTGCCGGCCATACCGATCGCAAAAGAGTAGAATAAATATAAGAGTAATGTAAATTCAAACACCAGTCCACCAGAAATCACATGAAATAAAATAAATCTCCATGAAGGGAGAGTCCACAGTAAAGATAAAGCAAAGTACTAAAGAGGGCTCTTGCCCGATACATTATGATCCTCACTATAAGTCACTCAATGCAGAAGCAAATCCATAGTAAAGACTGTCCCATCTCCAAGCACACTAACCTCTTGGGCTGCATCTCCTAGTTCGGCTCCGCGATTCCCTAAAATGATTTGGTCAACGACCATTAGTCTAAAAGACTACGTCCTGTCATCCCCTGCCCATCCCCCATGGCTCCTAGGCACCGAGCTGGGAGAAGGAAAGGGAAGGTATGTAAGGTGGAGAGTCACAAAAGTAGGAAGGTGACGGCAAAACTAGTCTATCATGAGTATATAATCACAGCAAGTATAAGTAAGTAGTAGTAGTAGTAGGTAAGCAAGTATGTGATGGAGACGACGGCCCCCAACATGTTGAAGATGATGACCGCATGCATGCGGAAGATTTTTCACCGTCTCCAACAAAAGACGTACGGCGCCATGTTGACCTTGTAGAGCGACGCTACAATCTCCGCCCTCGGCGCAAGACGACAAATTAATATTTAGTTACATTTTTATTTTATTTTATTTTGCTAGCTTGTGAGCATTTTAATTATAATTTCATGTGGGAGTGTTTTATTATTATTTGGGTTGCATGTAGCCAGACATTGTTATGAGCCTATATAGGGCCATGCTTTGGTTAAATTTCATAACGTTGAATGAAAATAAATCTTGAAACCCTAGAGCTCTCCCTCCTCTCTCCCTCTTAAGAAGTTCATCCCTCACCTCTCCCCTCTCTACAAGTCGTCGGCCCCCTCCTTCCCCCTCTCCAAAAATCGGCCACTCCTCCTCCTCCCTCCTCAAGAACCCTACCAACCCTTTCTCTCTCTAAACCCGAGTAGCCCCCTATTTTCCCTCCACCCCGACCTAGCCACTCCTTCTCTCCAAACTGCCACCACCTTTTCTCTCTCACCCTATATACAACTCTCGGCCACCCTCCTCCACAACCAAACCCAGCACTCCTCTACAACCAAAAAGCCGACCAACCCTCAACCTCTTGGTGGTTCTTGGCCAAGGCACAAGCGATCTTCTTTTTGGAATCCAACTCCAGCGTGAAGCAACAAAGGCGGACGAATTTTCTCACCATCCGGCGTGTATCCGACGGAGCCGTTGAAGATTGATTCATAAATAGTGAATCGGAATCATCCATTCTGATTGGGAAACGAATCATTTCTACCTCGTGTGTTTTCCCTCTAGATTAATTTTTTTGGTGAAAAAATTATCGTTGAATTTTGATAGCATTAAATTTTATCGTGGAATTTCTTCGATTGATTTGTTGCTCTTCTTTATTTCTTTTAAAGTTCGAGAGGATTGGCGAACCTCGTTTTCTTTTTGTTGGGAGAGATCTACTGTTTTCCGAATCGTGATTTTATTGGTAGATCCCTTTTGGTACAACACCGCTCGATCAGGTCGGGTGGGTCCTTTTAGCCAGAAAGAAAATTAGCATATCGCCATTGTTTGATCCTTAATGGTTTGGCTACCCATACATTAGCATCTAATTGATATAAGTGTAGTACGTGTGTGTCGCGTTATAGTTTTGTGCGAGTGTATAATTTGTTCGGTTAGAGACAAATCGTGCTTAGTCCGTAGATTTCACGATGTCAACGTGTGGGCCTGCATTAATTTGGTATTAGAGGGAGGTTCACGTCAATTTCATAATTGGCACCCTCCCCCCTTGCTTGGTTCGTCAACACGCACTTTTCTTGCACGTCGTTTTGTCAAAATTACAACAACAAAAATTTGCTCTGCCAATAGCGGCCTAAAATTGTTATTTTTCTACAAAAAAATCAAAAATAATAATTTTAATAGTCTTATTTTTATTTTCAGTAAGAAAATCAAAAAAAAAAACATTTTTACCCTAGATATTAAGCAGGAACAATTCCTTCTATTATGTTTCTTTTTAGGGCAGAACAACTATTTGTTGCATGCGCACTAGGTTAGGTACGGAGTATTCTCCGTCTTCTTCCAATATGGAGGAAGAACGGGATGAGGGTCACGGTCTCACAGCGCTTGAGGAACTCCGTCAGGATTTCACTGAGCAAATGATAGTTATTAGGGAGATACTTCATGACTTGAGATTAAATCTCGCGACTCCCCGTAATCAACCCGCCAACCAATGTGCGGAAGGAAATAATAACCCTAACATTAACCATAATAATGATCACGTTCAGCGAGCACCGTACGAGTTTGATATTACTAGGGTTGTCTGGGTCAAACCTCCATCATACAATGGATTGGGAGAACCCCAAGTTTTTCAATACTGGGTTATGGAGATAGAGTGCTACTTTGAGTGGTACAATCTGACCGATGCGGATAAGGTGCGAGTGGCGAGAATGATATTGTTAGGTAGAGCTAAGATATTTTGGTTGAATGAGGAATGACGTCTGAGAGTTGAGAATAATGAACTACCCATTAGTTGGGCAAACATGAAGGCCTTGCTGACAGAGCAATCCCCACGTACCATCGAATGCAGATGTTTGATGATTTGGCTACCCTTAAGCAAAGGAATAGGTCGTTCTCTGAGTATATGAGCCTTCTTAAGGACATGATGGTTAGGTGTGGCGTGAAGGAGATGTAAGAGATCACCATCTCTAGGTTCCGTAAGGGGTTAAACCCCGACATCCAGGGAAAGTTACTGTGTTATGATCCCACCGACCTAAATGTCACTTTTAATGATGCGTTAGACATTGAGAAGCACAACGTTCATAAAAATAAGTCTCGCTTATTTCAGAAGGGAAATTCCATCTTAGTACCACCTCCCACTTCCAACAATAAGGATAAGCGGAAGTTCCGGTACACCGACTCAAACTCCATAATCGTGATTGCCAGGAATAGTAGAAACCCAACAGGTGAGAGAGTCCCTATAGGAAAGGTTAATAAAATGAATGCTACATGTTTCGCTTGTGGGATTCACGGTCATTACTCTCATGAGTGTCCTACTAAGCCCAAGCCCTTAGCTCTTTTAGATTCTACTTGTGAGTCTGATGACCTTATATATGAGGCTGGAGAAGATAGCGAGTCAGAAGGAGTACCGAGTGATATAGAGGATGATTCTCATATGATGGTCATGCGGTGTATTTTCGCTACTCCACGTGCATTAGATGACTGGAATAGGACGAATATCTTTTCTTTAAATTTTAAGAGTGGAGAGAAGTGGTATAAGTTGATCATAGAAAGTGGTAGTTGTATGAACGTAGTTTTTGAAAATGCGGTAACCCGAATGTCATTAGTTACTGATCCGCACCCTGACCCTTACAAGGTGTCATGGGTAAATAAGACATCCCTCCTGGTGTCGAAGAATTATTTGGTACCCCTTACCATCAAGGCTTATTTTGAAAAAGTTTGGTGTGACGTCATCCCCATGGATGCTTGTCATGTCATACTTGGATGCCCATGGCTTCATGATCATGATGTTACTCATCTAGGGTGAGCTAACACCTATGAGTTTAAATTTAATGGTAAGACCATTATTTTAAAACCCACTCCGCCTAAGATCCCTCGGTTTCTTCCAAAGACACTATTGTACCTATAGAGAAGAAAACATTAAGCTTGATAGGTAAGAAGGAGTTTGAGCGAGAGTCTTTTATAGACGATGTCATTTATGCGCTAGTTTGCTTGCAAATTAAGGAAGATAGCTCCACTTTCGTGTACTTACCGTTAATGTTGAGGACCCTATTCGAGGAATTTAAGGATGTTTACCTATATGACTAGCCACCTGAGTTACCCCCCCCCCCCCTGCGTGACATTAAACACGAGATTGATTTCGTTCTAGGTTCTTCGTTGCCAAATCTTCCCCATTATCGACTAAACCCATTCGCACACTTAGAGTTGAAAAATTAATTTCAGATTTGCTAAGTAAGGGGTTCATTCGTCATAATAAGAGTCCGTGTGATGTAACCGTATTATTGGTCCCTAAGAAAGATGGTTCTTGGAGGATGTGTGTAGATTATAGGGCCGTCAAAAAAATAACTGTTAAATAGAGGTTTCCTATCCCTCAATTGGATGACTTATTGGACATGATAGTTGGGGCCACGATTTTTTCCAAGTTAGATCTTAAGAGTGGCTACCATCAAATCAGGATTAGGGATGAGTGGAAGACGACATTTAAATCAAAGGATGGACTCTATGAGTGGTTGGTGCTCGGGGAAGGACTCATTAATGGCCCGAGTACATTTTCGAGGTTGATGACCTTAGTGTTCAAGCCTTATCTAGGAAAATTTGTAGTTATTTACTTTGATGATATCTTAGTCTTTAGCTCCTCACCGAACAATCATGAGTCTCACTTGATGATGGTACTTACCACATTGCGTACAAAAAAATTATTTATTAATTTTAAAAAATGTACGTTTAATGTTCCATCTATGGAGTTCCTAGGTTATATTATCAGTTCGGAGGGCATCCATGTTGATCCCAAGAAGGTCCAAGCCATCAAGGATTGGCCGGAACCAACTAATATACGGGATGTTCGGAGTTTTCACGGATTAGCTACTTTTTACCGGCGATTAATCAAGGATTTTAGTAGTATCATGGCACCAATCACAGAGTGCATGAAGAAGGGAGATTTTACGTGGACTAAATCGGCTGCCAAAGCATTTGAAATAATTAAATCCTGAATGTCGGAAGCTCCTCTTTTACGATTTCCAGATTTTAATAAAGTTTTTGAATTGTCCTGTGACGCATCTGGAGTCGGTATTGGTGGTGTCTTGAGTGAATAGGGACATCCTGTTGGATACTTTAGTGAGAAGCTCTCGGGACCAAAATAAAATTATTCTAATTATGACAGAGAGTTTTATGAAGTTATTCGGTGTTGACAGCATTGGCGTCATTATTTGATCTCTAAGAAATTTGTGATTCTATCTGACCACGAGGCGTTGCGATTTATTAATTCCCAAAATAAAGTTAGCCCAAGGCATTCTAAGTGGGTCTCCTATCTTCAAGAGTATACCTTCATAATTAAACATCTAAAGGGAACTTTAAATCGTGTGGCGGATGCTCTTAGTCGTGTCTCCTTATTGTTGTCTAAGCTAGAGGTCAAAGTGATTGAATTTGATAGGATAAAGGATGAGTATGTTAATTGCCTGGACTTTAAGGACATCTATTATTCCACGCAAGACAACTCTCCCACTACCATTTCAACATATTATATTCGGGACGGTTATTTATTTATGCATTCAAATCTTTGTATTCCTGATAAGTAAAGTTTGTTTTAAAAAAGATAGATTTGGTTTTATATAATCTTTTACGTATATAAGTCTATCACTTTTTTACTTACTTATATCCTGTGGATTAAGACAAGAGTACCTATCGCATAGGAGTATAGTATTTTGTAGAAAATATCAAGGTCGTATTTTTCCTGGGATCGGTGTTAATTATTCTACTTTTTAGAACGGACTATTATTTTATCAAACGAACGGAGTGGAGTTTATAATTAAAAACAAAAGATATAAAAATATATATACGTGATTTTATTAAGATAGGCACTTAGAAGATAGTCCTCGATTTCAGAATTACTTTGAGAGAATAATAATTCAGCTATTAAAGAACAACTTTATTTCTTTATTACCTAACTTAACGAGAGGATCCCTTTGGTATCATCACTGACTCGAAAGTACGACCGGGGAGGCTTGCGTTTAAAAATGGTTAACGTAAACATAGTGTCTCTTCACCTGGTATATGATCAATTAACAGAAAACCCTAGTTAGGATAACTAGAAAATAGAGTTGAAATAGTTGAAAATAATATCCAGCCCAGAGCTCATCTTGACCAAGTGCTAAGGGTTCTTAGCCTCTTCTCAGGATGGGGGCGGTATAAAGTACAGAAAATAATATCTACCTATCTATCTCAATCAAGGATTTAAGCTTTCGCTTCACCTTTGTTTTTGGGATAGGGTAGTAAAATTTTGCAGAGCTTCCGCACTATCTTAATCAAGGTCATAGGATTTCGCCTAGCCCTTCATTCGGGATAGTATGAAATAATAAGGTTTTGAAAATAATTTTGAAAGCAGTTTCAGGCTATCTTAATCAAGGACATAAGCAGAGCTTCGCCTTTCATTCGTGATAGTATGAAAAAAAAGGAAAGTAAAACTAAAAATAAAGCAGTAAAGTACTCAGAATTGAAATTGAAAGAGTCTATTTTATAAAGTTTAAAATTATTACAACTTTCTGAAAAGCTGAAAAAGAAAGCAAAAATATTACAACTTATAGAACTTTAGAATACTTGAAAGCTACTACCAGTTCCTTGTCAGAGAGCAGGGGAGTCCTAACAGTTCTTAAGGAAGCTGCTGGTGTTCGAATAATTCCACTAAGCCCTGCCCTCCTATTTATAGGAAAAAATTTCAAGTGACACGCCCCCTGACATGGGCGTGTCGGGTAGGGCGTGACAGGGTCACGGGTGTGTCTGCCAGCCTGTCGGGACAGGTGCTGAGCGGGTTGGAACTTCGGATAGAATTTGAGCAGGACACGGGCGTGACTGATGACGTCACGGGCGTGTCAGGCAGCTGATTCATCTTCCGGCACGGGGCGTGACGACATCTCGGCAGCTTGCTGGATTTCTGGATAGAACTTCAATAGGTCACGGGCGTGTCGCATTTGTCACGGGCGTGTCCATCTGTCACGGGCGTGTTCGTCAATTTCCCGATTTTCCTGGGAAAAAACAGAAACAGAACAAAGATTAAAAAGGGCTTTCACGCCCTAGGTCACGGGCGTGACCTAAGTAAAAAATACAAAAAATTCAGAAAAACATAGAAAATAAATCTAAAACATAAAAATACAATACAATAAAAATAGTTAGTTTTATATATCAAAACAAAGGTTTTATTTGTAAATATGTAAATTTAATACGATACAAAATTATATATTTTATACTCATCAAATACCCCCATACTTAGATTTTGCTATTCCAGAGCAAATATACAGTTGTGTATATTTAGAAGTTTTGAAATTTTCTATTTACTATCAATTTATTTCTTCAAGATAAAACAGGTATAAACATCCGGTGGATAAAGAGTTAAATTCTATAATATATATATATATATATATATCATTGATACTAGAGTTCGAATTTATAGCCATAAAAAGTTTTTGAAAACAAATTGTAAGCATATATTAAAATCAGATATAACAAAGATAGATTGGCTTTATGACTACTATATCTTGCATGAGATATGTTGAAAAATTACAACCTATTAATTATGCTCTCTAAAAATTTTAAGCAAAATTAATTTAATTTTGTAGTGGTTTTAGGGGATATCAACTTGGTGGTTTTGCCCATATAGAGGCTTTGAATGTAGGAGGTGATGAATTTTGTCCTCTCACCTTTTTTTCTCATATTCATGCATTATTACAACTATTTTAGGAAAATATTCTCAAAAAACAGAAAAAAAAACTTTGCAGAATTGAACTTTGAATTAATCCAATGCAAATGTTTAGGAGCACATACACCATTTTATATGATCTTTTAACATTTATTGGATGCCTATGTTTACGGAATTTTTTTATTCCCATGGACATAAGATCTTTTCTTTTCTAGGAGCACATACTCCTAGATGCTTGCGTGCGTAAAGAAACATGTCAAGCGAAATAGTAGGTAGGGGGTTGTAAATATAATTTTGATAAAAGATTTTGAGAGAAATGGTAATAGCTTGATATTTTCTATATTTTAACAAGATTGGAGTAATGATAATTACAGTCTTAAATTGTTTGGTGAACATAATATGTTTTGCTTCTATTGTATATATATGTATTTTTGATATATTAAAGCAAGATTGCTAAAAAACTAACTCCGATTGTAATGAAATTTTACAAGGTAGGGTTTAAAAGTTTATTCCGGATATTTATATCTATCTAGTTATGAGAAGGAGCAGTAAATTTGAAAATTAAATAAATTGCATTTTTGATCAACTCAGATTTTTGGAATATATATACATAGTATGGTTTTGAAAGTTTTGACTTGTTTGGGATGAGTACTAAAATAAACAATGTTTTTATTAAAAAAAATATAAGTGAGAAAAATAATTGCAGCTAAAAGCACCCCCATACTTATGTTTGGCATAGGTATGAAGTGGAAAATATGTACAGAATATACAAAAGAATAAAAGATGGAAATATACAAGTGAATTTATATTTTGAGGTTATGGAGTAGTGTTAGGGTTTCAGGTTCTTTTTGAAAAGGGTCCCTAGTAAAATATAATTTTAAACGGTGCCCGTTTACTTTGAAAGTTCCGAGTTCAGGGTTAGAAAGAAGAACGGTCCAATATGGCCAGGATTGTTTAACAGTATAGGGTCCGGTCCATCGGGATTTTAATTTTCCTGGAAATAATTTAAGGCGTGAGTTATATAGTAAGACAAGATCACCTGGTGAAAAAGATTTTGGAAATTTAATTTTCCTATCATGATAAAACTTAGATCGCTCTTTATAAAATTTATTATTTTTAAAGGCATTTGCACGCCATTCCTCAAGTTCATTGAGTTGAAATTTACGTTGTTCGGCGGCTAAGTTTGTATCTAAGTTAAGAAATTTTAGCGCCAAGTATGCGCGATATTCTAATTCTACAGGTAGGTGATATGCCTTTCCATATACTAAACGATAAGGTGTACAACCAATCGCAGTTTTGAATTTTGTACGGTAGGCCCAAAGTGCATCATCTAATTTAAGGGACCAATCTTTTCGATTGGTATCTACAGTCTTTTCTAATATGCGCTTTAGTTCTCTATTGACTACCTCCACTTGGCCGCTTGTTTGGGGGTGATAAGCGGTAGCGAATTTATGAGTAACTCCATATTTGGCTAACACTTTAGCCATCTGTGTGTTACAAAAATGACTACCTCAATCGCTAACTATAGCCCTAAGCAAGCCAAAACGTGAAAATAAGGTTTTCAGAAATTTAACAACGACTCTTGAGTCAGCGGTGGGAAAAGCTTGCACTTCAACCCACCATGAAACGTAATCGACCACTACTAAGATATAACGATTTTTACAAGAAGGAGGTAGAGGGCCTACAAAATCTATGCCCCACAGATCAAAGATTTCACATTCTAAGTAAAAGTTTTGGGGCATTTCGTCCCGACGGGAAATGTTACCTGACCGTTGGCAGTGGTTGCAAACGCTTACCAATTTTTGAGCGTCCTTGAATAAAGTAGGCCAAAAGAATCCTGCTTCAAGGGCTTTACGTGCAGTCCGGTTGGATTGATAATGTCCATCGGTCGGTCCTTCGTGGCAGTGTCGTAGTACTTTTACTCCTTCCTCGTTCGAAATACATCTTCTAATTACTTGGTCGGCACAGACTCGGAATAAATACGGGTCTTCCCAAAAGTAGTTTTTCAAGTCAAAAAAGAATTTCCTCTTTTATTGAATTGTAAAAGCTTTTGGATGGACTCGGGCTACTAAATAGTTCGCCAAGTCTGCAAACCAAGGAGTAGAAGAGTTTGTTACCTTTTCGAGAGCGAGGAGTCTTTCTTCAGGGAATTTATCTTCGATGCCGGCTTCCACGAGTGTATCTGTTGTAGCATTCTCTAGTCGAGAAAGATGATCGGCTGCTAAATTCTTTGCGCCTTTCTTATCTCGGATCTCTAAAAAATTCTTGTAATAAGAGAATCCAATGTAATAAACAGGATTTTGCATCTGCCTTAGTTAGTAAATATTTTAAAGCAGAATGATCCGTAAAAACTATAACTTTTGATAGCGTTATATAAGATCTAAACTTATCAAATGCAAATACAATCGCTAGTAGTTCCTTTTCCATGGTCGTGTAATTGGTTTGTGTGGATGTGAGAGTTTTACTTGCATAATAGATAGGATGAAAATATTTGTCTACTCGTTGTCCTAAGACAGCTCCTACCGCTAATCACTCGCATCACACATGATCTCAAAAGGAAAGGACCAGTCTGGGGCTACTAAAATAGGAGAGTTGATAAGTTTGTCCTTAATAATCTTGAATGCAACTAGCATTCACTATCGAATATAAATGGGCTTCTTTTTCTAATAAATGAGTTAACGGTTTCGTTATTTTAGAGAAATTTTGAATGAACCGTCTATAGAAACCTGTATGGCCTAAGAAACTTCGAATAGATTTTACATTTGTTGGAGGAGGAAGTTTTTCAATTATTTCTATTTTGGCCATATCTACCTCGATTCCCTGGGAAGAAATTTTATGACCGAGAACTAAACCTTCGCGGACCATAAAATGGCATTTCTCCTAGTTCAACACTAAATTTGTGTCTTCACAGCATTGAAGAACACGAGCGAGGATATCTAAACACGTATGGAATGAGTCTCCAAATACAGAGAAATCGTCCATAAACACTTCCATAATGTCCTCTACTAACTTGCCTAAAATAGCTAGCATACATCTTTGAAATGTAGCTGGCGCATTACAAAGTCCAAACGGCATTCGCCTATAGGAGAAAGTACCAAAGGGGCAAGTGAACGTAGTTTTCTCTTGATCTTCAGGGGCTATAGGAATTTGTAAATACCCTGAATAACCATCGAGAAAACAATAATATGAGTGACCCGAGAGTCTCTCTAATATTTGATCTATAAATGGTAGTGGAAAGTGATCTTTACGGGTGGCATCATTTAATTTTCGATAGTCGATGCACATCCTCCAACCCGTAACAGTATGTGTTTGAATTAGTTCATTATTAGCGTTTGGCACTACCGTTATACCGCCCTTCTTAGGGACGACTTGTACGGGACTAACTTATGTGTTATCTGAAATTGGATAGATAATTCCTGCGTCTAATAATTTCATTACTTCACCTTTCACGACATCCTTCATATTAGGATTTAAACGTCGTTGGGGCTGGACAGATTTACAAGGGTTATCTTCCAAAAATATTTTATGCGTACAAAAAGATGGGTTGAGTCCTTGGATATCAGAAATTTGTCATGCTAATGTATGGCAATGTTGTTTTAACACTTCTATTAATTCAGACGTTTTCTTATCATTTAATTCGGCAGAAATGATAACAGGGAGTTTTGATTCATCTTCAAGGAAAACGTATTTTAAATGTGCAGGAAGTGTTTTCAGCTCGAGGGTTTGTGGTTTTTCATATGAAGTTGAAGTTTTTAGAGTTGTAGAAGTTAAAGATATAAAAGGTTCTAAAGGATCATCGGTAGGCATTTCTTGTAAAAGGGGTAAGTCTGCCAAGTCTGATTCTTCTATAGTTATTGAAAGTAAATCAGAATAGGGAAAATCATTTTCCTAAAAAGAGGCTTCCACAAGATAATAGGAATCGTCGTTTATTAAAGAATTTTTCATAGAGGGATCTATATCGATAGTAACCTCGTCATCTCCTACTCGTAAGAGAAGTCTACCGTTATGAAAGTGAGGGTAAGATCTATCTCAACTCTAGAGGGGGGGTGAATAGAGTATTTTAAAATAGTTTTTCACAGTTGAAATAAACAGCACATATAAAATTCAATTTAGGATATAGTGTAGAGTGCTAGTAAGAAGTTAAAAACCAAGAAGTAAAGAGCACAGCACACAGCAGACAAATCACACAAACAAACCAGAAGACACAAGGAAATATAGTGGTTCCCCAAAAACCTGGGTACATCCACTCTTCTACCACCCTTGGTAGGAATCCACTCAGGATGAGTTGATCAGGTGTCCTGACACCAATGAGCTTTTGATAAGGTGCTCAAAAACCAAAACTGGATTTTTTGATAAGGTGTCTTGCCACCACTGAGTTTTGACAAGGCTCTCAGAACCAGACAAAAATTTTGAAGGGAGTTCAAGAACCCTTTACAGCAGGAAAAAGAAAAAGGTAAAGAGGTGAGGTTGTCTTCTCTGTTCTCAAATCAAATGAGAGAAGACTAGTGGATCTTTTGTTGTCAAAGCTCCCCCTGAGATGTTGAATGAATCAGGAATGGAAGCTTTGCTCTAGGGTGATAGGTCTTCAGATCTTTAGATCTCCAGCAAAGAATTGTTTCAGCAAAGAGGCTGAAAGATGAGGTGTCTGGAGTTCTTTGAGATGAAGCTTTGATCACTTTTCTGTAAGCAAGAGGATGGTTATCTTTCACAGCTTAATTCTTCTTGTTCTTCTGTAACAGTGTGTGTCTCTTGATTTTATTGTATATTGACTCTGGATTAATTCTCTTTGAGAGTAGTTTTTGGAGAAGACGATCTTATTCTCTGAATATAATTCTTCCAAGATAGCCGTTATCAGACATTAAATGCCTTCCATAAATGATTTGTCTTCTAGAGGAAAGTCCAATGAAACATTCCTGAATAATTCCTTGAAATTTGTTCCAGAATAAATGAGAACGGCTGGCAAATCTTCTTGAAATTAAATGCTGAGAGAATTCAAAAACATTCCAAAGACTGGCAGCATTTGAATCCTTAAGATCGTCGATCTCTCAAAATGAACATCGATCTGAGCTCCACGATCGTCGACCAGAGCTCAGAGAAGGAATAGTCGACCTGAGATAAGCAGTAGACAGAAAACTTCGATCTGAGATCGACTATCTAAGTTCTTGGTCTGGCAGAAATAGTCGATCTGATTAAGACAGAGATCGTCGACCTAGACTTCAACAGAAAACGTCGACCAGAAGCAAACAGAGATCATCGACCAAAACTTCAACAGAAATAGTCGACCCAAGCACAGCCAGAGATCGTCGACCAAAGCTCGACGATCGTCGGACTGAAGCTCGACGATAGTCGACCGAAGCCAGCAACAAGCAGAAGGCTGAGGACATAAGTAGTCGACCAAAGCTCGACGATCGTCGGCCTGAGCTCGACGATAGTCGACCGTCGTTCGACTATTTTTATCTCTTTACTTAGCTTGAAATCCTGAGCTTGAATGGTCCTTGGGGGCAGCTTCAAACCTAAGTTCTAAGCCCTAGACTCATTCTAATGTTGACCTTTACACTATACAACTAGGTCAACCTAGCTTCCTAAGAGACATAGTGATCCTTGCCCAAATTGGTAATAGGATGTTCCAACACTTTACTTACGTCTATTATCGCGCGAGAGGTTGCGAGAAAAAGACGACCGAGAATTATGGGAACATCGGCGTCTTCCTCTATGTCAAGTATAACAAAGTCTACCGGGAAGATAAACTTGTTTATTTTGACCAGAACATCCTCTACTATCCCTATTGGATATTTAATAGAACGATCTGCTAACTGGATGCTCATTTTAGTTTGGCTGGGGTTACCTAATCCTAGTTTTTGAAAGAGCGAGTAGGGCATTAAATTTATGCTAGCACCTAAATCTGCTAACGCATCTTTTATTAATAGATTACCGAAGAGACACGGGATGGAAAATCGTCCCGGATCGTTTAATTTTTGGGGTAATTTATGTAATAAAACTGCTGAACACTCGGCGTTAAGGAAAACTCTCGAAATATCTTCGAGTTTCTTTTTATTTGAAAGTAATGCTTTTAAATATTTTGCGTATTTCGGCATCAGTGCAATTGCCTCGCAGAAAGGTATATTGATTTGAATTTGTTTTAGCATTTTTAGAAAAATTTTATACTGTTCATCTTCTTGCTCATCTTTTAATTTAGATGGATAAGGTACAACAATATGTGGGGAAGAAATTCGCGGGGGTTGAGGAGGCAGTGACATAACGGGAAGTGGTGTAGAAAGGCTAACCTTAGCTTCTTTTTCTACCCTAACGGGTGGTGGTAGCTCCCTGCCACTTCATAGTTTGACGGCTTGTCAACTTGGTGGGTTACTGGAATATCCAGTATCCTGCGAATTTGGTTCTGTATTTCCTGGCAAATTACCAGGTTGGCATTCCGATAGCATTTTTGATATTTGTCCAATTTGTGTTTCTAAGTTTTTAATTGATCCGGTCAGGTTCCGGATATTGGACTCATTGATATTGACATATTTCATAAATATGTCTTCTATCGGGGTTGGCCTAAATTGGTGCGGTTGTGGTGGTGGTGTTTGTGGTTGTGGGGGTTGCGGTGCAAATCCACTTGGATTTGAAATCGGAGGGCGTTTAGCATTATTGGGGTTGCTCCAGGAAAAATAAGGATGGTTCCTATATCCTGGATTATAAGAATTATTATTTGAGTTAATATTAGGATTATAGGAAGGTCTATAAGAGTTCCCCATATAATCGATTTCTTCAATTACATTATTATTCAGATTCAAAGTAGTTGTGGCGGAGGAAGCAAATATTCCTGCCAATTGTTTAGTTAAATTTTCTACTTGGAGTGCTAAAGTAGAAGAAGTGTTGAGCTCATAGATCCCAGCTTGTTTAGGGCATGACCTTGATACGATCCACTGGTACGCGTTCATGGCCATTTCCTCAAAGAGGGTTTGAGCGGCCTCGGGGGTTTTGTTATTGAGCATGCCCCCAGCGGCAGCATCAATGGCTTGTCTGGTTTGAATATTCAAACCATTATAAAATATTTGTACCTAGAGCCAAGTTCGCAGTGCGTGATGTGGACACCGACGTAGATATTCCTTAAAACGTTCCCAAGTCTCATAAAGAGACTAGGACTCGCCTTGTACAAAGGAAGAAATATCTGCACGCAGACGTGCGGTTTTTGCAGGTGGAAAATACTTTGAAGTAATTTTTCGGTTATTTCAGTCCAAGTTGTAATAGATCCTCTAGGGAGAGAACCTAGCCACTATTTGGCTTTCGTTCGTAATGAAAAAGGAAATAAGCGAAGACGGATGGCATCATCAGTGATGCCATTTATCTTGAATGTGTCGCATATTTCTAAGAAGTTGCATAAGTGCGTGTTTGGATCTTCGTCGGGCAATCCATCGAATAGAACGGAATTTTGAATCATTTGGATTATACTCGATTTAATCTCAAAGTTATTATCAGCAATTGGTGGACGAACGATACTAGACCCGGTGTCATCTAAATTGGGTCGTGCATAATAAGACATGGTCCTTTGGGGGACCACCTCTGGAATTTGTTGTTGCACTGCTTCCATTTCTTGAACGTGTGCGGTACCTACGGACTCTTCCAGATTTAATACAGGCTCTTGATTCAGAGATCGGAGGCGCCTGCGAAAGGTGCGATCGATTTCAGGATCAAATTCAAGATTTAAATCAGATGGAGTTTTGCGGGTCATACACTAAAAAAACTTTTGTATAAAAACACAAAAAATAAGTAAAAAAACTAAGTTAAACAAACACAAATACAAACACACGAAAAAGACGTAAAACAGAAAATAACTAAAACCAGGTTTTTTATATAAAACAGGTTTTCTATAAAACAGGTTTTATAATAAAAAGTAGTTTTTATTATAAATTAGTTTTTTAAGAAGAAAAGTTTTATATAAAATACGTTAAAATAGTAGGTTAGGTTTTTTGTTAGAATTCGTTAGAGGTTAATAAACTTGTTAATAAAAAATTAGGTTTAATAAAAACAAAGTTTTCAATTCAGTAAATTTTATATTTGTTTTATTTTTATAAAAACTAAGGTTTTTAAATAACAAGAAAAAGAAAAGATAAAAGTAATAGTGTTCTTTTATTTTCAAATATTAACATATATAAACGAGTCCCCGGCAACGGCGCCAAAAAGCTTGATAAGTAAAGTTTGTTTTAAAGAAGATAGATTTGGTTTTATATAATTTTTTACATATATAAGTCTATCACTTTTTTACTTACTTATATCCTGTGGATTAAGGAAAGAGTACCTATCGCATAGGAGTATAGTATTTTGTAGAAAATATCAAGGTCGTATTTTTTCTGGGATCGGTGTTAATTATTCTACTTTTTAGAACGGACTATTATTTTATCGAACGAACGGAGTGGAGTTTATAATTAAAAACAAAAGATAGAAAAATATATATACGTGATTTTATTAAGATAGGGACTTGGAAGTTAGTCCTCGATTTCAGAATTACTTTGAGAGAATATTAATTCAGCAATTAAAGAACAACTTTATTTCTTTATTACCTAACTTAACGAGAGGGTCCCTTTGGTAGCATCACTGACTCGAAAGTACAACCGGGGAGGCTTGCATTTAAAACGGGTTAACGTAAACGTAGTGTCTCTTCACTTGGTATATGATCAATTAACAGAAAACCCTAGTTAGGATAACTAGAAAATAGAGTTGAAATAGTTGAAAATAATATCAAGCCCAGAGCTCATCTTGACCAATTGCTAAGGGTTCTTTGCCTCTTCTCAGGATGGTGGCGGTATAAAGTACAAAAAATAATATCTACCTATCTATCTCAATTCAGGATTTAAGCTTTTGCTTCACCTTTGTTTTTGGGATAAGGTAGTAAAATTTTGCAGAGCTTCCGCACTATCTTAATCCAGGTCATAGGCTTTCGCCTCGCCCTTCATTCGGGATAGTATGAAATAATAAGGTTTTGAAAATAATTTTGAAAGCAGTTTCAGGCTATCTTAATCCAGGACATAAGCAGAGTTTCGCCTTTCATTCGGGATAGTATGAAAAAAAAGGAAAGTAAAACTCAAAATAAAGCAGTAAAGTACTCAGAATTGAAATTGAAAGAGTCTATTTAATAAAGTCCAAAATTATTACAACTTTCTGAAAAGCTGGAAAGAAAGCTAAAATATTACAACTTACAGAACTTTAGAATACATGAAAGCTACTACCAGTTCCTTATCAGAGAGCTGGGGGTCCTAACAGTTCTTAAGGAAGCTGCTGGTGTTCGAATATTTCCACTCAGCCCTGCCCTACTATTTATAGGAAAAATTTTCAAGTGATACGCCCCCTGACATGGGCGTGTCGGGTAGGGCGTGATAGGGTCACGGGCGTGTCTGCCAGCCTGTCGGGATAGGTGCCGAGCGGGTTGGAACTTCGGATAGAATTTGAGCAGGACACGGGCGTGACTGATGACGTCATGGGCGTGTCAGGAAGCTAATTAATCTGGCGGCATGGGGCGTGGCGACAGCGCGGCAGCTTGATGGATTTCTGGGTAGAACTTCAATAGGTCATGGGCGTGTCGCATTTGTCACGGGCGTGTCCATCTGTCACGGGCGTGTTCATCAATTTCCCAATTTTCCTGGGAAAAAACAGAAACAGAACAAAGATTAAAAAGGGCTATCACGCCCTAGGTCACGGGCGTGACCTAGGGGCGTGACCTAAGTAAAAAATACAAAAAATTCAGAAAAACTTTGAAAATAAATCTATAACATAAAAAATACAATATAATAAAAATAGTTAGTTTTATATATCAAAACTAAGGTTTTATTTGTAAATATGTAAATTTAATACGATACAAAATTGTATATTTTTATACTCATCAATTCCTCATTATTCCCTTCGACATTTTATCGTATGGGAGTTACATAGTGGTGGTCTAGGTGGACATTTCGGGCGTGATAAGATGATTTCGTTAGTAGAAGATAAGTTCCACTGGACAGGCCTAAAATCTACAGTTAATAAAATTGTGGGAACTTGTCGCACGTGTTAATTAGCTAAAGATAATAAAATGAAAGCGGGACTCTATACCCCTCTTCTGATTCCTTCATTCCCTGGGAAGATGTTTGTATTGACTTTATCCTCGGCCTACAAGTCACATTAAGACGTCATGATTCCATTCTAGTGGTAGTAAATCGATTTTCTAAAATGACCTATTTTATCGCGTGTAGAAAGACCGATGATGCGTTAAATGTAGCGAAATTATATTTTAAAGAAGTTGTGGGGAATAGGAGCATTCCAAAAACGATAGTGACTGATAGGGACGTGAAATTTACTAGTTATTTTTTGAAGACCCTATGGAGAAGTATGGGCACCAAACTATTGTTTACTTCGGCCTACCATCCCCAGACAGATAGGCAAACGGAAGTGGTGAACAGAAGTTTGGGGAGCTTACTTAGTTTTCTTGTGGGTGACCATAAGGGTACGTGGGACCTCATCCTTCCCCATGCTCAGTTTGCATACAACAACTCGAAAAATAGGTCCACGGTTTTATCACCAAATGAGATCGTGCATGGATATAAAGCACCAGTGCAACTTAACTTGATTTCGTTACCGCCATCTTATAAGTCAAGTCAATTTGCACAGGATTTTGCCTCTCATATTCATAATTTTCATAAACACATAAATGAAGTGCTAACCACACAATATGCATCTTATCACGTTCATGTTACCGTACATAAAAGAGAGTCTCACTTTAAGGTTGGTAATTTAGTCATGGTGCGTCTCGTCCCTGAACGGATGCCTTCAGGCACTATAAAAAAGTTGGCGAATAGGCGAGCTGGACCTTTTTCGGATCTTAAAGAAATTAGGAGAAAACGCATATCTTTTGGAGTTACCCACTGATTGGGGTATTTCCCCTATTTTTAATGTTTTTGATTTAACGTCATATGTTTCTCCACCACATGAATTATCCAATTGTCTGTTTAGCTCCACTGCACTTTATAATGGGTTGGGGGTGAGCTTGTGTCTGGATCGCTCTCTCCATCGGTCTCCAATGGAGGTACATTGGTTGTTGATGATGAAACTTTTCCTCCTTTATTGTCTAATTCTTTTCCGAGGTTTTCCAGGACAAATTTTTTTGCCAGATAGGATCATCAGAGAAGAAGTGCTTTCCTCTCCAGATGGTGATGTTTGTCGCTACTTGATTCGATGGCGTAATATTTCGGCCTCTGATGACTCTTGGATTCTAGAATCAGAGGTGGCTATCTTGGATGATAATCTTCTGTGTCGGTACCTGCGGGACAACTCATCGGCGATGAGTAATTTCGAGCGGGGGAGGATTGATGGAAACGATGGCCCCTAACAAATTGAAGATGATGACGGCATGCATGCGGAAGCATTTTCTCTTTCTCCAACAAAAGACTTACGGCGCCATGGTGACCTTGTGGAGCGAAGCTACAATATTCGCCCTCGGCGCAAGACGGCCAATTAATATTTATTTGCATTTTAATTATATTTTATTTTGCTAGCTTGTGAGCATTTTAATTATTATTTCATGTGGGAGTGTTTTATTATTATGGGGGCTGCATGTAGCCATACATTGTTATGAGCCTATATAAGGTCATACTTTGGTTAAATTTCATAACGTTGAATGAAAATAAATCTTGAAACTTTAGAGCTCTCCCTCCTCTCTCCCTCTTAAGAAGTTCGGCCCTCACCTCTCCCCTCTCTACAAGTCGTCGGCCCCCTCCTTCCCCCTCTCAAAAAACAGGCCACTCCTCCTCCCTCCTCAAGAACCCGACCACCCCTCTCTCTCTAAACCCGAGATGCCCCCTATTTTCCCTCCACCCGACCTAGCCTCTCCCTCTCTCCAAACCGCCACCACCTTTTCTCTCTCCACCTATATACAACTCTCGGCCACCCTCCTCCACAACCAAACCCGGCCCTCCTCTACAACCAAAAAGCCGACCAACCGTCAACCTCCTGGTGGTTCTCGGCCAAGGCACAAGGGATCTTCTTTGTGGAATCCAACTCCAGCATGAAGTGACAAAGGCGGACGAATTTTCTCTCTATCCGGCGTGTCTCTGGTGGAGTCGTTGAAGAGCGATTCATAAATAGTGAATCAAAATCATCCATTTCGATTGGGTAACGAAACATTTCTACCTCATTTGTTTTCCCTCTAGATTAATTTTTGTGGTGGAAACATTATCGTTGAATTTTGATAGCATTAAATTTTATCGTGGAATTTCTTCATTTGATTTGTTGCTCTACTTTATTTATTTTAAAGTTCGAGAGGATTGGCGAACCTCGTTTTCTTTTTGTTGGGAGAGATCTACCATTTTCCGAATCGTGATTTTATTGTTAGATACCTTTTGGTACAACACCGCTCAATCGGACCGGGTGGGTACTTTTAGCCAGAAAGAATATTGACCTATCACCATTATTTGATCCTTAACGGTTTGGCTACCCGTACGTTAGAACCTAATTGATATAATTATAGTACGTGTGTGTCGCGTTGTAGATTTGTGCGAGTGTAGAATTTTTTCGTTGAGAGACAAATCATGCTTAGTCCTTAGATTTCATGGTGTCAACGTGTGGGCCTGTATCAGTATGAGTAGACACATGAACAAAGTAATCAAATAAAAGTACAAGAAGGTAAACTAAGTAACCATGACATATAGGAATGCCCATACAAACCTATAGACAAAGGGGTCATTTTGCAAGGCATATTGTATAAAGAGTCCCATACTGAAAGTTGACTAGTTGTCTAAATTATCACCTAGAGGGGGGTGAATAGGTGATTGCGACGTCTTTTGCGGAATAAAATAAAACTAATCGCAGCACACACAAACAAAACACAAGCACAGACGACACAAGATTTATAGTGGTTCCCCGATCTTGGGTACTCCACTTTCCCTCTCACCGATCTAGTAACGCACTAGACTCGGCTACTCCACTTATCTCAGATTAAAGAAATCTTACAACTCGATCCAACCCGGATCTACACTCGGAAGCACAATCTTCCTACAACAAATACTCGGAGTGAAAACTCCTACAACTCGGAGAAGAATCTCCTACAGAATAAAGATTTACAGAAAATTATGAGACTGTGACAGATCTAGAAAATCTTGACGTTTCTTCTTCCTTCAACAATGGCGGCTCTGTCAGGAATCAGTCGGAGAAGATACTGTCGTCGATCTACAGATCTGGTTCTTCGGAACACACGGAATCAAGAGATTCGAAAGAAAGTCGAGGTCGATCTCGATTCTATGTGTCACTTCGTCGATCGTTCTTCGTCGGCGGCCTTCCAGATGGAAACAGTGAGCGGCGGCGACCGGGAAGACGAATCGGGAACTTAGGGTTTGTCGGCCCTTTTTCGTTTCACGTTCTTGAAGAGAGAGAAAAGATAAACGATAATAATAATTCTTAATGAAAACAGAGACTGATTAGACCTTTTATAGGGAGCCTAATCGGTCAGAAATCAAATCATATTGAAGGTAATGCCACGTGGACCAATTAGATGATGACAGATTAAAGATTGAAAAATAGAATGAATAGAAGGTCAACGATTTTGACAAATTCAGAATTAGAAAAAGATTCAAGTCAGAAGTACTCGAGAACTGAAGGTTGTTCTCGAGCACTGAAACAAGGAGTTCTCGAGAATAGAAATGATTGTCTCGAGATCTGAGACTGGGAAAAATATACTGTCCAAAATAACTTTCTCGAGCACTAATTGTACTACTCGAGCACTTATACTTAGAAGAAAAAGTATATCTGGATTACTCGAGCATACAGTAAACTTGCTCGAGTACTGGAAAGAAAATATTCGAGAACTTGAAACTTCTCGAGCACAAAGACTTAGAATAAAACTGGAAAACGAGCACAAGCAGAATTTGCTCGAGAGCCTGAAGAAATGTACTCGAGAATTATTAAGATTTCTCGAGCACTAAACACAAAAACAAACTTGAGAACTGGAGTACTCGAGAAACAAGTCTCTTTCTCGATCACAAAGACTTAATCAAAATCCTGAAAACTAGAGTACTCGAGCAAATGGATTATTTCTCGAGCACTTGAACATAGAGGAAAATCTGGAGGACAGTACTCGAGAAGCTAAAGTTGTTCTCGAGCACAGGAACTTAGAATAACAACAGAGAAATAGTTCTCGAGAAAGGTAGACTTAGAAGAAGAGTTATATTTCTCGAGTACCTTTCCTTAGAAATATTTTTGCACAGCATTCTAGTTCTCGAGCAGCAAAGTCATTTTCTCGAGAAAGGAAAATTTTCTCTCGAGCATTAATGACAGCCAGATTTGAAAGAAAAAGTTCTCGAGCAAGCTGAGCTTTTTCTCGAGCACTTTTAAAAACTTCTCGAGACCTAGAGATGTAATTTACTCGAGCACTAATGTATTTCTCGAGCAAAAATGACTTAGCAAAAATTCTGTTACAGAAAAAATGTATTCAAATAGAACTTCTTCAGCTTCAGCTTTTGTCCTTTTCTCCAAGTGATTTGAGGTTAAGTATATTCCAATAGAGAGGCTACACATGAGTCAACACCTTGGATTACATAGTGAGGGATTACTCTGTGAAGTCCTGTGTTTGATGACCCATTGCAGACTGACATTGGTCTATACTTAAAGTGTACACCTGCAAGCATATGGCTAAAGAGGAATATCAAATACAACTGGATTCAACTTAGTTCATGGGTGACTTCATGCAAATCTAGGTGAGTGTGGATACAATACCCAACAATCTCCCCCTATTTGCAGAAGTCAGAACCCTATACACTAAGCTGAATCCCTTAACAAATAATACATAACAACAGGTAAGCAAGACATATGTGACATAATCAAAATAACCTAGAGCAGGAATAACAGAAATAAATCACAGCACAATCAAAAACATATAGGTATATAAGTAATCAGATTTTTCAGATTAATGTTATTAAATCCCACTATTCCCAAAGATACAAAAGGCTGTTATGAAATAGAGTGCAGGTTACTTCTTCTTGCCATCAGCCTGTTTCTTTTGTCTTTCACCCTCTTGCCATCTCTTCTGCTCTTGTCTCTCAAAGTAGCTGAAGGGCTTGGGAAAGTACTTTTCAGGTTTAGGAGGAGCTGCAGCATTGTTAAATCCATACTTAGACTCATGCAGCCTCCTCTGAATGCAGCTCTTGTCATACTTTCTCCATTCCTCATGGCTGTAGAATTCTTGTTGTCTTTCACTGAATTGAGTTACCAGCTTCAGAGTTTCAAGGATTAAAGTCCTGGAGGTGGGGCTCCAGACTTCAGAGTGGACTGGATACTGCCTTGGTTCATCCTGATGTTTTCTGTAGCCTTGATCATGTTCAGGTGCAGATCTCCTTGCAGAGGGCCCTTCCCCATATTTCCTTTTCTTAGTTTGGATATTAGGTGGCTGGTTAGGTAGATCTTCCCACACCTCTCCAGTTGGCATGAAAGTTTCTTGAAGTTCAATGTATGGAGAGAAGGCCTTCTGAGCAAAGGCAGCAGCAGCAGCATCTTCTTCAGCTTGGACAGCAGCCATTGCATCAGCAGCAGCTTGGGCAGCAGAGGCTTGAGTGCTTTCAGCAAGGGCTGCTCTGACTGCAACTGGGTTCAGATGATGGGGAATTGAGTTGGGGTCAATCTGATGGTCAGGGAATATATTGTTGTGCATCCAGACAGAGGTATCAAAGGTATGAAACTTGACAGAGTCAATATGTTTCAGCACATTTTCTTTCAGGGAGGTATGGAAAGCATTCTGAGCTTTGATGACTTTGGCTTCTATGTCAGCTTGGGTTTCAATGCTGGCATTGGTAATTCTGGTCATGATGGATTCAGAATGTTTAGCTGAGACAGTCTTGAAAATCTCCTCCCCCTTTCTGACTTCTGTAGTAAGGGTTGCAATAGCATCTTCCTTAAAGGTGCCAACCTCACCTGTCAGGTTAAAGAACTTGTCATCTGTCCTTTTATCCAACTGAATTTGATTATTAGCCAACACAACTGATTGTTCCATGAGGTGGCCAATACTTGTTATAGTATGATCCAAGGCCAATCCTCCCTTGTGAAATGCTTCTTTCAGGGTATCTGTGTTCACCTGAATTTCAGCAAAGCCTTTGTGCATGGCCTTCTCAAGGGCAGTCACCTGGTCTTGAACCTTCTTGACAGCTGTGTCTATGTAGGTTTTCTGTTCAGCAAACAACTGTGTTAACAGTGTTATGATGGTATCAGTAGCAGCAGGAGCACTTGCAGGAGCAAGACTGGATGGATGTGGTTGAGCAGCAGCAGGTGGAGAAGGTGCATTGGAGGGGCTGGGATTGATCTCTTCAATTACAACAGTAGAAGTGGATGGCTGTCTTCTCAGAGGGATGTTGTCATCTTCTTCATTTCCTGAAGGAAGGAAAGATGGGATGAAGAAGTGTGGCCTTTGAGGAATCCTGGACTCTGCCTCCTGAACATCCTCATCAGTTTCTGGGATGTCAGTCATTGGCTCAAAAGAAGAGGGAGTGGTTGTGGAGGAAGCAGCAGCTTGCTGTCCTTGGGTATCAGCTGAGTGAGAAGGTGATGGGGGAAGTGAATTGGAGGGCTGATCTGGGTCTGGAGAAGTATGTTTCTTAGGCAGTTCTGGAACTGGTTCAAGTAGAGCTGGGTCCTGAGTAGTGGCTGGAGCAGAATCTGGAATTGAGTCAAGTGGAGCTGAGTCCTGAGCAGTGGCTGTAGTAGAATCTGGAACTGAGTCTGGAGCTGTTGATACCACTGTTGATGCTAAACTGGGGTGCTCAGAAGTGAGTTCAGTGATCATTGCATCAATTTGTTCTGAAGTGACAGTGAGATCTATAACCATGGAGGCAGGCTCCCCCTCAAGAGAAGCATCCTGGATGACACTCTCTGTGTTTGGAGGGGGGATGAAATTCTGTAGTCTGGAACATCCTTTGCCACAACTGTTGTAGCAGGAACTGGGGGAATTTTTGGAGCTAGGGAAGGTTGTGCAGGCTCCCCCTCAATTGCTGGATGAGGAGAGGGAGGTGGAGTCCTGACAACCTCTTCATGAAGTAGTTCCTGAGCCCTGGTGGCCTGGGTGTTATTCTGCAATTTCAACTCCCATCTGTTAATGGAGTCCACTGTGAGCCTCTTCATGTAGTGCAGAACACTGCCTTTAGACATTGAAAACACTGCTGGGTCAAGTTCACTGAGTAGAAGGGTTATAATTCTGGCAAATCCAGGCTTCTTGAGACTGGACCTAATGTGATCAAGAATCAGTCTACCAAAAGGATATTGCTTCCTGCAAATTATAGAGGTCATCACATCAAACATCTCTCCTGTAGCATGTTTGATTGATCCAGTAGCACAGAGAAGGCATTTGCCGACGATGTCCAAGAGGAATTTGCTCTCTGGGTTCAGCTGGGGGCGTCGAATA
Organism: Platanthera zijinensis; assembly: GCA_039513925.1. Taxonomy (NCBI): domain Eukaryota; kingdom Viridiplantae; phylum Streptophyta; class Magnoliopsida; order Asparagales; family Orchidaceae; genus Platanthera; species Platanthera zijinensis. Next base: position 102,598,189 of record CM077083.1, read on the forward strand.
CCAGAGGGTATGCCGGCGATTCCACAGAAGGAATAGGCACGGTCATAATCTGCATGGGTTAGGTCTTCTGGTTCTGTGACTGGAGGTAGATGAAGCAACTGATTGATGATGGAGGCCGAGAGTTTGACCTTGATGCTAGAAACGGTAGATCGGAGAACATGACCACTGGTGCTGACTGTCAAATTCTGGCAGAATTCATGAACCTGAGGAAGAAGGAGACGACACTTCTGTTCTAGGACAAAAGTGAGGCCGGCTATATCCAGGAGGCTCAAGAGGTTCTGAAAGTCTGGGGATATGTCTGCAATGCCATCTCGAAGGAGTTCACTGCCGATTCCGAGCTTGGCGATGGAAGAAGATGAAGCCATTGAAGAAATTCGGAGAAAAACTGTGGGGTTTTCCTGGTTTTCACGGCACCGGCGGAAGGCGAAGGGTCTCAAGATATTTGGGGATTTTGGGATTAGTGGATTTAACGATTTTAATCTGACTATTTATATACATATTGTAAATGAGCGGCAGAAATGATCTGGACTGCTACTAGGCATTTCGAAAAATAATAAAAGCTAACAAAAACTGTACTCGGGAAATTAGGGTTAAGAATTTTCGCAAGTGTCAAGTGCTCGAGAAGTAGGCTCGAGTACTTTATTAAGTTCTCGAGTACCCCGAGTGAAGTTCTCGAGACTAAAGAACTTGTGAAATTTTCGTAACCGAAAGTTTTCGAGAAGTTTTCTCGAGCAGAATAAAGAGTTCTCGAGAAGCTTGCTCGAGAAGTAGACAGTTCTCGAGCATCGTTCTCGAGCAAAAGTAAAGTTCTCGAGAAAGAATTACTTAGCTTTATTTTTTTCCTGAAATTCTGAAAAGTTCTGTCTTGAAGAAAGAGAACTTTTTCCTTAGTCCTCTTTGTTGAGCATCCCAAGTTCTGTCTTGAAGAAAGAGAACTTGGCTTCATCCAGTGGCTTTGTGAAAATGTCTGCAACTTGTCTATCTGTTGGAACATATTGAAGGTTGATATCTCCTCGCTCCACATGCTCCCGTATAAAATGATATCTCAACTCTATATGTTTTGTTCTGCTGTGTGACACTGGATTGTTGGCAATGGCAATTGCACTTGATGAATCACACATCAGAGGAATGTCTTCAAACTTCAGGTTGTAATCTTCAAGCTGATTCTTGATCCAAAGCAGTTGTGCACAACAACTGCCTGCAGAGATGTACTCTGACTCGGCTGTTGAGATTGCGACACAATTCTGCTTCTTACTACTCCAGGAAATAAGCCTTCTTCCTAGGAATTGACATGTTCCTGAGGTGCTCTTCCTATCATCCTTGCTACCTGCAAAATCTGCATCTGAATAGCCAATCAGTTCATTGTCATTACTTCTTGGGTACCATAAGCCAAGATTTGGTGTACCTTTAAGGTATCTCAAAATTCGCTTTGCAGCAGCGTAATGAGATTCCTTACTGTTCACCTGAAATCTAGCACATACACATGTTGAGAACATTATGTCTGGCCTACTAGCAGTAAGGTAGAGTAGTGACCCAATTATGCTTCTGTATTTGGTTTCATCAAAAGGTTTCCCTTTCTCATCCTTATCCAGAGACATAGCTGAGGCCATTGGAGTTTTCATTGTAGATGCGTTCTCCAATCCAAATTTCTTAATCAACTCCTTTGTGAACTTCGTCTGAGATATGAAAATTCCATCCTCAGATTGTTTCACTTGGAGTCCCAAGAAATACTTCAACTCACCCATACTGCTCATTTCAAACTTCCCTTGCATTAGTTTAGAAAACTTTTTGCAAAGGTTGTCGTCAGTTGAGCCAAAAATAATGTCATCGACATAGATTTGCACTAGCAAAATCTTGCCTTTTATTTCCCTAAGAAATAATGTCTTGTCTATCTTTCCTCTTGTGAACTTGTTCTCAAGAAGAAAAGTAGACAATGTCTCATACCAAGCTCGGGGAGCTTGCTTGAGACCATACAGTGCTTTAAATAGAAAGTAGACATGGTTAGGAGAGTTTGGATCAACAAAACCTGGAGGTTGTTCTACATATACTTCTTCCTTTATGTTTCCATTAAGGAAGGCAGACTTCACGTCCATTTGATAGACGGTGAAACCTTTTAATGCAGCATATGCTAGAAATAACCTTATTGCCTCCAATCTTGCCACTGGAGCATATGTTTGATCGAAGTCTATTCCTTCTTCTTGTCGGTATCCTTTGGCGACGAGACGCGCCTTGTTCTTTATTATTGTACCATCTTCATCTAGCTTGTTCCGATACACCCACTTGGTTCCTATAACGTTCTTATCTTTGGGTCTTGGTACAAGCTTCCAAACTTCACACCGTTTGAATTGGTTCAGCTCCTCTTCCATGGCTAGTATCCATGATGCGTCGCAGTTTGCTTCCTCAAACTTCTTTGGTTCCACCTGAGATAGAAAACTTAAATATAAATTTTCATTAGTGGTACCTCTACGAGTTCTGACACCGTCTCGAGGATTTCCAATGATCTGTTCTATTGGATGATCCTTCAAGTGTCTGAGCTCTAATGTCCTAGCATCTGGAACATCTTCAGCATCTGGAGTGACTTCATTTCTTTGAACTGCTTCATTATCCTGATCTTCATTCTCAATTGTAGTTGGAGAAGTGATCTCGATGAAGGTATCACCCTTCTCTTCACTTGGTTCCTCCAACTTTATTTCATTTATCTTGGAACCTGCAGCTTCAAGTAACACACTAGACGAGTTGCTTTGCAACAAACTCGTCTCATCAAAAATAACATGAATTGATTCTTCTACCACCAAGGATTTCTTGTTAAAGATCCTATATGCCTTACTTTGGCTACTATAGCCTACGAAGATGCCTTCAAAACTCTTTTCGCTAAACTTAGTGGTATGATACTTGCCGTTGTTAAGTACAAAGCACTTACAACCAAAGATTCTAAAGTAAGATATTATTGGCTTCCTGCCTTTTAAAAGTTCATAAGGAGTCTTATCATGGTTCTTGTTTATGAGTGCTCGATTTTGCACGTGACATGCAGTGTTGACGGCTTCAGCCCAGAAATATTCCGGTAGTGAGGCATCACTCAACATAGTCCTGCAAGCCTCTATGAGTGTTCTGTTTCTTCTCTCAGCTACTCCATTTTGTTGTGGAGTCCGAGGAGAGGAAAACTCATGAAGGATACCAAGGCTTTCACAAAATTCCGTCATGGCCCCAGATTTGAATTCCGTTCCATTGTCACTTCTGATTTTGACAATGGAGCAGTTGTACTCATTCTGTATTTGCCTGACAAAATTTGTGAAAATATCAAAGGTATCCGACTTGTGTTTCAAAAAGAACACCCACGCAAAGCGCGAGTAATCATCAACAATAACCAACGTATAATCCTTACCTCCTAAACTTCTAACTTGCAGTGGACCAAACAAGTCCATATGAAGAAGGTGTAAACACCTGTCCGAATCTTTGCCAATAATGCTTTTAAAAGTAGCCCTTGTTTGCTTGCCTTTAATGCATGCGTGACAAGGTCTTTCCTTTTCGCACTTAGCATTTGGAGCATCACGCACCAAATTCTTCGAAAACAATTTATGAATGGTTTTGAAATTAATATGTGCTAATCTCTTGTGCCATTGGTCACCAAGAGATGCACTATCTTTAGCAAGAAGACATACTGGGGTAGAGGAATCCAAACAAATAAAATTAAGACAAAATATGTTTCTGCTACGAGTGCCGGATAAAATGGTTTCTTGTTTATCAACCGCTTTTATCAAACACTTGTTGGCATGAAACTCAACAACGTATCCTTTGTCGCATAATTGACTTATGCTTATGAGATTATGTTCTAATCCCTCAACATAAGCAACATCCGAGAAGGATACGCTACCGTTAGAAATTGTACCATATCCTTTTGTAACTCCCCGGTCGGAGCCTCCAAAGATGACCTTTGGTCCGTTCTCGGTTGGAGAGTAATTTTGAAGTAAACTTTTTGTTCCGGTCATGTGCCGAGAACATCCACTGTCCAAGTACCATATTGGCGTTCTATTGGCCTTTGGACATACCTGCAAACACAAAATCATTTTGCCTTAGGAACCCAAATTTGTTTGGGTCCTTGGTCTCTTGTTAGATTGCTCCCCCTACCGATGTTAGCATCGTGAGCGGTCTTTCTCACATTGATAACTCTTGGGGCAGCATTAACACTTTTGTTGAACCAACAATCGATGGCGAAGTGACCAATCTTGCCACAACACCAACAATGAAATCTATTGTATCTTTGTCCATTCTTCTCTTGCTTGACCATCTTGACTTGAGGTCTAGCAGGAGGAGCTGCCATGGAGGTGGATGCTTCATGTTGATCACAGGAACATGCTTTCCTCTCTTTGGTGGACAAGACTTCAACTTCTTTCACTTTCGGTGCTTTCTTAAAGTTATGACCATAATTATATGGACCATAGCTCTGAAGACTGATTTCTTCATAAGGTGCTTTAAAAACACTTTCGCCAAAGTTTCTAGGACGTGCCCATCCTTGGTATCTAGACTTTGGCTCTACATAAGTAGGCCTAGACCAGTGTCCATAGGAGGACTCAAGATCAAACTTGTTTGTCGGGTAGATTACCTTAATAAAGGTAGTCTGTTCTTGAGGGGCTTTCCCTTTTTCTTTGGCTAAGGCTTTCTTGGCTGCCTTATTCTTTCGTTGAGTCTTATTCCTTCTAGAAGTCTTACTAGAAGAGGCTATATGGCCTAGTCCAGCACCATCAGTCTGTGCTGAAAATCCAGCAATCAGTGGAAGAACTGTCTTAGGCTTGGAGAAGCTCTCAACAAGCTTCTTCTCAGCCTCAAACTGCTCTTCCAGTTTCTCAATGACTTTTTCTTTCAGACTGACGAGACTAAGTGTCTCATTCAATTCTTCTATGGCAGAGTTAAGCTTACCTTTGAGTGATTCCATCTCAAGAACTTCTTCTCTCAAAGAGCTTTCACTTGCCTTAAGAGACTTAATCTCTTTGGCTTGAGCTTTCACGACCTTTCGACATTTGTCGTAGGCCTTGATCAGCTCTCTGTACTGAACCATGAGTTCAGACTCATCGTCATAAGAGCTGTCCTCATTCTCATGTTCAGAATTCTCAGATTCAGAAAGAGGTGTGTGAGAGTTTACCTTCCCAGTGTACTGGGGTTCTGTCTCCTCATCAGTTTGAGCCATCAGCCCAAAATATGCTTCTTCTTCCTCACTTGACTCCGAGGAGTCTGAGTCGCTGAGGGTCTTTGTTTTCTTAGCCACGAGGCTCCTTTCATTCTTCTTTTGGTGAAAGGGTTTCTTGCTTTCCTTCTTTCCTCCTTCTCTTTTCTTATGAGGGCATTCAGCAATCATATGACCTGGCTTGTTGCAACAATAGCAAACTATGTCAGATGAAACATGTTTGTTCTGTTTAGGAACATACCTGTCATGGCTGCTTGAGCCTTTCTTTCTTCGATCACTTTCATAATGTGATCGTCTATGTGAGGCATCCTTGCCTCTCCAATTCTTCTTTTTGTTCAGAAACTTCTTGAACTGTCTTGATAAGAGAGAGAACTCTCCTTCAGACATCTCTGAGCCTGATGAACTGGGCTCTGAACTTTCTTCACTCTCAATTGTTTCCTGAGCAGGAGTAGATGATTGAGCTTTGACCTTTTTTGTGCTTTCTGCCTTCAAGGCAACAGTCTTATCCTTTGAAGAGGATCTGCTCTTCTCTTCTTCGGCTTTTCTTGTATTTATTTGCATCTCATAAGACATCAGCTTTCCGAAGAGATTCTGTGGGTCAGTCTCTGCTAGTCTGCCAAACTCCCGAATGGCACATACTTTGGTATCCCACTCTTTCGTCAGAGATCTGAGGAATTTGTCATTCAGCTCACCATTAGTGAACTTCCTGCCATACCCCTTCAGACCATTAACAATTTTGCTGAAGTTCTCAAACGTATCTGTGATTGAATCCTTTGGTCCTTGTCTGAAGGCTTCATATTTTTGATTCAGAAGGGATCTTCTGTCATCCCTTACTTCTTCAGTGCCTTCCATCAGGACTATCAGACACTGCCACATTTCCTTAGCGCTTTGGCAATGTATCAGATTCAGTAGCATAGAGTCATCAACTGCACTTGCAATGATGTTTTTAGCTTTCTTGTCCAACGAGACAAGTGCAATCTCATCCTTGTCAAGATCCATTAGTTTCTTTGGTACCATTAGAGTAGGATTTATTGTGGAGGTTGTCATGGGAACATAGGGACCTTCTTCAACTATCATAAAGATCCTTGGATCCACAGCTTCCATAAAGAATTTAATTCTTTCTTTCCACATGGGAAAGTTTGTCTTGGTGCACAGTGGAAGCTTTGCAAAATCTTTTGCCTTATCCATGCTTGGCTAACTTCTTAGACAACTTAGGGCAGATCTGATCAAGGTGTTAACCTTTATATGATCAACGACCCTCTGATACCAATTGAAAGTTGACTAGTTGTCTAAATTATCACCTAGAGGGGGGTGAATAGGTGATTGCGACGTCTTTTGCGGAATAAAATAAAACTAATCGCAGCACACACAAACAAAACACAAGCACAGACGACACAAGATTTATAGTGGTTCCCCGATCTTGGGTACTCCACTTTCCCTCTCACCGATCTAGTAACGCACTAGACTCGGCTACTCCACTTATCTCAGATTAAAGAAATCTTACAACTCGATCCAACCCGGATCTACACTCGGAAGCACAATCTTCCTACAACAAATACTCGGAGTGAAAACTCCTACAACTCGGAGAAGAATCTCCTACAGAATAAAGATTTACAGAAAATTATGAGACTGTGACAGATCTAGAAAATCTTGACGTTTCTTCTTCCTTCAACAATGGCGGCTCTGTCAGGAATCAGTCGGAGAAGATACTGTCGTCGATCTACAGATCTGGTTCTTCGGAACACACGGAATCAAGAGATTCGAAAGAAAGTCGAGGTCGATCTCGATTCTATGTGTCACTTCGTCGATCGTTCTTCGTCGGCGGCCTTCCAGATGGAAACAGTGAGCGGCGGCGACCGGGAAGACGAATCGGGAACTTAGGGTTTGTCGGCCCTTTTTCGTTTCACGTTCTTGAAGAGAGAGAAAAGATAAACGATAATAATAATTCTTAATGAAAACAGAGACTGATTAGACCTTTTATAGGGAGCCTAATCGGTCAGAAATCAAATCATATTGAAGGTAATGCCACGTGGACCAATTAGATGATGACAGATTAAAGATTGAAAAATAGAATGAATAGAAGGTCAACGATTTTGACAAATTCAGAATTAGAAAAAGATTCAAGTCAGAAGTACTCGAGAACTGAAGGTTGTTCTCGAGCACTGAAACAAGGAGTTCTCGAGAATAGAAATGATTGTCTCGAGATCTGAGACTGGGAAAATATACTGTCCAAAATAACTTTCTCGAGCACTAATTGTACTACTCGAGCACTTATACTTAGAAGAAAAAGTATATCTGGATTACTCGAGCATACAGTAAACTTGCTCGAGTACTGGAAAGAAAATATTCGAGAACTTGAAACTTCTCGAGCACAAAGACTTAGAATAAAACTGGAAAACGAGCACAAGCAGAATTTGCTCGAGAGCCTGAAGAAATGTACTCGAGAATTATTAAGATTTCTCGAGCACTAAACACAAAAACAAACTTGAGAACTGGAGTACTCGAGAAACAAGTCTCTTTCTCGATCACAAAGACTTAATCAAAATCCTGAAAACTAGAGTACTCGAGCAAATGGATTATTTCTCGAGCACTTGAACATAGAGGAAAATCTGGAGGACAGTACTCGAGAAGCTAAAGTTGTTCTCGAGCACAGGAACTTAGAATAACAACAGAGAAATAGTTCTCGAGAAAGGTAGACTTAGAAGAAGAGTTATATTTCTCGAGTACCTTTCCTTAGAAATATTTTTGCACAGCATTCTAGTTCTCGAGCAGCAAAGTCATTTTCTCGAGAAAGGAAAATTTTCTCTCGAGCATTAATGACAGCCAGATTTGAAAGAAAAAGTTCTCGAGCAAGCTGAGCTTTTTCTCGAGCACTTTTAAAAACTTCTCGAGACCTAGAGATGTAATTTACTCGAGCACTAATGTATTTCTCGAGCAAAAATGACTTAGCAAAAATTCTGTTACAGAAAAAATGTATTCAAATAGAACTTCTTCAGCTTCAGCTTTTGTCCTTTTCTCCAAGTGATTTGAGGTTAAGTATATTCCAATAGAGAGGCTACACATGAGTCAACACCTTGGATTACACAGTGAGGGATTACACTGTGAAGTCCTGTGTTTGATGACCCATTGCAGACTGACATTGGTCTATACTTAAAGTGTACACCTGCAAGCATATGGCTAAAGAGGAATATCAAATACAACTGGATTCAACTTAGTTCATGGGTGACTTCATGCAAATCTAGGTGAGTGTGGATACAATACCCAACACATACCAATTTATACAACGGGTTTCAAGGGTTATATGCAATGATTATGATATGTAATGCAAGTATGCTATGATGTGAACATGCAAGTGCAACTCACACACCCGACTCTATGCACACAGACCTTTAGTTCCCACTTTCTGGAGCCTAACCTCCCAAGATACCTCTGTAGTGGCAAACGGAAGCGTTGGGTTGGGCCTCGCCCACCTATAAACCTGTATCAGCACTACCAGTCAAACCTATCGTATGACTCAACGCTGGTTCACTATGCGGAGCTCCTGCGTACTCTTATCGGCTGGCGCACCAGACTTTATTTGGCTAAGTGCTAAACCACACTTGTCAAGTCAACATATTGGTGTCGGTGTGACGACTCTCCAATACCGAAGACCCACCACCTTATATTCTATGCACATGCAATATCAATATGTTTCCCCACCGAGCCAAGGCTCCTCGGACTATCTCGTCCGTCACAAAAATCTACCGAGCTATCGGCTCGCCGGGCTAACCTGCCCATCACCAAAACCACCGAGCCTACCGCTCGTGAGACCCAACCTAACTCCCACAACACCGGGGAGTGTGAGTGTAAGTGTAATCCTAAAGTATTTCTAATTACTCTTATAATCCATTAGATTAACGGCTTACGTTAACCTCGGACTGCCTAAGGCATTCCCGGTGAAGGGCTCTCACAGGGCACTAGGAACTATGATGGTAGTTGAAGCTAATCATTCCCTTTCGCAAGGCACTTACTATTATTAGTTATTACCCAATCCCTTTTTATATTACACTTGATCTAACCCTAGTGTATTTTGACTCTCTCTCTCTCCATAGGAAAGACGATCTTTTGTCGATCCCGAACACCTCATATCACTAGTCTTCCCAACACTCTCCTCATCATTACTCCTAATGAAGCTCTCTTTTTCACCTTACCAAATCAGTAAACTATTAACCCCATCTTCCTATGTCCATTCCACATGCTATCACGATTCTGCAGTTTTACTATGTGCAGCCCAACCTAAGCTATATGATGTACATGATAGGAGGTACTCCAAATTTTCATCCAAGATCCCTAAGGTACTTACTGGGGGTCTATCATGACATGTTTAGCCTAAATCCAGAAATTCGTAATTTTCCTAATTAATTTGGCATTTATTTAATTTTCCCAAAAATTAGGCCATGGGTGATTTTGAACATGAAGTACTAGATTTCCTTAAGTTATGGTCTTCCAAAAATTATGATCATTATATGATGCCAAAATAATAGAAAATGCAAAGTTTCACAAACTTTCATAAAAGTATTAGCCCCTAAATAATTGATTCAAGATAAATACAATAAATAGAATTAAAGAGAGAAGTACCTCAAAATATTATCCAAAAATTACACAAAAATTACCAGGGCTTTAATATGATCATAAATCATCACTGACTAAGTTTCATAACATTCTAAGTTAGTTTAACCATGATTTTATCAAAAGTTTCCATAGGGGCAACATAAAGGTTAAAACTACAAGTATGAGCAAATGTCTTCCAAACAACCTACAATAAATTCCAGAGACTAATATTACTATAGAATTACCCCTATCAGAATCTCATGAAGATCCAAGGTCATATTACCGCTTAATTATTTCATAAGGTGTATAGACCTAAACAATCCCTAATTGATTTAAGTTGTGTTCCTAAGTCTAAATGTCACCAAATTCCTTCCTAGGGCATTTCACCAGCCTAAGATCTCATGGACTAAACACCGAGTCCATACAAGGACATATCACCCCATGTCCTTCACTAACCCCCAACGTTCAACCTTAGCATTTGAATAAGGGTCCTAGGGCAAATCCACCCTATTCCACCCACAACTCCAAGTGAAGGAGTTTTAACTGAACTTGAGGCTATGGCTAAAGTCCCATCCCATTTGGGTGAGGGTTGGCCCCTTCATGCCCAAGTACCCTTTTGCCCTAATTTATCCTTAAGGGCCATACTTTGGTCTCACAAAAACCTATTCAATTTAAACCTAATTGGGCTGAGATTTGTATCAGAGTCATAATTTGACCCTAAGATACAGCCACCAAAATTTTGGTGGGTTTAGAGGTCTTTAGACCCTCTAATTAAATCATACAAGATTTATTAAATTATTTCAAAAACTATAGGGAAATGTTTTCCAAAAATTCCCATTTTTGAATATGTTATAGATCTAGATATGAATGACTCATGCTCCAAATTTCAAGTCATTTGGAGCTCAGGTTTGATGGGGGAACCCCAAACAATCTCTGATCAACCCTAAGTATATATCTCACCAAAATAAGTGCTGAGGTCTGACCTGAACTCCAAATTTGTTCAAACCAATTTTAAAATAAACTAGACCCATAGGGATACAAGTTTCACCACTTTTTCAGAAAATTCCTCTAAGTATTTTTAATTTAAATCCCTAAATAGGTGAAATTATGTGACAGAATATACATAAATCAAATTTAATATATTAAATCTTGCACTAATCCTAATGCAGGATCGACGGGCACTGGCTTTCTTCTTCCTCCAGCCAACGGCCTTGGTGTACCGGACCTGGAGCAAAGTCCAAGTAAAATTGTCGGCCCTCTGGCCAACTCCCCGGCCAACCACCGCCACCGCCACCTCCGTTGAGGTTAGGGCTTTCGGTCGGAGGTGGTTGGGCTGTCGGAGGCGGTAGATCCAGGTGACCCGACACTTCGTTTTTGCGAAAAAACTAGTGGAAAGAATTCCACTGGATCGTGTTCAATTGAGCCTGATTCTCATCTCTAATGAATCCTAAGATCTAGCCCACGAAGAAGGAGTAGAGGAGGACCTGGTTTGCGGCCTGAAGACATGTTCTTTGCCTCCTCACCTTTTCCAGCCACCGAACTTGTCTCCTCTGCAACTTCTACACCAACCTCAATGGATTTGAAAAGTAATCAGGGGAAACATTTGCCCTTGCTCTGGTGAAGGTCCTTAAAGAAGGAATTTGGGAGAGGAGTCTTGTAACTCCCAAATATCATTAAATTTCATTAACGACCATTAACTCATTCTTTTCAGTTTCAACCAAATTATTGCGGCTGAGCCACCCCAATGGTCGGCCACCTCCAGAAAAACTTCTCCTCTCCTTCAGAGGAGTAAAATCCCCATAAAAGTGGGGGTTATGTAGCCTCCATGGCCATAATGGTCATTAAGCCCGAGCGTTCTCTCTCCTCCAAATCACTAATTCCAAAGACTTAGTTCGACGAATTTGCTCTATTCATCAAACTCCGCTCGACGAATTTGCTTTATTCGTCGAACTCCGCTCGACGAATTGGCTGTATTCGTCGAACTCCGCTCGACGAATTTGCTCTATTTGTCGAACTCCGCTCGACGAATTTGCCCCATTTGAAGAAGCCCAAACCTGGTTTAGCAAACTTGCTCCGTTCAACGAACTCTGAACCCAGTTCAACACTTGCTCCGTTTGAAGAACTGTTTACTGAGCTCTATAAATCCGCTCTATTCGACGAATTACTGGCTGATTTCGGCGAACACGAGCTGCAGTCGACTCTCTCGACGCTTCCCAAAATCTTTCTAAGTAAAATTGCGTTGAGTGCACTCAACGCACTCAACGCCAATCATTCCATGGAGTTGAGTGAACTCAACGCACTCAACTCCCCGAGCCAAGATGTTTCTCTAAGTAAAATGTCGTTGAGTGCACTCAATGCACTCAACGCCAAACATTCCATGGCGTTGAGTGCACTCAACGCACTCAACGCCTTGATCCAGGATATTTCTCAAAGTAAATGGCGTTGAGTGCACTCAACACACTCAACGCCAATCAGTCTATGGTATTAAGTGCACTCTGTGCCGCGATCCAAGATGTTTCTCTAAGTAAAATGACGTTGAGTGAACTCAACGCACTCAACACAAATCAGTCCATGGCATTGAGTGCACTCAACACACTCAGTGCCCCGAGCCAGGATATTTCTCTAAGTAAAATTGCATTGAGTGCACTCAACGCCAATCAGTCCATGGCATTGAGCGCACTTAACACACTCAATGCCCCGAGCCAAGATGTTTCTCTAAGTAAATTGGCATTGAATGCACTCAATGCCCCAAGCCAGGATATTTCTCTAAGTAAAATGGCGTTGAGTGCACTCAATACACTCAACGCCAATCAGTTCATGGCGTTGAGTGCACTCAATGCACTCAACTCCCCGAGCCAAGATGTTTCTCTAAGTAAAATGGAGTTGAGTGCACTCAACGCCAATCAGTCCATGGCATTGAGTGCACTCAACACACTCAATGCCCCGAGCCAAGATATTTATCTAAGTAAAATGGCATTGAGTGCACTCAACGCACTCAACGCCAATCAGACCATGGTGTTGAGTGCACTCAACGCCCCGAGCCAGGATATTTCCCTAAGTAACTTCCTAACCTAAATCGATGCTTCTTGAACCTGAGACAATTCTCTTGGCTCAAAACACATGCGAGGGGCCTAGCACGAAATGGGATGTTACACCTTGGAGGTCACTTGACCCTTAATTAGGGCACTTTGACCTTTTTAGGGCTAGGGTTGACTTGGGTCAACTTAGCTCTTTGGTTGACCCCAATGGGTACTTGGCGGTACATTGGCCTCCCCTACGATTAGGGGTTCCATGGTTGGGTCAAATTGGTTAAGGGAAGGTCCATTGGCCCTAGATAGGTGACTTGGTCTTCTCGGGCTTCCTAGGGTTTTATCATGACCTAGTCATGACAAAACCATCCTAGGGGTCTAGGAGTTTGAGGGATGTACTTTTTGTAACGGCCTCCCCAGCACCACGCTCAGAAGGACGGTCGCCGGCACCCCCAGCACCACGCTCGAAAGGGTTCAGCCTAACCAGGTCTGCAGACCATGCACCAAACCCCTCTCCATCAACAGGCGAGTTGTTGAGACCCGGGATCAAACCTGAGACCTCCTTGATAAGGAGTTTTCTAACCACTCCTCATCACCAACTGAGCTACAAAAAGCCTCCCCGCGCCTGTTTCTTGGTCGTGAAGCATTGTTGAGGTCGGGTCTCGAACCCGTAACCTCCTTGATAAAGAGCCTTCAAACCACTCCTCATCACCAACTGAGTTGTAGCTCAATTGGTGATGGGGAGTGGTTTGAAGGCTCTTTACCAAGGAGGTTGCGGGTGTAATGCCCTGAAACCCAAAAGTGTGATGGGTTGCATTTTGAGCCAAATCTGGGACTTGGTAGAGGTGACACAGCCTGGGACACGGGCGTGTCCCAAAGCGTGTCGTGCTCGGGTTCGGTGTTGGTCACGTGGTCGACGATTTTTGAGTCAACGGTCATCAGGGGTGAACACGGCCTGGGACACGGGCGTGTCCCAGGGTGTGTTAGTCACTCAAAGCTTTTCACTCAACGATCATTGATTGAGGACACACGGTCTGAGCCCAGGCATGTTTGGGTCCGACACGGATGTGTGAAATTCGACACGGTCGTGTCGAATACCCGTGCCCTCCTCGGGTCGTTTGGCAAGTTATACTAAGGCAGCTACACATCCTGGGAAACGGACGTGTCCCAGGGCATGTCTAGCACACGACATGTGACACGGGCGTCTCACATGGCCGTGTCATTCTCTGCTTGTTTTGGACCTATGTCGTTGGAGGAACACGCACAGCTACACGGGCATGTACTGGGTGACACGGGCGTGTCAACCCTGACACGGGTGTGTTGAGTGCCCATGTTCTTTTTGGGTCGTGATGGTTTTGACAGCGAATGAGTGACACGGCCTTGGACACGGGCGTGTTGCAACCCGTGTTCGGCCCAGGTTTTGGAATTTTGGGCTGAATCGCAGCCGTTCATTTCCTTGCTTTGGGATCTAATGGCTCGGGTATATCCTGGGTAGGTTTTAATCCGGGAATAGGGTTCAAACCCTCATTCCATTTTCATCTTCTCTCTCTAAATCCTAGAGAGAAGGGAGAGAAAGAAGCTTGGAGGAAGAGGAAGATCTAGTCATCGGAGGAGATTCAGAGCTCCAAACAGCAAACCGAGCCCATATCTGCGGAGGCGAGATCATCGCAGTGCTTTTCATCCGTGTAGTTTTCCATGGCGTCGAGGAAGAATGCTAGGGTAACGATTTTCATCTTGAGAATGTGAAGCTCTTCTTCCTTTGCATGGGAAAACCCTCTCCTGCGAGTATGTGGCGAGTTTGTGGTGCTCATTGGGGTAGATATGTAAAGTCCCCCTTGTTAGAGTCTGAAATCATTGTACGGACATAGGCATGGTGTGTGAAGCCTACCCGTAAAAGTTGTTCTGGATCAGTGATGTTGCATTGCATAGTAGCCGGAGAAGACTCTGTGCCATTGATTGTTTTCGGGTTTCTATGGGTAGATTGCAGTAGGGATCCTTGGGGATTAACCCCAAGGCTCACCCAGAAAACTGGGCGGAAACGAATTTCTGCCATCTTGGTGGCCTGGGAGCCAACCATGAACATAACTGGGTTATGTTCTTGTGTGATCGAATTTTGGGATCCGAGAGAAGCTTGTCCCGCTCGTATGTCTTAAAGTGACTAGGTGGTGTGAGCAACGGGCAAGTGGATGTGGACCCGGGCTATGTGGTTTGGTTTCAGATACCTGAAAAAGGGACTAGTCATTGGCATGCTCGTGCGAGTCTTAGGCTTATACAAGAAAGACTAAAAATGCTCACGAGATTTGCCATCCAAGGGATGCTGGTAAGACCACGGTTATGACCGGGTTCACCGAGTTAGTACCCTGAGAGCACGGGGTGTTTGGTCGTGTGAGCCTGCACCTGTGAGGTTTTGCTTATTCTCTATTTTTCTTGCTATGCTAACAAGTGCAGGGAATAAGCTTTGTCGCCCCGAGTTTGGGGGTGGAATCGTTATTATTTGGTCAGCTTTAGCTGACCGTTATTCTTGTTTGCCATCGTTGCGGTGATTTGTACTTGCAGGTGCTGCGGAGCCGAGCGAGAAATAGCGGGCCAAAGCCCAAGTAGCTGAGCCAACCCTCGAAGTCCTTGTGTGTTTACTTTATTATTTCATGTGTGGCCAGCCTGCGAGCCGAAGTTTGTAAAACACAATTTTATTCAAGTGAACTGTTGTAAGGCCATAAGGCCAGTACTTTTTTGTACTTTGTATTTCATTCCTGTTTGGTTTGCTAGTGGACATTCATGCTTGTTGGCTGGGTTCTTATTGTTGCAACTTAACAAATTACTTCCGCTAGATGCTCTGTGTAGGACGTGTGTATTGGTTGAATGGTTTCATTGAGTAACCCACCGGTCTGTCTGTGGTATATAGCATCGGGCCCCGACCGGACCTACTGTTATATGTTATGTGATGGATAGGGGTGCTACAACAAGTTCGAGACCCGGCCTCAACAATGCCCTACGACCGAGAAACAGGCACGGAGAGGCTTTGGGGTACATGGTCTGTAGACCTTGTTGAGGCTGAACCCTTTCGAGCTAGATGCTGGGGGTGTCGGCGGTCATCCTTTCGAGCTGTTGGTTGGGGAGGCCGTTACAAAAAGTGAACTTTTGTAACGGCCTCCCCAACCCACAGCTCGAAAGGACGGCCACCGGTACCCCCAGCACCACGCTCGAAAGGGTTCAGCCTAACCAGGTCTGCAGACCATGCACCCCAACCACTCTCCAACCATATGTGGGTTGTTGAGGCCGGGGATTGAACCCGAGACCTCCTTGATAAGGAGTTTTCAGACCACTCTTCATCACCAATTGAGCTGCAGCTCAGTTGGTGATGAGGAGTTGTCAGAAAACTCCTTATCAAGGAGGTCTCGGGTTCGAACCCCGGCCTCAACAACCCGCCTGTGGATGGAGAGGGGTTAGGTTGTTCCACATCGACTTCTTTCAAATCTCCATTCAGAAATGCTTATTTCACATCCATCTGATAGACTTTGAACCCTTGGAATGCAGCATATAAAAGGAATAATCTGATAGCTTCTAGTCTTACTATAGGGGGCAAAAGTTTGATCAAAGTCAACACCTTCATCTTATTTGTGCCCCTGAGCCACCAGTCTAGCTTTATTCTTAACTATAATGCCACTTTCATCAAGCTTATTCCTGCAGATCCACTTAGTTCCAATGACATTATGTCCTTGAGGTCTGGGAACTTGCTTCCAGACCTTACATCTTTTAAACTGGTTCAATTCCTCTTGCATAGCTCCAATCCAAAACTGGTCTTGGTTAACCTCTTCAAATTTCTTAGGTTCTACCTGTGATAGGAAGCAAGAGTACATTTTTGTGTTGAGACATCTGCTCCTTGTCATTACTCCTTGTCTTGCATCACCAATAATCTGATGGTCTGGGTGATCCCTCAGATGTATTACTGATGGAGGCAGTACTGCTTCAACATCATGTTCTTCATGATGTTGATCTTCATCTTCTTCATGTGATCCTTGTGCTTCCTATGGAATGCACACACCCTCTTCTTGGTCTTACATAGTTGGAGCATCTTCTTCATTTCTTTTGCGAGTGAGCTTTTTCAACCCTAGTTCAGTACCTATAGAACTAGAAGAAGAGCTTGACAGCTCATTATTAATCATATTTACTTCATCAAACACTACATTAACCGACTCCTCTACAACTTTACTTATCAAGTTATAGATCTTATAAGCCTTACTATGATTGTTGTACCCAATAAATATCCTCTCATAGGCTTTGGCAGCTAACTTAGTTTTAAAAGATTTCCCATTGTTGAGTACAAAGCACTTGCTCCCAAAAATTCTAAGATATGCAAGGTTTGGTTTCATACCCTTCATAATTTCATAAGGAGTCCTATTGTGGCTCTTGGTGATAAAAGCCCTATTAAGGAGATGACCAATTGTATTTACATCCTCAGCCCAGAAATATTCTGGGAGAGAAGTGTCATTTATTAGTGTTCTACCAGCCTCTATGAGAGTTCTATTCTTCCTCTCAGCTATCCCATTTTGCGGGGGTGTTCTTGGAGAGGAAACTCTTGCTGAATCTCATGATATTCACATATTCTTATCATGAATTAATACTGAAACTCAGTCCCATGGTCACTTCTGATTTTGACCAAAGAACTGTTCAGCTCATTCTGTATTTGCAAGACAAATGTCTTGAAAACATCTGAGGTTTCAGACTTTTTCTTCAAAAAGAATACCCAAACAAATCTGGAAAAGTCATCAACCACTACAAAGGTGTAGACCTTCCTACCTAGACTATGAACTGGCATTGGACCAAATAAGTTCATATGCAATAGGTATAAATACCTCATAGAATCTTTAGTCTCAATGCTTATGAAAGAAGCTTTTGTCTACTTACCCTTTTGGCATGCAAAGCAAATACCTTCCTTAGAGCATTTCATGTTAGGACCATTCCTAACTAGCTCTTGACTATAGGGCTTTCCTATAGTCTTATAATTCAAATGAGCTAGCCTCTTGTGTCATTTGACACAATATGAGGCTTTCTCATTTGCAACTCGACAAATGGGAGAGTCAGATGATAAACAAAGAAAATTAAGACAATAGACATTCCCACTCCTAGTGCCAGTTAAAGTGACATCTTGGTCACTTGATCTTCTTATATGGCACTAATCCTTATGGAAAGAAATGACATAGCCAAGATCACATAGTTAGCTTATGCTTATAAGGTTGTGTTGCAACCCTTCCACATAAGCCACTTTTGTGAAAGTGATTAAGCCATTAGTGATCTTACCATAACCTTTACCTGATCCACCAAATATCACATTAGGTCCATCCTTTGCTAGAATGAAATCCTTCAGGATGCACTTTGTTCCAGTCATGTGCCTGGAACAACCACTGTCTAAGTACCATATAGGGGTATGGATACTTGGACTCACCTGTAAGAAATAAATTACTTATCCTTAAGACCCCAATTCTCATTGGGTCCTAGGTGCTTGTTAGGCTTAAGATTAACATGCCTGCCTGCAGCTCTTCTGACAGGTAAGTGTATATTAGCTCTCTATACACTATTGTTGTGCAAGAAATCAATGGCATAGTGGCCCACTTTGCCACAACACCAACACTCAAAGATGTTGTCCCTCCTTTTAAGGGGTTGTTTAACAACATTATTGTCAGTAGCTCTTAGTCCAGCAGGTATAGTAAAAGACTTTTTCTTGAGTGCTGGGGCAGGTACACCAAACCTAAATAGTCTAGGATGGGCCATTTGAACATCCTCATGGGTTGCCTTGTAGCCACTAGCACCCTTTCCATTCCTACCACCGTAATGGTGAACAGTTTTGTTCTTTCTTTTGGAATTACTAGCTCTAGTGTTCCCTTTGAAACCTATCCCTTTCTTATCCTTTTGGGAGGAGAAGGAATCTATCAAAGGCAACACAGTACATGGCTTTGAAAACTTAGCCACTAGCTCCTTCTCATTTTGGAGCTTACTTTCTAGATTCCTCATAAACTCATTCAAAAAAGTTATGGTGCCCATCTGAATAACAGTAATGTTCTTCATCTAGCTAACTTCCCTAATTTTCTGTTCTAGCAAAGTTGTTGTTTCAAAATGTTGTGAAGCAGCCAGATTCAGAGATGTAATTTCCTGAGCCTATTGTTTGATCAGCAGCATACTCCTTCTGAATGCTTCTAGAACTTAACCACATCTTTTAATTATTTGATCATTGTCTTCCTCAGATTAAGAGTCATCTTCATCTCTTAATAAAAAAAGCACTTGAATCTAATCCAGTCACATATTTGGACTTGGATGAAGAGTGTACCTTAGATGGTCCAGGCTTATCCTGGCAGGATTCCTCATGTGATCTTCCCATTATCCCAATGTAGGTTTCATCATCCTCTTCTGATTCTGATGAGGATGACTCAGTCAAGCTTTTCTCCCTCATAGCAATGAAGGTTTTCTCCTTCTTCTTCTCTTGTGGTGATGATTCTAAAAGTTATTACTTCAAGGCTAGCTAGTCACTGGTGGTCGCTAAGCTTTGAAGAAAATAAAAGCAACCGAACTAGCAATCCAATGAGGCAAGTATACCTATCGAATTGTAGCTAGTGGACACAAGTGTTGTATTGAAATCCGGGAACTGTCGAATAAACTTACTCACACGAAGACTATTATTTTATCGACGAAAAAAGCTAGGGTTTAAAGAAACTAATTGCAATAAAGGAAATAAAGCTATGCTAGAAAGAGAACTACTGCAGTTAATTAAAGAGCAGAAAGTAATCGATTATAACGAAGGCTTGAAACTATGAAATGGAAGAGCACTCGATCAAGAATCACCTCGGCAAGAGTTAACTAAGAAATGCGATAAAAATAAACATAAACTTAATAGGGTATAGGTCCTTGACCGTGGAGGTTCCTAAAGATTAAACACACTTCTCTCGAAGTCGTGCCCAACTGAGTTTAGGAAGGTCCGACCGACTCTCGTCTAAATCGGAGTCCTAAAGCTCGCTTTACGCGATGAACCCCACTATTGGATTTTACTCCAATCCGGGAGATTTGGACGTCTGCCTCTCTTGAGGGGTGCGTACAACTCCCTTTACTCTTGAATGCTCACTTCATTCTATCGGCCTCTCGGCAAGCCCAGAATGAAAGCAAAGGTGGAGAGTATATATCGATAATATACCTCCAACCCATGAAAAATCAAGAGTAATCCAAGGCCTAAACTCTAAAAAGAAAAGGTAAATTCAAAGCTGAAAGTATTTAGTGTTGACTAAGTCCACCTATGGGGGGGGGAATAGGTCTCGTGCAGTCTTTGGCGGAATTTAAATAACCTGCACAATTAAACAAACACAGCACAGAAAACACACAAGCAATTATAGTGGTTCCCCGATTTGGGTACGTCCACTCTCCCCCTTCGACCTATCTCCCACCAAGGGACGACTCTATAACTTCACCAAACGGATTGAAATCCAATCCTCACACTACGGAAGGAACCCTTCCAACCAAAGGAGTCACTACTCCTCCACCACGGGTTGCACCTAACCCTTACAACTAGGAATCACTATTCCTTTACAACAAAACAAAAATAGAATGTACAAGAGATACAACCTATACGTGTGGAGAACCCGATGTCCCTCTTCGTTCGTTGAAGGGTTCTTGTTGGAGACGAAGAGTCCACGACCGGAGCACTCTCTTGGAGAGGACCTTGCCAAGATCGGCGGCGGCAAGCGATTGCGGCGGCAATGCTTTGTAGATCCAAACTTCTTGACGAAGCAAGCAAGGTCAACCAACGATCTCAATCGGATCGGTTGTCTCAATCGATTCGAAATGAAGAACTAACCTCGTTCAACAAATCGAGAGACAAGGGATCTCGAGAGAGAAGCGTGAGACGCTATACTAGCCTCGGTTCTGTCGTTGGGAGATCAAAGATGATCTGATATCTGCAGTGGCGACTACCTTGCGAGCGGCGACGGCGACGGGAGGATTTTCGCGATCGGCAAGGTCACGCTTGGCGGCTTTTATTTCTCGTTAATGATTACTGTGTAAGTTCAAAATACGCGAGTATAAATACTATAGAACAACCTTAAATGACCGTTGTGGGGCCCACAAGAAAAAGCCCTAGTTCCAGTCAAAACAGCGCACAGCATCTTGGTTCGGTCCAGCGAACAGAGCAAATTTTCCTAAGGCAAATTCGGCGAGAATCATTGGTGATTCCCGTCGAAGTTGGCGGGAATCACTCATGATTCCCGTCGAATTTTCCTTGGCAGAATTCCAGTTGAAACACTTGTCACCCGAAGGGAATCGACGAGAATGCAAAGTCATTCTCGACGAATCGGCGAGAATCAGTTAGTGATTCCTATCGATTCTGCCTTAGCATAATTCTAGAAGGAGGACAGTCAGCCAGATGAAGTCGGCGGAAATCGGCGAGTGATTCCCGTCGATTTTGACTTAGAAGATTCCTCGGGTGACAAGTGTTTCTTGGGAGAATAGTCAATTGAACTTAGCTTGTTCAGGGGCTTCTTCAAATCAGGTACATTGTGGATACAATACCCAACAAAAGCATCATAACTTAATCGCTCGAACCTCAGATCATCAAGATCGAGTACAGGGAGGATTAGTTACTCATCGTAAAGTGAAGGGGGGGAGATGAGTAGAAGAACATGATAACACAAAGTAAACAAGGATAAAAAAAACAACACTTTTATTAATAATCAAGAGAGCTAAACTTAGGAAATGAAAATTACATTTGCATGAAATGAAAATCCTATTCTAGCCCTACCATTAGCATTAAGCAAGAGCAAAGATTACAACAAAAGCTATTACAAATCTAAAACTAAACTAGGATTAAGAGAAACTAAAATGAGAAAGAGAGAGAGAGGGAGAGAAAGACATAAAAAACAAGGAAAGGAAGCAAGAAACCAAGGGGCAGCACCTCCCCTCTCAACCCAAGCTCTCCCAAATGAAGGGGGGTCTGAATTTATTGAAAATTTCCACGGGTTGGTCACGCCAGGCGACACGCCCAGGGAGGGCGTGTCAGGGGGCGTAACAGGTACGACATTGACCTCGGGCTTTGGATTCTTGCAGGAAGGATGATTTCTTTTTGTACGTCGGTGGTCACGCCCTGGGTCACGCCCGTGTAGGGGGCGTGACACGTACGTCGTGTCGAAATCATTGGTCGGAATTCCGTCAGTCATCGGAAAAGGTGGGGTCATGCCCTATGTCACGCCCGTGATATGGGGCGTGACAGTACTATTTGGCGTGCTGGGATGAATCGGCATTCAATGCGGCGGCAGGCTTCGGGCAGAGGGCGATACGCCCCGTGTCACGCCCGGGGACATGCCCAGGGAGGGCGTATCAGGGGGCGCGACAGCCATTTTTCCTATTTTTCTGTCTCTTTCAGCAGTCATCATCGGGATTAGGCGACACGCCATAGGTAATGCCCAGGGAGGGCGTGACAGGGGGCGTGACAGGTCATTTTTGGCCAATTTCCTGGAAACTTGCAAAAAGACAAGAAAATGTTAGTGGTAATAATATTTACATAGAAACGATAAAAAATAAGGTAATAAGACATGATTTGTACATTATAAAATAGAAAATACGATAATAGTTTAGGCTACAAAACGTATTATCAAACTCTCCCAAGCTTAAGTTTTGCTTGTCCCCAAGCAAAAAAATATAAAAACTAGATAATCATAAAAAAAGACTAATCATGAAGTTCTAATTATGCTCACGCAAGTACTATGCGAAATTCTAAGTAGGGAAAATATGAAACGTAAATCTAAAATGATTATTTAGGTATGGTAAAACTTTTATAAACTTTACTTAACGAAAATAAATCATCCAAAATTTTGATGAAATTCTTTAAATAGATTTAAGCAAAGCAACAAAAAAGAAAAATGCATTGAGTTGTTACTAGATCCAAGCAACACATTATAATTATATCAATTCAATTAACAAAAATCTAAGTTTAAATTCAAAACTAAAACTGATTTACTTTTCTTCTTTTCTTAGTTGTTAAATAAGATTCAAAAGGCGTGAATTAAAAGGACTTAAATAGGGTAGAAATGTTTGGTTTAAGAATATGATTAGGAGTGGAATTCAAAGATAAACATGAAGGCTTAAAATCACACAAAACCAAAACAAAGAATTTCAATAAATTGCATTTAAAATAGAAATGTATATATTTTTTTTCTCTTTTTTTTTCTTTTCTCCATTTTTTTTCTTTTTTCAAAACAAAGGCCATAAATATTTCTTTTTTCATTTTGAATTGGCCAAATAAAAACAAACATATCTTTTGAGCATACTTTTTTTTTCTAAAACTATTCTCCCAAGAAAATCACAAAATAACCTATCAAAATTACGAAAATATTTTATGAAACTCAAGAAGGCTAGTGTGATTAGATAGGTTGGATATTTTGGCTTTGGTGAAAATGAAATTAAAAGAGGAGCTATCAAATGATATCAGAAAAAAGGCTCAAAAGCGGTTAACCAGGGGTAAAAGTTTTTAGGTTGGCAGGAGAGCTCAAACGAAAACAAAAACGGCCTAAATCATTTTCACGCTTTTAAATTTATTTAAAACAAAGGTTTGAAAAATTTCAAAAAGCGAGTCCTAGATAATAAAAGAAGATTGATGAAATTGCTTTGAAAATAGAAATAATAGGTGACTTGAATCGTTCACATCTACTACGCTATTCAAAGGTTGACCTTACAAAAATTATCCAAAAACGAAAGGAAAATAGTGGATGATGAATTTTTGAGAAAGTAAAGGAAATAAAGAACGAAAAACCATAATAGAAATGCGAGTTTTAGAAAAATATTTCACCTTAACATGCTACAGTGAATTAGAAACACAGCATGACCAACATTTTACTTGTGAAACATAATTAAAAAGTATGATTTGAAATATTATAATTAACTACGTTGTTTATAGAAAATTTTGAGTAAAACAAAAACAAAATCTAGGAGTACTATTGAACTACAAAAATGTCTAAACTATTAAGGCAAATACAAAACGCATAAATATTTTTTTAAAATTTGTGAAATATTCTCTTTTTTTTTGGATTTTGGAAATATTTTCTTCTTTTTTTTGTAATTTTAAGATATTCATCATTTTTTTTGAAAAGAAATATACACAGAAAACAAGAATATTTACACTAAGCAAAAATGATGGAGGAAGTCCTCCCCCAAGCTTAAAATGAACATTGTCCTCAATGGCAAAAGAAGGGGATTGGTGAAGGAGAGAAAAATAAAGTACAGAATTGAAAGACATAATTGAAAAATAGGTACTTCCCCAGATTTATTCGCTGCGATAACTGAGTGATGCCGCTCCCCTGAATGTCTTCGTTGGACTTCGTGATAGATTCAACAACGTTGGAGCAGGCGATCGCAGAAGCTTCAGCTTATCGGAGCCGTCCGGGGCAAAGATTGTAAAATAAAAAAAATAGAAAAAAGATAACTTGGGTTGCCTCCCAAGAGCGCCCTTTATTTAAAGCATCGTTGAGATCGACGCATCAAAAATAATATTGTCCAAAATTAATGTTGTCCTGAAATAAAATTGTTTTTAATAAAAAAAAATCGAAATTTAGAGTTCGTGCAGCAGATACTTAATACTATTTGGACTGACATCATCATCACCAGAGAAATACAGTTTAAGACGCTGACCATTCACCTTGAAATTACCCTTATCAGGGTGCAAAATTAAAACAGTTCCATACAAAAAAATTTCTAAAACAGAAAAGGGGCCAGACCAACGAGATTTTAATTTCCCCAGAAATAAACGTAATCGAGAATTATAAAGAAGAACCTGGTAGCCCAGCCTAAAGGTTTTCGAATGCCTTAAGTGTTTATCGTGTAAACGCTTCGTCCGCTCTTTATAAAGTTTGTTGTTTTCGTAAGCGTAAGAGCGCCACTCGTCGAGTTCATTTAGTTGAAATTTTTTAAGGTCACCGATGGAGTGGGGATAGAAAATTAAAAATCTTAAGGCCCAAAAAATCACGGTGTTCTAATTCTATGGGTAGATGGCATGATTTTCCCTAGACAAGCCGATACGGCGTACATCCGAGGGCGGTTTTGTACGCTGCTCGGTAGGCCCATAAAGCATCGTCTAATTTTGCTGACCAGTCTTTCCTAGAATTTGAAACAGTCTTTTCTAATATTCTTTTTATTTCTCTATTCACTACTTCGACCTGTTTGTTAGTTTGCGGGTGATAGGCAGCTGAAAGCCTATGTGTAACGTCGTATTTGGTAAGGATTTTTGAAAATTGCGCATTATAGAAATGGGAACCCCTATCGCTAACGATGGCGCGTGGCGTACCGAATCTATAAAATAATTTTTTCAAAAAGGTGACTACACCTCGGGAGTCGTTCGTTGGTAGAGCTTGGGCTTCGGCCCAACGTGAGACGTAATCAACGGCAACTAAAATATAATTGTTTCTGAAGCTAGAAGGAAGGGGGCCAACAAAATCGATTCCCCAGAGGTCGAAAATTTCGCACTCAAGGAAATAATTTTGCGGCATTTCATTTTTATTTGAAATGTTTCCCGACCGTTGGAAACTATTACACCTGCTCACAAAAGCTTGCGCGTCTTTAAATAGGTTAGGCCATTAAAAACCCGCGCAAAGCACCTTGTGAGCAGTGCGAGCAGCTTGATAGTGCCCACCTGTCGGACCTTCATGTAAGTGTTTTAAAATATCTAAACCTTTTTCATAAGAAACACATCTCCTTATCACTTGGTCCGCACAGATTCTGAAAAGATGCGGGTCTTCCCAAAAATAGTTCTTCAGCTCAGAAAAGAATTTCTTCTTCTGCTGAGAGAAGAACTCTTTTGGGAGCACCCGGGCCACTAAATAGTTGGCGATTTGTGTGAACCAAGGAGAAGTAGATGTGTTAATTATGAGCAGCTTCTCATCAGGAAAATAATCTTTAAAAGATTTTTCATTCAATTTTTCTATAAAGGGATTGTCTAATCTAAAGAGATGGTCGGCGGCCAAGTTCTGAGTCCATCCCACTTGTTATAGAAGGAATTAGTCTTCTTCTACAACTACCAATTTCTCTGCTGTACTGAAGGCAGCAACTGCTGTTGAAGACTTACAACCCTTCACACAGCTATCTTCTCTTGCTGATAGATTAAATCAGCCAACTTTTTCTTCAAGGAACACTCTTGCTGAACTATAAGAAGCTTCAGCTATCTTTGCCTTCTGGCTTTCACTGCTGGACTTTGCTTTAAAGTTTATCAAAGAAGATGAAGTCCAGCCGCCTCTCTTTCATTTTCTGCTTTTGTTCTCATTTTTGTTAACCCTAATCTTCTTTTCTTCTCTTCCTTTTACATCTACTGATTTGAATCAACGACACAATTTGAATGTGAACCCAGCCAAGGATGGTTAGCGCTGCCTTCCTAAGAATAGAACAAATAGTAGCTTCTAGCGCTACTATAGCTTTCCTGCAATGACATGAAGTACTTGGACTGAGCTCACCGATCGTCGAGCTGAGATTGATGAACTCAGTGTTGAGGTTGACGAACTTCAGAATCTCCAACTTTACATTTAGCTCGACGAAATGTGAGCTCTGCTCGACGAACTCTGAATCTTCAAACTTTAACTTGAGCTCGGCGAAAGGAGAGCTCAACTCGATGAACTCTGAATCTTCAACCTTTAACTTGAGCTCGACGTAAGGTGAGCTAAGCTCGACGAACTCTGAACTCAGTTCGACGAACTCTGAATATTCAAACTTTAACTTGAGCTCGACGAAAAGCGAGCTCAGCTCGATCAACTCTAAATCTTCAACCTTTAACTTGAGCTTGACGAAAGGTGAGCTCATCTCAATGAACTCTTAACTCGGTTCGACGAACTCCACTTTCTGGACTTAGAAAATTTCTGTTGGCTTTGTCTCAGTGGTTCCTTCTCAACTGTCTCAGTGGTTTCTTCTTCAAAGCTGAGACTCTTCTGTCTCACAAGTTCCTTCTCAACTGTCTCAGCGGTTTCTTCTTCATAACTGAGACTGTCTTCTGTCTCAGGGGTTTAGCTGAGACCAACACTTCTCTCAACGTTTTGTGTTGAGCTTCTCAACTGTCTCAGCGGTTCTGCTGAGATATTCTTCTCATCTGTCTCAGCTGTCTCAGCGGTTATACCTTAGTCAAATTATCTGACTTCTAACTTCCTCTTCCTGTTCACCTGTCCAATCAAGGACAACCTGCATGCAAAAACTCGTGCACACAACAAATACATTATATGTGTATTTCATTGACCAGTTTGACTTCTTAAAAATCTGGGACATTGGGATCAATGTACCATACAATCTCCCCCTATTTGAAGAAGTCAAAACTTAGCTTGATCAATAAAATAGGTCATTGACATACACAGTATATTTATAAAAAAAACTTGTGTAATATCATGAGAGTTTGAAATTGTTACCACATTACTCCAGCCTGTGGAGAATTTTACTTACTCCTCCTGGCATGCTGCTCTCATGGGTGAGCCATACTTACTACTCTAGTGTTGAAACAACTTCAGCACCACCTGGCTTTGAGCCTCCTGCATCTTGGCTTGGTCAGGTCTTGATCAAGTCTATGCTTCCTTCCCCCTAACTCCTCTCCCCCTTTTTGACTTCTGCAATAGGAAGATTATTTGTGGAGTTTTTCTCCCCCTATCTGTCTGGGGTTGATCCCCCTTCTTTGACTTAATTCCATTTCAGCTGTTAGGCTTGCTCCCCCTCAACTGTTGCACACTAGCTTCATTATCTTGGGGAGGGACTTGTGCTACCCGCAAAATAGACAGTACAACATATGATAGAGGAGAGAATTGAAGCTACACAAGATTCAACATACCCAATTAAAATTTGAAGGTATTAAACTTGGCTTCATATAGTGGCTTAGTGAAGATATCAGCCACTTTCTTGTCTGTAGAGACAAACTCAAGGCTGATGTCTTGCCTTTCCACATGTTCTCTAATAAAATCATACCTAATTTTTATATGCTTAATCCTGCTATGGGAGACAGGATTCCTAGCTATAGAAATTGCACTAGTAGAATCACAAAAGAGTGGAGTTCTACTTATTTGAATATTATAGTCTTGAAGTTGATATTGGATCCACAGCAACTGAGCATAGCATCTCCCAGCTGAAATATACTCTTACTTAGTGGTGGAGATTGCAACACTTGTTTTCTTCTTGCTGCTCCAAGAGACAAGCCTTCCACCTAAAAATTGACAGGAGCCAGATGTGCTCTTCCTATCTTCCTTGCATCCTGCAAAATCTGCTTTTGAATAGCTTGTTAGTTCAAACTCCCCATTCCTAGGGTACCATAGGTCAAGATCCTGGGTTCCCTTAAGATATCTCAAGATTCTTTTCACAGCAGTGTAGTAAGACTCTTTAGGGCAGGCCTGATACCTAGCACAGACACATGTTGCATACATAATGTCAAGCCTACTTGCAGTGAGGTAGAGAAGGGAGCCAACTATACCTCTATACAAAGTTGGATCAATAGGTTTCCCTGGATCATCTTTGCCTATATGCATACTTGAGCTCATGGGAGTTCTTATGGTGGAAGCATTCTCCATACCATAATTCTTGATTAGTTCCCTAGTGAACTTTGACTGGGATATGGATAGACCATCATCAGTCTGTCTTACTTAGAGTCCCAAGAAGAACTTCAGTTCACCCATACTACTTATCTCAAACTTCCCCTGCATAAGTTTTGCAAACTTCCTGCATAGGTTGTCATCAGTAAAGCCAAATATTATGTTATCAACATAAAACTTAGACTAGGATGATCTTGCCCTTAGATTCCCTTAGTAATAGGGTCTTATCTATCTTCCCCCTTGAGAATTTGTTCTCAATAAGGAAGGTAGACAATATCTCATACCATGCTCTAGGGGCTTGCTTGAGCCCATGTAGAGCTTTCCTAAGTCTATACACAGTAGTAGGCGAGTTAGAATCAACAAAACTTGGAGGCTGCTCTACATAGACCTCTTCTTTCAAGTCTCTATTCAGGAAGGCTGACTTTACATCCATCTGGAAGACTTTGAATCCCTGGAAGGCTGCAAATGCAAGGAACAGACTGATGGCTTCCAACCTTGCAACTGGGGCAAAATTCTGATAATATTCAATCCCCTCTTCCTATCTGTATCCCTTGCCACCAGTCTAGCCTTATTCTTTATTATAATGTCATTTTCATCAAGTTTATTTCTAAAAATCCACTTGACTCCAATGACATTATCTTCATCTGGACTGGGAACCAGCTTCCAGACCTTGCATCTTTTGAACTGGTTTAGTTCTTCTTGCATTACACCATTCCAGAATTGGTCTTGATTTTCCTCTTCAAATTTCTTGGGCTCTTCTTGTGACAAGAAGCTAGAGTAAAGAGCTATGTTGAAACTCCTGCTTCTGGTCTGTATAACTTGTCTAGCCCCACCTATTATCTGATCTAGAGGATGATCTCTTAGATATCTGACTGCTGGGTGTAGCCTGACTGCTTCTTGCTGAGCAACATTTTCTTCAGCTGGTTGGTCTTCATCTCCAGCTTGACTATCTTGTGCTTCCTCTGGATAGTATCCCTCTCCATATTCTTATTGCACAGCAGGGTCTTTATTTTTGATGGAGAGCTTTTCAATCATAATTTTTGTACCTGCAGAACAAGGCAAAAAATCTTGACAGCTCACTGTCAATCATGCATGACTCATCAAACACTACATGGACAGATTCTTCTACAACTTTATTAGTCAAGTTATAAACTCTATATACCTTACTACTATTGTTGTACCCAATAAAGATCCCCTCATGGGATTTGGCAGCAAACTTAGTCACTTTTGACTTGCCAATGTTCAAGATGAAACACTTGCAACCAAAGAACTTGAAATAAGATATTTTTGGTTTTCTGCCCTTCAAGATCTCATAGGGAGTCTTCTTGTGGCCTTTGGTGATAGAAGCCCTATTGAGAACATGACATGCAGTGTTAACTGCCTCAGCCTATAAATATTCAAGGAGTGAAGTGTCACTCAACAATGTTCTCCCATCTTCTATGAGAGTCCTTTTTTTCCTCTCAGCTAACCCATTTTGCTGGGGTGTTCTTGGAGAGGAGAATTCTTGATGAATCCCTTGCTCTTCACAGAAAGTATTCATGGCAGCAGACTAAAATTCAGTTTCATGGTCACTTCTTATTTTGACCACAGAGCTTGCAAGTTCATTCTGAATATGCCTGATAAAATTCATGAAGACTTCAAGGGTTTCATCCTTTCTTCTGAGGAAGAACACCCAAACAAACATGGAATAGTCATCAACCACCATAAGGGTGTAGATCTTCCTACCTAGACTCTGAATAGACATAGGACCAAATAAGCCCATATGCAGGAGATACAAGCATCTCACTGAGTCCTTGGTCCCAATGTTCTTGAAGGAGGTCTTAGTCTGCTTACCCTTTTGGCAAGCAGCACAGATACCCTCCTTGGAGCATTTTATTTTGGGAACATTCCTAACTAGCTCATCACTAAAGTGCTGACCAATGGTCTTTATAATTCAAATGAACCAGTCTCTTGTACCATTGGACACAATATGAGACTTTGTCATTTGAAACTAGGCATATAGGGGAACTATTATCTAAGCAAGAAAAGTTTAAGCAATAAACATTCCTACTCCTAGTGCATGTTAAGATGACACTTTGGTCACTTAACCTCTTTATGTGGCACTTATCCTTGTGGAAGGAAATGTCATAACCAAGGTCATATAGTTGGCTTTGCTTATGAGATTATGTTGCAACCCCTCTACATAAGCTACCTTTGTGATGGTAATTAAGTCATTTGAGATCTTACCATAACCTCTGGTTATTCCCTTGTCAGAGCCTCCAAAGATGACCTTAGGTCCATTCTTTACTAGAGTGAACTCTTTCAACAGTTCCTTTGTTCCAGTCATGTGTCAGGAACATCCACTGTCCAAGTACCATTTAGGTGAATTGGTACTTTAACTCACATGAAAAGCACAATTTATCTCACCTTATGACCCCAATTCCTATTGGATCCTAGGTTCACATTATTTTGAAAATAAGCTTATCTTCTTGTAGTATTCCTGAAAGGTTGGCTACCCCTAGACATTGAAGTATTTTGTCAGCAATCTACAACATAGTGGCCCAATTTGCCAAAGCACCGGCACTCATGGACATTATATCTCCTTTTTTGTTTAGGGCCAGCATTTTCCTGGAATACTCCTTGAATAGTTGGAAGATGTGCTGATGTATGTCTCTGATTTCTTCTAGTAGCCATTTGACTGAAGGTAAGTCTTTCAGCTGATTATTTTGGTCTTTATTGAGAGCCACCAGCTGCATGTCTCTTTTAAGCTAACATGCATCTGATTGCATCAGAAACTACCATTTCAGCCTTGCTAAAGAAAGACTCACCTTGAGTCATTATTTTTGCTGGATGACTCAGATTTCCTGCAACAACAATATACTTGAGTTTTGGGGTTGGGGCACCAAAAATAAATGGTCCAGGATGAGCCATTTGAATTTCCTCATGGTCAGCCTTAAAGGACTTCAAATGATTATATCTTCCACCTTGGATATGGGCACATTGTCCATACCAGTTGATCTGTCATTCTCCCAGTGACCATAATAACTTTTATGGTCATAGACGTTAGAAGGCAATAGGACATTCTGAAAAGAGATTGGAGGCAATGAGGCTAGAGGCACAACTGGTGCCTTCACCTTTCCTTTTAAATTGGGAGGTCTAGCAGGTCCCTTAAATCCTAACCTTTTCTAACCCTTTTGGGTAAAGTGGGTGTCAATTAAGGGAAGCATAGTGCTTGACTTAGAAAACTTGGCCACAAGTAATTTCTCATTTAGGAGATCATCTTTAAGTTTCTGGATAAGTTTCTCATTTGAGACTCTTACCATAGACTCCATATCAATGATTTCCTTGAGCTTGGCAAATTGTGTAGCCATATCATTGAGATCCTTTTCTTTGCCCTCACACTTGCTCCTAAGACTGAGAAGCTCTTTTGCATGTCTTTTAGCAAGGAGTTTGCACTTCTTGAATGCTTCAAGAAGTTCTCCATACTTGTTAATTATAGAATTGATATCATCCTCAGACTCTGAATCCCCTTCATCTCTTGATGATTGAACTATAGAATCTGAGCTAGCCTTATGACCTGAAATAAAAGACAGAGATTTAGAATTTACCTAAGCCTATCCAAGCTGATCGTGGCTGCTCTCCTCATCTATCATTGTAATTAATCCATGGCATTGAACATCTTCTTATTCATCTTCATCCACCTCTGAGTCACTTTCTAAATGTGATAGAGGGGCCCTGATTCCTATCCTAGTAGCAGGATATTCTTCAGGTTCTTCTTCAGTAACAGCCATTAGCCCAATGTAGGCTTCTTCTTCTTCACTGTCTGAACCAAAGGAGGAGTCAAACCAGGTCTTTTCCTTCTTGGCCACAATGGACTTCTCTTTATTCTTCCCCTTATGGTGCTTATTCTCATCTTCCTCTTTCCTCTTTAATGGGCATTCAGCAACTATGTGCCAAGGTTTGCTACAACAGAAACAAATGACTTTAGAAAAGTTTGTTTACTAGAGTTAGGAGCATACCTGTCCTCCTTAGAGGATCTCCTTCTATGCTGTGAGGAAGAGGAAAGCCTATTATTCCTCCTATGCTCCTTCTTCATGAATTTTTGAAACTTCCTAGAGAAGGCAGCAAAGTCCTCATCAGACATATTGATGTCTGAGGTGCTGATCTTTGAGCTCTTAGAATCTGACTCGATAATTCTCCTGAGTGGATAGTTCTTCCTTTTGCTCCTGGTTGGGGCATCAGCTTTGAAGTCCATAGACTTCTCCTTGGCATGTGACTTACTGCTCTTCTCTTCTTCCTTTCTTGCAGTAAGCTGCATCTCATATGACAGCAGCTTTCCAAACAGGGTTGGAGGAGGAGTTTCAGCTAACTTGGACATTTCCCTAATGGCACAAATCTCTGTTTCTCAATACTTTGTGAGGGACCTGAGAAATTTGTCATTCAGCTTATAGGTGCTGAAGACCCTTCCATATGTTCTCAATTCATTCACTATTCCTAAGAATCTCTCAAAGCACTCAGCAATGCAATAAGACTTTCCTTATCTAAAGACCTTATACTCGTGGTTGAGCATGGATTTTCTGTCATCCCTCGCCTCCTCTGAACCCTCCATGAACACAACTAGGGTATCTCACATCTCCTTGGAGGTCTTGCAGTGCACCAGATTTTGGAAGGTTGAATCATCTATTGTACTGGCAATAATGTTTTGAGCTCTCTTGTCCATGGAGGCGAGGAGGAGCTCATCTTTGTTCATTTTATCATAACATTTAGGTGTCTTGGATGTTGGCATCCAGAATTGAGGTCTTCATAGGGATGAAGGGTCCTTCTTTGACTATGATGTATATCCTAGGGTCAGCAGCTTCCATGAATAACCTAACCCTTTCCTTCCAGAGGCCAAAGCCTTCCTTTCTATAGATTGGAAACTTCATGGCCCCCAGCTCCTTATAGTTTACACCAGACCCCATAAATATATCTTATATCTAACCTTGGAGGTATACTCAGATTGTTATATCATTTTTTGAGTAACCTCTCTCTTATACCACTTGAAAGTTATTACTTCAAGGTTATCTAGTCACCTAGAGGGGGTGAATAGGTCTTTGAAATTACTTAAGTGTTTTTGTTGTTTATAAATTTAGTGATCTAGAGCTTGTCCTAATTACCTATAATATAAAAACAAGAGCAAGCAACACAGCACAGCACACAAGTATTTATAGTGGTTCCCCAATTGGGTACATCCACTTTCCCTCTCACTTTTCTAACTTATGTTAGACATGGCACAAACTCCTAAAAAATGCTCGTCAGAGCTTACACCTCAGGCCCTCAGTCTTATACTCAGGTTTTCTTCAAAACCCTACCTCAGAACCACAAGGGATCCTACCTCAGAGCCTAGCAGAGCACATACATCTCAGTGGTCCTTAAACCACCTACCTCAGCCTTATCTCTAAGGCCTATAGCTCAGGCACAAAGTGCCCTACAACTTCAGGAACAAGGCCCTACTCTCAGAGTGCTGCAGCACTCCTACAGCTTAGTACCCTTCTAGGTAACTACGTCAGTGCCCTTCCAGAACCTACAGCTCAGTGAAAAATTTGTCACCTACCTCAGTCCAAAGGCCCAACAATCAGTCTCCTCCAAGACCTACACTCAGTAACACACTTGTCACCTACAACTCAGTGACTCAACAGTCACCTACCTCATCCTTATCACTAAGGCCTACTACTCAGGCTGGGAGGACAGACCTACTCTCAGATCCACACTTGGATCCTACCTCAGTACCCCAGCAAGTCACCTACCTCAGTGACTAATAGTCACCCAGCTCAGGAACAAAGTGTCCTACAACTCAGATTCAGGCAACCTAAATCCTATAGGCAATTAATCAATAAAATTGAAATACTGACTCAGAGAAAAATCTCTGAGTCTAACTTGTAGGACTGAGAAGATATCAGTCTAGCCACTTGTTGTAGAAGGAATTAGTCTTCTTCTATAACTACCAATTTCTCTGTTGTACTGAAGGCAGCAACTACTGTTGAAGACTTACAGCCCTTCACATAGCTATCTTCTCTTGATGATAGATTGAATCAGCCAACTTGTTCTTCAAGGAACACTTTTTGCTGAACTGGAAGAAGCTTCAGCTATCTTTGCCTATTGGCTTTCACTGCTAGATTTTTCTTTCAAGCTGGTCGAAGAAGATGAAGTCCAGCCACCTCTCTTTTGCTTTCTGCTTTCGTTCTCATTTTTATTAACCCTAGTCTTCTTTTCTTCTCTTCCTTTTATATCTGTTGATTTGAATCAACGACACAATTTGAATGTGGGACCAGCCAAGGATGGTGAGCGCCTCCTTCCTCAGAAGAGGACAAATAGTAGCTTCCGGCGCTACTGTAGCTTTC
The DNA here is from genome assembly GCA_039513925.1 of Platanthera zijinensis. NCBI lineage: Eukaryota > Viridiplantae > Streptophyta > Magnoliopsida > Asparagales > Orchidaceae > Platanthera > Platanthera zijinensis. The sequence continues at coordinate 102,632,915 of CM077083.1, forward strand.
CCGCAACGGCATGAAGTACTTGTACTGAGCTCGACGATCGTCGAGCTGAGATCGACGAACTATGTTCTAAGCTCGATGAACTTTAGAATCTCCAACTTTACATTTAGCTCGACAAAATGTGAGCTCTGCTCGACGAACTCTGAATCTTCAAACTTTAACTTGAGCTTGACGAAAGGCGAGCTCAGCTCGATGAACTCTGAATCTTAAACCTTTAACTTGATCTCGATGAAAGGTGAGCTCAACTCGACGAACTCTGAACTCAGTTTGACGAACTCTGAATCTTCAAACTTTAACTTGATCTCGACGAAAGGCGAGCTCAGCTCGATGAACTCTAAATCTTCAACCTTTAACTTGAGCTCGACGAAAGGTGTGCTCAGCTCGACGAACTCTGAACTCAGTTCGACGAACTGCACTTTCTGGACTTAGAAAATTTTTGCTGGCTTTGTCTCAGCGGTTCCTTCTCAACTGTCTTAGTGGTTTCTTCTTCACAGCTGAGACTCTTCTGTCTCAGCGGTTCCTTCTCAACTATCTCAGCGGTTTCTTCTTCACAGCTAAGACTGTCTTATGACTCAGCAGTTTAGCTGAGACCAACACATTTCTCAATGTTTTGTGTTGAGCTTCTCAGCTGTCTCAGTGGTTCTGCTGAGACATTCTTCTTAGCTGTCTTAGCTATCTCAGCTGTCTCAATGGTTATGCCTTAGTCAAATCATCTGACTTCCAACTTCCTCTTCATGTTTACCTGTCCAATCAAGGACAACCTGCATGCAAGAACTTAAGCACACAACAAATACATTATATGTGTATGTCATTGACAAGTTTGACTTCTTACAAATCTAGGACATTGGGATCAATGGACCCAACAGATTCTTTTCACCAGCTTCTTTCTTCTCAGGACAATCAGCCACAACATGACCTGGCTTGCTGCAACATAAGTAAACAATCTTTTTAGAAAAATGTTTACCAAGTTTTGGATCATACCTTCCCTCTTTAGAGGGTTTCTTCTTATTTTTGTAGTAGTCCTCTTTGTGCTGGAAGGAAGAGGTAGGTTTGCTTCTCCACCCCTTCTTTTTCATCAGCCTCATAAACTGCTTTGAGAAAGCAACAAACTCCTCATAAAACATATTTCAGCCTGATTCCTCTTAATCTGAATCTTCTGACTCTGCTGGCCTTATTAGGGGAGAAGGATTCTTCTCCTTGATTCTATTGGAGCTATCTGCCTTGAAGGACATAGAAGTTTCTTTGTCCTGACCTCTGCTAGTCTTCTCTTCCTCCTTCCTTGCTGTCAGTTGCATCTCATATGAAAGTAGCTTACCAAATAGTATGGATGGTGGAGTATCTACCAGCTTTGCCACTTCTCTAATGGCACATATCTTAGTGTCCCACATTTCTTTTGAGGTCTTGGAGTGCACCAGGTTTTGAAAGGTGGAGTCATCTATGACACTAACTATGATGTTTTGTGCTCTCTTATCCATTATTGCAAAGATGACTTCATCCTTAGTCATTTCAGTGTACTTCTTTGGAGTCTAAAGATTTGCATCAAGGAAAGATATCTTTATTGGGATGAAGCGTCCTTCTTTAACTGTGATATAGATCCTAGGATCAGATGCTTCCATGAACAATCTGACCCTTTCTTTTCATATACCAAAATTTTCCTTCTTGCAGAGAGGAAGTTTCATGGATCCAAACTCTTTATGATTCTCTCATGAACCCATCTTAACTGTTTGACAGCTACCCTGGAGATCTCCTAAGACTCTTAAGTCTTTTCTTGAGTAACCTCCCTCTGATACCACTTGAAAGTCATTGATTATAAGGGTAGCTAATCACCTAGAGGGGGTGAATAGGTTATTGCAGTCTTTTGTTGAGTCTTTAAAATTTCTTTGACTTATGTCCTACTGTGTATACTTATTTCATCTTTCAAGAAAACAATATTCAGCACAGCAAAACCGTCATCAAATGCGTGAGAGCCTTGCGGGAAAAAGTGTCTCTTCCAATTCGATCTTCTAGAAGCTCATCGACCAATTGCCTAGCAGCTCACCCCCTTCAGGCCCTATCGGGTCCCCATCGCACACCAGATTTTATAGTGGTTCTCTAGTGTATAGGTACATCCACTGTACCTCTTCGCCTTTCTAATAGTATGTTAGACAAGGATCTTCTCCAAAAATTATGGCTCCTCAGAGATTACAGCACAATCCCACAGAATCAGTCAGTCTCCACTGAGAATTACAACACAGGCTCACAGCCCTCCAAACAATAATAACCTGACAACAACACACAGGCACAAATGCCCTTTACACAAGCTAGGAGAAACAGCCTCACACAGATTCACACAGGAATCCAATCACACATCCTTTATAATTTAGGCTTTACAATTAGATCTCACATAGAGTCTAGGACTCACCACAGATCCTTCATAGATCAACTGATTTTGAAAGTGTTTGTTGATTTGACTTAAGAGAAATTATTCTCTTAGTAAATTTCTTCCTGGGCTAAGAAATTCTCAGCCCTATCTGCTTCCCAGAAACGAGGATGACAATGTTTGACTATCTGTTGCTTGTGCTAGAAGTTCCTCGGGACCTTGATCCTATTCTTGCTGATGAAGGGAGAATATTCAGAATAAATATCTTCAATCAGCTAACCTTTATTGGCAGGAAAATTAATTACACTGCCTCTCCTTCAGTCAAGAGAAAACTCTGTGCAGATATCTTCATCTTCTTCAACGATCCAGAGATAGATCTTCAGATTTGGCTCAGCTTGGATCGTGAATCAACTTCAGCTTTTTTCCTATACTGATTCGTCTTCCTCAAAGAAATCCTCTGTTCTTGTTGTAGTAAATGTTAATTACACCGGAGAACTCAAAAACCCTTCAGATTTTTCAATTGAAGTTCTTGGTTCTATAATAATGGCGGATGAAGACGACGAACTCCCGCTTCTCATTTTTTAGAATTTTAATCTAAATCCCTGCTTTGATCTTAATCTCAGCTATTATTTATAAACCCCATCGATTTGTGGGATGTTTGATACGTGTACTAGTTTTAACGGTGGTTAAAACCTCAACTAAATCAAATTAAGATCCATTGTAGACTGACGGCGACGTTAATGTCGATTTGCAGTATTTAAATAACAAATAAGAAAATTGTTTACTTGTTGACTTTTCTGACGTTAGCATCATTTTGGACTTAGCAAAAATCAAGCAATACTTCAGAAATCCTCAGTTCGACGAACTCAAAACTCATTTCGATGAACCCAGAGCTCAGCTCGATAAAATCAAGCAATACTTCAGAAAACTTCAGTTTGACGAACTCAAAACTTAGTTCGATGAATCCAGGGCTCAGCTCGACGAAATCATGCATCATCTCAGAAAACTTTAGTTCGATGAACTCAAAACTTAGTTCGACGAATCCAGAACTCAGCTGGATAAAATCAAGCATCATTCCAGAAATCCTCAGGTCGACGAATAGGTGAAAGCTGAGTTCAATGAAATCTTAACTTAGCTCGACGAAAACTGGATAAGCAATACTTCGACGATTCTGAACTTAGAATTTTCTTCAGCTCTGCTAAGCGTTGAGTGGCGTTGAGTGAATAGGCCATTCTTAACGAATCTGGACTTAGAAATATTTCTACTGGCTTTATCTCAGCGGTTCCTTCTCAACTATCTCAGCGGTTTCTTCTTCACAGCTGAGACTATCTTTTGTCTTAGCGGTTTCTTCTTCACAGCTGAGACTATCTTTTGTCTTAGCGGTTTCTTCTTAACTGTCTCAGCGATTTCTTCATCACAGCTGAGAGTATCTCCTGTCTCAGCAATTTTTCTAATACCAACACTTCTCTCAATGTTTTGTATTGAGCTTCTCAGCTGTCTCGATGCTTTTGTCTTAATCAAATTATTCAGCTTTCTGCCTGATGGCGTTGAGAGCGTTGAGTGTATAAGCTTCACTCAACACTTTTATACTTAGCCTGATTTTATGCAATCTTGCCTTCTTGTTGAAGTTTGGCATTGACAGACTCAACATGGCGTTGAGTGATGAAGCTTCACTCAACGCTTTTGGACTTAGTCGATTTTCTGGCTTCAACTGCTTAGGCTTTGACATGATATCCTTGTCTCAACGAATCTGGCCATATGGCATTGAGAACGTTGAGTGAGCTTGCTGATGAGTCCATATTTTATACTTAATTTCGGACTCATCTGGGCTCATTTGCATGTCTTTGCACTACCATTCAGCGCCATTAGCACTCCTTTTGGTTCGCTGCGACATTCCACGTCTTGTGCACTTTATTAGCTTATTTCTGTGTGTGTGAGTATTTCCCTCTTGCTGTGCATTTTATTGATATCCGTGACTGCCATGTTCGACAACCCGTCCAGTTTTCCTGCAGGTTCGGGGATTGTGTGGGCGTCCGGGGTAGGACTTTCACCATTTTTGGCAAAGGAGTCAATGGTCGTGTGTTTTTACCCACGCACGACCATCGACCACTTTGGCGCACGATCATCGGTCGTGCGCAGTCGTGCCCTCTTTTCGAAAGTTCTGTCCTGCCATATCGCACGATCACCTGCTATACCGCGCACGATCACTGCTCGTGTGTTGCCGATCGTGCGCAGTCATGACCTCTTTTATGCTAGTTCTGCCGTCATATCGCACGGTCACAGGCCATAGCGCACACGACCACTGGTCGTACGCTTGTGATCGTGCGCAGTATTTAATTCTGTTTTCTATAAATAGCGCAGGTCTCGCCCTAATTTGGGGAGCCCAATTTTTCCGCCGTTTTTCTTCCCCGACGAAGGGTTCCGCAATTTCCCTTCATCCTCCACCATAGGGAGGTGCTCCGGGCAAGCTTTCAACGCCAAATCATAGCCGGAGCTTCCTCTCGGCCTCCTCCTTCATCCTCGAGCTTCAAGGGAGATTTGACCTAGCTTCCTCCATCAAGCTAGGAGGAGCATGTGCTTTCATCTTCCGCAGCGTGATACGAAGAAGACGGGCCATTGGGAGTGAGTGACAGCCTCCTCTACCCAGGACGCAGTTGAGGACCGAGCTTGGACTCGGATTGACAACCCGGGATTCCAACCGTGAACCCTCAATAAGGCTTCGGACCCGGTCGATTTCGCACACTTCTCTTAATTTGTTGTTGTTAGTTTAGTTTAATTTCCATGTATTGATGAAGTATTATTACATTTGATTAACAACTTTCACTTATTCATGTCTATGTGAGTTAGTGTAATTTTGTTATATTTGCTTGAGGTGCGCCATATTCCATCCACCGCCATCCATCCTTGCCGCACTAGCAATTGCTAGTGGCATGCATAGCGAAGAGGTGCTTACGACCCTCATTCTGCCATTCTCTCCACCTCATCCGCTAGCCTACTCGCCCATCCGCCTAGCAATTCGGTGCATAGCGGCCCGACTAGTCTTCATCCCGCCAAGCGAAGCTCTACATAGCGGTATTGCATAGGAGTAGTTGATAGATTTCTACTTTATTTTCCGCAACCATCAAAACCCCCATTTCATTACCTCCGACCCGAGGACTTAAATCTCAAGTCCTCCTCGAAATTAACTCCACCTTACTGTGTTCCTTGTGAGATCGATACTTGGGAAAACTCGCCCATTTTATATTACTTGTGCGACCGGTTCACTGCCGTGATCTTCTTGCATCAAGTTTTTGGCGCCGTTGTCGGGGAACACAGTCGTGTGAGTTTCTGTAGAGGGAGACGTGAGATTGCTTTCCTATTTCGTTGTAAATTGCTTTTGTTTTGTTCTATTTCTGTTTAGCTTTCCTTTTTTCTTGTTTGTCTAGGCAACTGTAGTAATATATTGTTGGATTTTGTAATTTGCACAATTTATTTTGAATCTGCTATTTCGATACCATGTGGGGATATTCTTATGCCCAATGCCATTGGTGTGGAAATTCCTCCCACACTAGTCATGAATGCCCTACGAGAGATATTGAGCATAAACCTCAGCACACAATGCATGAGATGCTGTATTCGTACAGCCCTTCAAACATTGTGCCCCGAGCTTATGGTCATTCGTCCTCGCCTCATGCACCATTCTCTTATTCCTCTCCGGCCCCACAAGGACCGCAGAGTACTGGGAGAAAGTGTTTGTATTATCGTAGAACAGATCATGTCCTGAAGGACTGTGCCGAGTACCTCCGTGTTTTGGAGGAGGATGATGAGTCGGACATCCGGATCATCCCGACTCCTACCCTTGGTGGCACACCTTCATCGTCCGGTTATGTATCCCTATCACCTTCATCTTTTGAAGGGAATGATGTGGATACAACCACCAGATGTGTGGCTGATCTAGGCTGAGCCCATCTCTCTTGTGCATACATCTCTAAGCGTGGAGCCGATTCTTTGTGAAGAACCTGCACTTGATTTCTATCCAAGCACAGTTCTTCCTCCTTTGGTGCATTCTACGTCATTCGTTTCTTAAGACATTTTCGATGATGCAACCCAAGTTGCGGCTTGTGCTACATGGATTGTTTCCACTCCCATGGAGGAGGACAACCTTCCTGGCATCGAGGATTCTCCCTCGATACCAAGGGAAGAAGTCCAAGTCTTGGTGGAGACCTCTATGGATCCGGCCGAGTCTTGCAGCATTGTCGACAATGCCGACAATATTTTTCTACCTCAGCCTTTGGGGAGTGAGACCGGGACCACTCCCCCGATTAGTTCCTTATGTTCTTCGTCTCCTTTATTTCTTGATCCCCTTTCTCTATATGAGCCTATGCGGGTTGAATCCCCGTGGGTGAGCTTGGGTGATGATGAGCCTTGTGCTCAGGCTGACGACGGGTGTTTCATCTTGTGTGAGGAGTTTCCTACTCCTTTTGCAGTTGAAGCCTCTACCTTCACCTTCGCCCCTAGCGAACCTGTGGTGGACGATACCTTGCTAGGCAATGATTTGTTTTGTGGTGAGTTGAGTGAGGACCAGTGCTCCTCCTCATCTTACTTCCTATTTCCTCTACCTGTGCGTCGCAGGTATTATTATTCAGGTAGAGGGGTAACTGTTCTATCACCGTATCGGTACCCGTTACCGACACGGATATTAGGACAGTTGCATGTGCACTTTTCTTTTCATAGGCCCATTAGCTAGAACTGTATAGAATTTAATAAGTCGTGCTGGGATGACAGTAACCCCAGTAGTTATCTAATATTTTCTGCATTTTCTTTCTTTTTGTATATTTTTCTTTTGTTTTTGCGGAGCTCACCCCTGCAGGTATTCATGGAAACTACGCATTGGCGGGGTTGTGATTCTTCGTTTGGCGGGCCTGCTGCTACTTTCCACGTGTCTTCTGGTATGCTCACTAGCTGAGCATTGGGTAACCTCTTCCCTTAGCTCATTCTGATTTTACTTTCCCTATCATTTGATGTGTTGTTTAGTCTAAGTCTGGGGGAGAGCTATTAGTTGTTGCCTTTTGCACGTGCACATTTCATGTGCATACTAGAAGCTTTTATAGTTTTATTTTGATTTGTTCATTGCATTGCACACCACTGCACCCACATGAGCGCGTGCTTAGTTGTTAGCGTGCCGCGAGTTAAACTCATTTCTTTTGTTTGATTTGGAAAAATTATTGTGCTAGTTTAGGATTGCACGATAGAGTAAAATGTTGGCCTTGTTGTGTTCCTAGTCAATTGCTCTCGTTTTGTGTAGAAATATGTGTAGATTTAATTTTTTTGTATGCTTATAGTTTTATATTTTTCTATTTGTGTAAATACATTTTATTCTACTCAAAAGTTGGTGAATCCGGTGTGAATCAAACGGTAGTGTAGGAATGTGTGTAGCCGTCACTAGACTCGTTTTGCTCGAGTCGGGAGGAAGGATTATTTTTCTCGGTGGCTAAGAACTTGCCCCAAGCTACTCTCGAAGCATTGGTACATGGTTAGTCTAGCGTGAGCATGATGTAGGCCATCATTTTGGCCCGGTTGAGCTTTGTACCGTTCTGAACGTCTTATCCTCGCTAAGCCCCGTTGTGCCTACCCTTCTTTTGATTCAGCTCCACAATTATTTCACCAAAGCCTCATAGCTGATCCTAGTCGCACACCTAAGTCGAGCTTTAGTATTTTATATTTTCATGATTGGGGTATGATGTGGTGTTATTATTTGTGAAAATGTGGAAGTGCTTCCAAGTTATATCTGCTGAAATTATGAAAATAAAAAGATAAAAAAGAAAAGAAAATGATTTTAAAAAAAAAGTGAAAATGAAAAGTGAAAGGAAAAAGCTTGATTGAAAATCTTGTTGAAAATGATTTTGATTTGGAGTAGGCGGTGCACACACCCTTGTTGCAAAAGTTAAGTCTGGGGGTGTGGTGCACTCGCGCGTCTTGTGGTTTGCCGAGGTATTCTTTTTGGCTAGCTCATTTGGGTTAGGTGCATAGCCTTTCTTTTTATCATTGTTTACCGCACTTAGCCCAAGCCCCATCATTACCCGAAGTCCTACGGACTCACGCTAGAGTCAAACTAGTGCCGTGGAGAGAGTGTGAACGGGAAAGCATATGGTCCCCGACATTGGTGGATTCCTTTGGAGGTGATCCTGAGCCCCGATCTTTGGCAAAGCTCACCTTAGTGGCCAGTCTACTTTCTCCCCATGCGTGACCGGATGATTCACCGTGATTCTATTTTTGAGTAGTAATAACTTGTTGATACACATTGTGGAAAATATAAACTATTTTGCATACTTAGAAATTTCTTCTATTATATTTTTATGCACGCGGGCATGCGACTTCACATGGTACACTGTTCTGCAATTTCTTTGTTAGCTAGTTCTTTTTGCCTTGTCTGCTTAGGTTGTGTTTGCTCGGGACGCGCAAACAGTTATGTCTGGGGGTGTGATGAGTCCATATTTTATACTTAATTTCGGACTCATCTGGGCTCATTTGCATGTCTTTGCACTACCATTCAGCACCATTAGCACTCCTTTTGGTTCGCTGCGACATTCCACGTATTGTGCACTTTATTAGCCTATTTCTATGGGTGTGAGTATTTCCCTCTTGTTGTGCATTTTATTGATATCCGTGACTGCCATGTTCGACAACCCGTCCAGTTTTCCTGCAGGTTCGGGGATCGTGTGGGCGTCCGGGGTAGGACTTTCACCATTTTTGGCAAAGGAGTCAATGGTCGTGCGTTTTTACCCACGCACGACCATCGACCTCTTTGGCGCACGATCATCGGTCGTGCGCAGTCGTGCCCTCTTTTCGAAAGTTCTGTCCTGCCATATCGCACGATCACCTGCTATACCGCGCACGATCACTGCTCGTGCGTTGCCGATCGTGCGCAGTCATGACCTCTTTTGTGCAAGTTCTGCCGCCATATCGCACGGTCACAGGACATAGCGCGCACGACCACTGGTCGTGCGCCTGTGATCATGCGCAGTATTTAATTCTGTTTTCTATAAATAGCGCAGGTCTCGCCCTAATTTGGGGAGCCCGATTTTTCCGCCTTTTTTTGTCCCCGACGAAGGGTTCCGCCATTTCCCTTCATCCTCCACCATAGGGAGGTGCTCCGGGCAAGCTTTCAACGCCAAATCATAGCCGGAGCTTCCTCTCGGCCTCCTCCATCATCCTCGAGCTTCAAGGGAGATTTGACCTAGCTTCCTCCATCAAGCTAGGAGGAGCATGTGCTTTCATCTTCCGCAGCGTGATACGAAGAAGACGGGCCATTGGGAGTGAGTGACAGCTTCCTCTACCCCGGACGCAGTTGAGGACCGAGCTTGCACTCGGATTGACAACCCGGGATTCCAACCGTGAACCCTCAATAAGGCTTCGGACCCGGTCGATTTCGCACACTTCTCTTAAATTGTTGTTGTTAGTTTTGTTTAATTTCCATATATTGATAAAGTATTATTACATTTGATTAACAACTTTCACTTATTCATTTCTATGTGAGTTAGTGTAATTTTGTTATATTTGCTTGAGGTGCGCCATATTCCATCCACCGCCATCCATCCTTGTCGCACTAGCAATTGCTAGTGGCGTGCGTAGCGAAGAGGTTCTTAAGACCCTCATTCCGCCGTTCTCTCCACCTCATCCGCTAGCCTACTCGCCCATCCGCCTAGCGATTCGGTGCATAGTGGCCCGACTAGTCTTCATCCCGCCAAGCGAAGCTCTGCATAGCGGCATTGCATAGGAGTAGTTGATAGATTTTTACTTTATTTTTCGCAACCATCAAAACCCCCATTTCATTACCTCCGACTTGAGGACTTCAATCTCAAGTCCTCCTCGAAATTAACTTCACCTTACTGTGTTCCTTGTGAGATTGATACTTGGGAAAACTCGCCCATTTTATATTACTTGTGCGACCGGTTCACTGTCGTGATCTTTTTGCCTCACTTGCCTTACTCAACGCTTCTAGACTTAGGCATTTTTCTTACTTTCCAGCCTATAACCTTGAATCCACCTGTCATTGTCTCTTGAACTATATGTCCAATCATTGTGACAAAGACCAACCTGTATGCATGAACTTAAAACCATTGACCTATTTGACTTCTTATAAATCTAGGATATTGGGATCAATGGACCCAACACATAGCATCAATGGGTTTCAACTCGCTATTTCCCGCTCGGTTCTCCAACACCTGCACAGGGATAATCCACCACAAGGATGGAAAATAAGGCAACGGTCAGTTTTATTTGACCAATTTATAATAACCCCACCCCTTACTCGGGGAGGCGATTCTCCTTCCCTGCAGCAGCATAAATATCTTTTGGAAAATAACAGTGTGCACTTAAGCACCATTCGCCACAGATGCAGGCTCGATCGGCCAAACGCCCTATGCACTCAGGGCATATTCTCGATGTATCGGTCTTCTCGGGTACCACCACCATCCACAGTCCTATACTTAATGGTATACTTGAGCATTCTAGTCTTTCCGTCTCGGGTCCTAAGACTATCATTATGCCAATGTCGAAAGTCATTTACTTTAGGCAATCTAGCCCGGAGTGACATAACGCTGGCTACAGTTCAACACACTTCCCGTTGCTCAAATCACCATGTCATTGATGAAAGCCAAAGTAATCATGCCTCATGACAAGATGCGGGTCAGCTTCCCCTTGCCCGTTCAGCTCTTTGCCCTTTTTGTTGGGCACAACAGGCTCTCAGCATCACTTGTAGCTCACATATCCTCAGGACCTGAGCCTGTAATGATCAATCATGGCACTCATGGCGAATAGCTGGGCTCTCTAGGCTCACAACTTCTCATGTTACACACCTTGTCTCACGTACACAGGCTTCACAATAACATTCAGGCTGGCTCGCATGGCCACCTTAGCTGAATTCACAGCTTCAAACAATGACCTCAAGTCTCCTAGAGACAGTACACATAGCTTACTGGAAGCTATCGCCGGCGGTAGCACTACCTCCGCGTGGTAGGGACAGAATTCACTTCTTCCCTATTTTTGGGTGTTTTTCCTGGAGATCACCTCCAGTACTATTCTTGCAGCATCCTGCACACCCCCAGACCCCGAATTTTAAACGTTTAACCACGCATTTTATCCACGGAGTCTTATCCACCACGCAAATCAATTCATCACCAATCCAGACCAACCTGTCCAGATGGGCTTCACACAGCACGCCTATTTTGTACTTCGATTCTGAATCTATATGCAAGTTTTATAGGGGATCACAATGATCTACCTGTAGGAAACCACCCTTTTCTTCACCTTTTGGTGAGGGGTTCCATGCACGTATGCAAATTGAGGACTTCACTTGTCCAAGGATAAAGTCGTTACCCTTATCTATCGCTTGGAGCCATGTCCTTGATATTTGATCAAGATGGAACTAATCGTTACAGCTTCCTCTATGTGGATCTAGTGTTGACTCGTAATTCCAATCACAAGCACACCTTGGATCGCTTCTCCTCATAGCCTCCTAGACATTCTTCCTCCTCTTCCCTCAAGAAGCTCAAGAACCAAGAGAGAAAGTGAGAGAGAATAATGAGAATGAAATCTCAAATCCAGCCCTTAATAGCAAGCTACTGCCGCGCGGTATCTACTACTGCCACGCAGTATCTACTACTGCCGTGCGGTATATGAGGCAGTCGCCGCTTGGCCCAATGAACATCGCTCTATCGCCCAAAACAGCCTCCACCGCACTGCCACGTGGCAAGCTACTGCTAATGTTAACTCACTACCGCCGAGCGGTAACTTCCCGAGGCATAGGTCAACTTAATCAGCTAACATCGCACATTAGCGCACTACCGCCACTCGGTAGTCACTCAACGTTTCGTCGAGAGCGTTGAGTTCGTCGAGTGATAGCGCCACACACTAGCCCACTACCGCCATGCGGTAGGCCTCTCAACTCTTCGTCGAAAGCATTGAGTGCATTGAGTGGTAGAACCACGCGATAGCTCACTATCGCCGCATGGTAGATACCTGAGATGAAGGTTGATTTAATTCAAGTGCTAATGCCGGCATTAACACTACTGTCGCGCGTTAATTTCTAATTCTTCCTTTTTAGGACTTTTGGGGCATTACAAACCTCCCTCCTTACAGAAATTTTGTCCTGAAATTTGATATATATGTAAAGGAAAATAGTACACAAGTTTACAACATGATTTTAAAAAAATAACTCGGGAAATTCCTCTCGCATGGTTTGCTCATGATACCATGTCAGTTCTTTATGGCCACAATTGTCCTAACGGACTTGACAATCCTGATTGCCTTGTTTCGTAGCTGTCTGACCTTTGTATCCTCGATCTGATTGGGTTAAACTTTCGTAATTATCCCACCATCAACCGATACCTGAACATCAGCCACCACTTGTGTCGGCTCTTGCAAAGCTTTCCACAGTATCGATATGTGAAACACATCGTACAAACCACTTAGCTCCGTCAAAAGAGCTAATCGATAGGCAGTTCTCTCCAATCCGCTTAACCACTTCAAATGGACCAAGATACCTCGGAATCAACTTTTTCAAGCTTCAAATCCTGGACACGCCTTTGAATGGCTTTATCTACAGATATACCCAATCACCAACAGCAAACTCCATGTTTTGATGCTTGGCATTGTAGTACTTAGCTTGCCTATCTTGGATCACCAATAGCCGATCTCGTATAGTGCGTATAGTCGAATTTACATCTTCGACTTCCTTACGCTTATACAGCTTTGATTCACCTTTTTTCGCCCAAGCAAAAGGAGTATGGCACCGTCTACTGTATAATGCTTCGAAGGGCGTCATCTGAATACTTGCTTGATAGTTATTATTATAGGAAAATTAAATCATATATAGATGGTCCTCCCACCTCTTCCCGAAATCCAAAGCGCACATACGAAGCATATCCTCCATTATCTTGTTGGTCCTCTCGGTCTGACCATCCGTTTGCGAATGAAAGGTTGTACGTAACTTTAGTAAAGTACCCAATAACTGGTGGACTAGCCTCCAATCATTCGAAGTAAAGCACCCATCTCGGTCGCTAACTATACTACGGGGCACACTGTGCAGCCTTACGATGTTGCCAACGTACAACTTAGCCAATTTTCCCACTAAATAATCTTTCTTGTTTGGTATGAAGTATGGTACCATTGTCAATCGGTCAACAATCACCCATATGGCATCGTTCCCGCTTTGTGATCTCGGCAACCCATGTACGAAATCCATAGAGATATCATCGAACTTCCACATCGGAATTGGCAACGACTACAGGAAACTTCCAGGCTTCTGACAATCAGCTTTTACCAAGGCACAAGTTTGACACTTTGCAACGTAAAGATCTATGTCCTTATTCAAACCCGGCCACCAGAACATCTTTTTAATGTCCTTGTATGTAACACCCCTACCCGTCACGTGTAATATAATAGATGGTCTGGCTGGAGCCCCACACCATATTCCACAAAGAGGTGGAGAAGTTACTAAATAATATCAAAGACCATCGAACCCTAACACAGAGTGTTGGAACACCCTATTACTATTTGGACCAGGATGACTATACTTCTATAGGGATTTTGTGTTGTGACCTCCTTGTTGTTATAAAGGTCACATAGGCTAGTTAGAGTAATCTTCAGCTCGACGCATAGTCGACTTCAGCTCGACGTAGAGTCGACCTCTGCTCGACGCAGAGTCGATCTCAGCTCGACGCAGAGTCGACCTCAGCTCGACGTGGAGTCGACCTCAGCTTGACGTGGAGTCGACCTCAGCTCGACGTTCCGTCGAACCCAGTTCTGCTTACAGAAAACACTCTCTGGCCGATGTGTGTCGTGCTCAGATCGACGTTTTACTGTGAGCTCGACGTTTTCCAGACTTCCGTCAGTTTTGAATAGGAATTCAAATTCCTTCTGTCAGATAATTAATGCTGAAGATTTATTGGCCGTTACAGCATATCTAGTGCATGGCTCAAGGAATTTTCTAAGGAATGTCTATCTGACATTTCCTTTGAGGCATGGACATTTAAGGAAAGCAATTAATGCTGACTTCCAACGGCTATCAAAGAAAAGGAAGAAGAAGACTCAGTTATATTATTCATTCTTTCATTTTTCAGATATACAGAGAATATACAGAATACAGAGAATAACAATACAGGACTTCAGCTGCTCTCTCTGTGATATTGTTTTGAAAGCTCACTCACAGGAATTCTGATTGCTTCAGACACAACCATCCAACCTTCTTGGATCATATCTTGCTGGAGCAAATCAGATCTTTGAAGACCTGTCACCCTTGTGCAGAGCTCTCCTTCCTGAACTTCTTCTTGATCTCAGGGGGAGCTTTGACAACAACTACAGATCCACTTTTGCTTCTCTCTGCTTGTTGATAGAGAAGACAACCTCATCCCTTTTTCTTTTTCTTTCTGTACAGGGTTTTAACTCCCTTCAAAAGTTACTTTTGGTTTTGCTGAAACCTGGTCAAAATCAGCTCCTTCGGTTTGTGAGAACCTGATCAAAAACTCTCTGGTGATCAAGACACCTGATCAACTCATCTTGAAGTGGATTCCTATCAAGGGTGATAGAAGAGTGGATGTAGCCAGATTTGGGGAACCACTATAGCTCCTTGTGTCGTCTGGATTGCTTGTTTCTTTGTGTTTTGCTTTGTGCTGTGAATTTCTTTTTACTCTGATTATTTGCTATAGCACCTTACACTAAGTAAAGTCAAACTTTCTCTGCACACAAGTTTTTATTTGCAAAATTATTTTAAATAACTTTATTCACCCCCCTCTAGAGTTAGGATTGATCTTATCCTGCACTTTCAATTGGTATCAGAGGGAGGTTGATCATTTGTTGGGGTTTGTCTCCACAATGCCTCAGATTTGTAGGAGGTCAGACCTTGAACTAAGATGAATTAAGGTGTATTTGATGCTGTGTTTAAGTTGTATGTGTGCAGGTCCTTAATGCCAAGTGTAGACCAATGTCAGTCTATAATGGGTCACCAAACACAGGACCATACAATGTAATCCCTCATTGTGTGATCCAAAGTGTTGGCCCATGTATAGCCTCTCTATTGGGATACACTTCCTTCATGCACTTGGATTGATGGACAGAAGCATTGGAGCAAATTTCCTCATAGAATTTTTCTAAGTCCCTAATACTCGAGTAACCCCTTATGATACTCGAGTATCAGGCTTAATACTCGAGTAATTAGTAAGACATACTCGAGTAGTTAGAGATACTCGAGTAGTCAGTTAGACTTACTCGAGTAAGGTCTTAATACTCGAGTAGTCTGTGTCTCATACTCGAGTAGTTAGTGAGATACTCGAGTAATCAGTTTGGCTTACTCGAGTAGGGTCTGAATACTCGTGTAGATATATCTATACTCGAGTAGTTAAGTTAGTCACTCGAGTAAGTTCTTTTCATACTCGAGTAAGTAACTTGATACTCGAGTAAATCATGTTTGATACTCGAGTAGATCTTTTTCTTCTCTTCTCTGCAAGTTCAAAGTACTGATACTCGAGTAAATACCCTGATACTCGAGTATGTGTTTTCTGATACTCGAGTAAATACCCTGATACTCGAGTAAGTGTTTTCTGATACTCGAGTATAACTTCTGATACTCGAGTAAGTTTTCTCTATACTCGAGTATATCTTCTGATACTCGAGTAAGTATGTTCATACTCGAGTAATTGATCTTTGATACTCGAGTAAATTCTTCCATACTCGAGTAATTGACTCTGATACTCGTGTATGTAAACGTTTCTCAGGTATATTTTCTGTTACTCGAGTTTAGCCTTTTGATACTCGAGTATATCGTCTTGATACTCGAGTATACTTTCTATTACTCGAGTATATAATTCTGATACTCGAGTATACCATTTTTGATACTCGAGTAATTCATTCTTCTCTCCTGTATTTCTCTCTTTCTATACTCGAGTATACTGCTTCTTGCTACTCGAGTAATCCATCTCTCCATACTCGTGTATATCCTCCATTACTCGAGTATTGCAGTCAACTTCTCCAGAATTTTTCTTAAGTCCATTTTCATCATAAGTATTTTGAATCTGTCAATTCTGATTGGTCCACGTGTCATCATTAATCAATGTTATGACCGTTGGAACCCACCTATAAATAGGTCTTTTCAGAAATGACTTTGAAGCGTTATTACAGAAATATTCTTTTTAAGAAAGAGAAATTCCGTGAACCCTAATTTCACGCCGCCGCCATTGCCGTTCACGGAAGAAGAAGAAAAGTTTGGATCGCGACCTTCGTTTTCATCGATCTTTTCTCCAGCGATCCAGAAGAAAGAGAATCACTCGATCTTGCCGAGCCTTGAAGATTCCAGATCTACTTTCTCGATCGAGGTGGTTCTAGATCTCAGATTCGTGGATCTTTCTCTAGTCGCCTTCTACATTTTCTGATCAAGCCGAAGTTCCTGAAGAAGAAGACGGATACAGATCCAGATCTGATAGTGTGTTTGTTTGTAATCACAACCAATATTTTTGTAGGAGTTTTAATTCTCCGAGACTTGTAGGAAGTTTTGTCTTCCGAGTTTTTGTAGATCCGTTTTGGGATCGAGATTTGTAGGAACGTGGTTCCGAGGTGTAGGATTGTTTTCAATCCGAGATAGTGGAGTAGCCGAGTCTAGTAATTTGCTAGATCGGTGAGGAAAGTGGACGTACCCAAGATTGGGGAACCACTATAAATCTCTTGTCTTCTGTGATTGCTTGATATTTGCTGTGTTAGTTTTTAATTCCGCATTTGACACGCATTTCACCTATTCACCCCCCTCTAGGTGATTTAGGCTAACAACTTAGACCTCTCAATTGGTATCAGAGGGAGGTTGATCGTTAAAAGGTTAACACCTTGATCTTATCCTTCTAAGTTGTTTCTTGAAAAGTATCAAGCATGAGTAAGACCAAGGATTTTGCTAAACTCCCTATCTGCACCAAGAACAACTTTCCTATGTGGAAGGAAAGAGTAAAGTTCTTCATGGAAGCAGTAGATCCCCGGATCTTCATGATTGTTGAAGAAGGTCCCCACATTCCTATGACTGCATCCACCATAGATCCCACCAAGCAAGTTCCCAAGAAGCTGATGGATCTAGATAAGGATGAGATTGCACTTGTCTCTCTGGACAAGAAAGCCAAAAATATTATAGCAAGTGCAGTGGATGACTCAATGCTGCAAAATCTGATTCATTGCCAGTCTGCCAAGGAGATGTGGCAATCCCTTGTGACTCTAATGGAAGGTACAGAAGAAGTGAGGGATGATCGTAGATCCCTACTGAACAAAAAATATGAAGCCTTCAGGCAGGGTCATAAGGAAGCCATAGCTGACACCTTTGAGAACTTCTTCAAGATAGTAAATGGCCTAAGAGTGTATGGCCGTGTCTTCACCAACGGGGAACTCAATGACAAATTCTTAAGATCCCTAACCAAGGAATGGGATAATAAGGTATGTGCCATTCGGGAGTTTGGAAGGTTAGCTGAGACGGACCCGCAGAATCTGTTCGGAAAGCTTATGTCTTACGAGCTGCAAATCAACTCAAGAAAAGCTGAAGAAGAGACAAGCAGGTCTGCATCCAAGGAGAAATCTGTCGCTCTAAAGGCAGATAGCTCAAGGAAGATAAAGGCTAGCTCTCCTGCCCCAGTTCCTGAGGCTGATGAAGAAGAATCATCTGAGCCTAGCTCATCTGGCTCAGAACTATCTGATGGAGAGTTCTCCCTACTCTCAAGGCAGTTCAAGAAATTCTTGAACAAGAAGAAGCAATGGAGAGGCAAGGATGCCTCATATAGAAGATCACGACATGACGGTGATCATCGGAAGAAAGGCTCAAGCAGCCATGACAGGTACAATTCTAAACAGAACAAACATATTTCTACTGACATCATTTGTTATTGTTGCAATAAGCCAGGTCACGTCATCGCCGATTGCCCTCACAAAAAGAAAGAGGGTGGAAGAAGAGAGGAAAAGAAATCCTCACACCCCAAGAAGAGGACAGAGAGAAGCCTAGTAGCCAAGAAGAGCAAAACTCTCAGCGACTCTGACTCATCTGAGTCGAGTGAAGAAGAGGAAGCTTACTTTGGGCTCATGGCTCATTCGGATGATGAACAAGTCCCCCAGTTTACTGGGGAGGTAAAATCTCACACTCCTCTCTCTGATTCTGAAAATGACAATGAGCAAGAGGGATATTCCTCTGAAGATGAATCTGAACTCATGGGACAGTATAAGGAATTACTCACCGCTTACGAGAAATGTCGTAGAATGGTGAAAAGTCAAGCCAAAGAGATCAATTCTCTACAGGCTAGTGAGAGCAACTTGAGAGAAGAAGTCAATAGGACTAACTCTCTTCAAGAGAACCTAAATGAAGCTATGGAGGAATACAATAAAGCTCTCAAGCACCTCGACCTTAAAGAGGAAATCATCAAAGAACTGGAAAAACAGCTCGAGGCTGAAAAGAAGCTTGTTGAGAGCTTCTCTAAGCCTAAGACAGTTCTTCCACTCGTTGCTGAATTCTCTGCTAAGGCCAAGGGTGCTGGTTTAGGCCACATTGGCTCTTCTAGTAAATCCTCTAGAAGAAACAAGGCCAAGAGAAAGAATAAGGCTGCCCGAAAGACTCTAGCTGAAGAAAAAGGGAAAGCTCCCTTGGAACCTGTTGTGTTCAAGAAAGTTATCTTTCCCACGAACGAACTCGATTATGAGTCCACCTACGGACACTTTTCTAGGCCAATCCCTGAGAAGCCTAAGTCAAGATACCAAGGTTGGACTCGTCCTCGTAACTTTGGCGAGAGTGTCTTCAAGGCACCTTATGAGGAGATTCAGCTTCAAAGCTATGGACCTTATGCTCATGGTCATAACTTTAAGAAGACACCAAAAGTAAAACCCGTTATAGAAAAGCCTATGAAGGAGAAGACTTCATGTAACTGCAATCATCATGAAGCCTCTTCCTCCAAAAGTAAGGCTCCTGCTAGACCTTCATTCCAGAAAGTCAGGCAGGACTACCCAAGGCAAAGATACAACAGGTTCAACTGTTGGTGTTGTGGCAAAATTGGTCATTTTGCCAGTGATTGTTGGTTCAATCCTAATAATGCTGCTACCCCTACAGTTAGCAACGTGAGAATGACCACTCATGAGGCTAATACTCGTAGGGGGAGTATTCTAACTCGAGACCAAGGACCCAAACTTGTTTGGGTTCCTAAGGCTAAATGATTGTAATTGCAGGTATGTCCAAAGGCCACCAAAATGCCAATCTGGTACTTGGACAGTGGATGTTCTCGGCATATGACCGGGACAAGGAGCCTACTACTGAACTACACCTCAGTCTGCAACGGACCAAAGGTCATCTTTGGAGGTTCAGATCGAGGAATCACTAAAGGCTATGGTATGATTTCTAACGGTAGCGTATCCTTCTCGGATGTAGCCTATGTTGAAGGATTGGAACACAATCTCATCAGCATAAGCCAACTATGCGACAAAGGATACGTAGTTGAATTTCATGCTGACAAGTGTTTGATAAAATCGGTTAACAATATGGAAACTATTTTATCAGGCACTCGAAGCAGAAATATTTTCTGTTTGAATTTTATTTGTATAGACTCTTCGACACCAGTGTGTCTTTTGGCAAAAAGTAGTGCATCTCTTGCTGACCAATGGCACAAGAGACTAGCACATATTAATTTCAAAACTATTAATAAGTTATTCTCTCAAAACTTAGTGCGTGATGCACCCAAGGTCAAGTGCGTTACGGACAGTCCTTGTCACGCTTGTATCAAAGGCAAGCAAACAAGAAGTTCGTTTAAAAGCATAATAGGCAAGGATTCCAATAGAAGTTTACAGCTTCTTCATATGGACTTGTTTGGTCCACTGCAGGTTAGAAGTTTGGGAGGTAAGGAATATACGTTGGTTATTGTGGATGATTACTCGCGCTTTGCGTGGGTGTTCTTTCTGAAACACAAGTCAGATACCTTCGGTATTTTCACTAATTTTGTCAGGCAAATCCAGAATGAATACAACCGTTCCGTAGTCAAAATCAGAAGTGACAATGGAACGGAATTCAAATCTGGAGCCATGACAGAATTTTGTGAAAGTCAAGGTATCTTTCATGAGTTTTCCTCTCCCCGCACACCACAGCAAAATGGAGTGGCTGAGAGAAGGAACAGAACACTCATAGAGGCTTGTCGGACCATGTTGAGTGATGCCTCACTTCCGGAGTATTTCTGGGCTGAAGCCGTCAACACCGCTTGTCACGTGCAAAATCGAGCACTCATCAACAAGAACCATGATAAGACTCCTTACGAACATCTAAAAGGCAGGCAACCAACCATTTCATACTTTAGAATCTTTGGTTGTAAGTGCTTCGTACTTAACAATGGCAAGTATCACACTACAAAGTTTAGCGAGAAAAGCTTTGAAGGTATTTTTGTAGGTTATAGTAGCCATAGTAAGGCCTATAGAGTTTTCAATAGAAAAACTCTGGTTGTGGAAGAGTCGATACATCTTGTATTTGATGAGACGAGTCTGTTGCAAAGCAACTCGTCTAGTGTGCCTATTGTAGATGCAGGTACAAAGTTGAAAGAACTCAGCTTGGATGAACCTATTAAAGATAAAGATGAGACGTTCATCAAGATCCCCTCTACAACCACCTTTGGAGAGGGAGATGATCAAGATGAAGAAGACATCCCAGCTGAAAATATAACTCCAGTGGCTAAAGAGATCCCAGATGCAAGGACTTTAGAGTTCAGACACTTGAAGGATCATCATGTTGACCAAATCATAGGAGATCCTCGGGATGGTATCAGAACTCGTCGAGGTACAACTAACGAGAATTTACACTTAAGCTTTCTCTCACAGGTTGAACCAAAGAAATTTGAGGAAGCCAACTCCGACGCATCCTGGATTCTAGCCATGGAAGAAGAATTAAATCAGTTCAAAAGATGCAAAGTCTGGACACTTGTTCCTAGACCCAAGCATAAGAACGTCATCGGGACAAAATGGGTCTACCGGAACAAGATGGATGAAGACGGAACAATTATAAAGAATAAAGCCAGACTTGTCGCCAAGGGATATCGTCAAGAGGAAGGGATCGACTTCGACCAAACTTATGCTCCAGTAGCAAGACTGGAGGCGATCAGATTATTTCTTGCCTACGCTGCACTTAAGGGCTTTACCGTCTATCAGATGGACGTAAAGTCCGCCTTCCTGAATGGTAACATTAAGGAAGAAGTGTACGTAGAGCAACCCCCAGGTTTTGTTGATCCAACCCTTCCTAACTATGTGTATTTATTACAAAAAGCACTATATGGTCTCAAGCAAGCCCCTCGGGCTTGGTATGAGACGCTGTCTACCTTTCTTCTTGAGAACAAGTTCACAAGAGGAAAGATAGACAAGACATTATTTCTTAGGGAAATAAAAGGCAAGATTTTGCTAGTGCAAATCTATGTCGACGACATCATTTTTGGCTCTACAGATAACAACCTCTGCAAAAAGTTCTCTAAACTTATGCAAGGGAAGTTTGAAATGAGCAGTATGGGAGAGCTGAAATATTTCTTAGGGCTACAAGTGAAACAATCTGTGGATGGAATTTTCATCTCTCAGACCAAGTTCACCAAAGAGCTGCTTAAGAAATTCGGAATGGAGAATGCAACCTCTATGAGGACTCCAATGGCCTCAGCTATGTCTCTGGACAAGGATGAGAAAGGGAAACCTTTTGATGAAACCAAGTACAGAAGCATAATTGGGTCCCTGCTCTACCTTACTGCAAGTAGGCCAGATATAATGTTCTCGACATGTGTATGTGCTAGATTTCAGGTGAACTCTAAGGAATCTCACTACATCGCTGCAAAGCGAATCTTGAGATACCTCAAAGGAACACCAAATCTTGGCTTATGGTACCCGAGAAGTAATGATAGTGAACTAATTGGATTTTCAGATGCAGATTTTGCAGGTAGCAAAGATGACAGGAAAAGCACCTCCGGGACTTGCCAATTCCTCGGAAGGAGACTCATTTCCTGGAGCAGTAAGAAGCAAAACTGTGTAGCCATCTCAACGGCTGAATCAGAGTACATCTCTGCAGGGAGCTGTTGTGTACAGCTTTTGTGGATCAAGAATCAGTTTGAAGACTACAACATGAAGTTCCAGAACATTCCCCTGTTCTGTGACTCTTCCAGCGCCATAGCAATAGCCAACAACCCAGTCTCCCACAGCAGGACCAAGCACATAGAGCTTCGCTATCATTTCATCCGGGAGCATGTGGACAATGGAGATATAGATCTACAGTATGTCTCCACAGACAGGCAAGTTGCAGATATCTTCACCAAGCCGCTGGATGAGTCCAAGTTTTCATTCTTCAAAACTGAGCTTGGACTGCTTAACAAAGAAGACCAATGATGGACTCAGAAATTTAGAAGAGGTCAGAAATGTTGGATACTCTGAGGTACATTTTTTTTTAGTGAAAATTCCTTCAAGAAATTTGAGACTCGAGAATAGTTACATTTACACGAGTGAAATAGTGAATACTCGAGTAACAAGTCAAATATACTCGAGTAATCAAATCAATACTCGTGTATGCACTCTTTATACTCGAGTATGAAAAGTCTTCAGAATTTAATACTCGGGTATTGAACTTCATATACTCGAGTAATCAGATTGATACTCGAGAATGAATTTCTTATACTCGAGTATGGAAAAATCCGTCTAGACTTAATACTCGTGTATACTCAGTACATACTCAAGTATATGTTAAGGATTACTCGTGTATAGTATGACCTACTCGAGTATACTAAA
This sequence comes from Platanthera zijinensis, assembly GCA_039513925.1. NCBI lineage: Eukaryota > Viridiplantae > Streptophyta > Magnoliopsida > Asparagales > Orchidaceae > Platanthera > Platanthera zijinensis. The sequence goes on from CM077083.1 coordinate 102,656,040, forward strand.
TCCAATACTCGTGTATGCCGTAAACTTCTCTCGTGTAATCGGATTTCTCTGGAATTTTTCAAACTCTCTATTCGCACAACGAATTTGCCGCCTCATTCGGGTATGTTTTTATGTTTAATCATTTTTAGACCTAATTAGGATTAATTATATATATGTATAAAACGAAAACGTCCATTCCACTTCTCATTCACTCGTGTATCCGCCGACCTTTCGTCTTCCCAACTCTGTCTCGTCGCTCTTCCGTCGCCGCCGATTTCTCCGTTTCAGATGGCTCCTCCGTCGTCCAAGATCGGAATCGGCTCCGAACTAGTTCCAGATGGTATTGCAGACCTCTCAGATGACTTTCGCAACCTTCTCATTCTGTTCGACACCGCTGGATTGACCTACCTCCTCCAGACGCCGTGCAAGGCTATTATTCCCGCAGTGGAAGAGTTCTACAAAAACCTAAAGGTTAAACGAAATGGAAAAGTTCTAAAGACCAAAGTCAGAGGACTCAAGATCCGACTGGACAAAACCTCAATCTCTATTTTACTCCGGCTGCCCGTCGTTGAGGAAGAGGATGAACTCACAACCGAAGATTCTGACAGAACAGCCCTATACTGTGGGGTTGATCCCCAGTGTGATACTTTCAGCAGAGCAGATTGCAATAGAGAGGGAAAATTTCTGATTGATGTTATCTCCAAGGTCATACTCTGCAAGACCTACTCCATCCGAGAAATCTCTCACAACATGTTTGAGATCATGCAAGCCATCGTCTGCAGAAAGAAGTTCCAGTTTGGCATGATGCTACTGGACAAGATTCAGGGGAGCATCAAGCAACCCAGTTTTGCAAGGATTATCTCACTCATCCTCCATGAGATAGATCCTCAGGTTTTTGACCTTTCTAAAGGTATTCCTCTCCACCATATGAAGAAAGTCACCCTCGCCTCCATACATAGATATGAAATCAAGCTTCAAAATACTTCCCAAACCTCCAGACAGCAAGTTGTCATCAGGACCCCATCTCCTCCTCAACATCAAGTTGCTGACACTCTGGGTGCATAAATTGAGGGGGAGCCTGCCTCTTCTCTACCTCAGAATCAGGTTTCTTCACAATCAGTAATTCCAGAACAAGAAGAAGTAAGAATTCCTACTCCTCCAATCTCTCCTCCTCCAGCAGATATTCAATCAGCAAATCCAGACTCAGAGCTTCCAGACTCAGCAGCCCTTCTGTCTACAGCTGAGGATATCAACAAATTCATTGATGAGCTCAGCTCAGATGCCCCACTCTTCCAGAATGACTCAGCTGCAAAGTCTCCAGTTCAGTCTGAAGTCCATACTCCAGATCAGTCTCCTGCTAGAACCCCAGCTCCATCTCCTGCAAGAACTCCAGTCCAATCTCCAGTCCAATCTCCTGAGAGTGAGCCTAGCAAATCAGCTCATATTCTCCTGTCTGATGATGAGATGTCTCCAGCTCCTGTGGAGGCACCTCTGAGGACTTTGGATTTCTCCATGCCCTCTCTCCTACCTACAGAAGAAGATGTTGAAACAGTTCCATTCAAGAGAGCAGTCAGCTCAGTGGTGATCTCAGAAATCCCTCCTTGGACTGCTTCTGCTTCTACTTCTGCTCCTGCTCCTGCTGCTTCAGCTCCTGAACCAACCTCAGCTCCCTCCTCTTCAGATATAATAAGCAAGATTGAGCTTATGCTCAAAGAACAGAGAGATTACTTTGATGCCTCTCTGCAATCAGTAACATCCAAGGTCTCTGCTCTTGAAACAGAGATGAGCAGAGGCTTTGCTGAGATTCAAGCAAATACTGATGAACTAAAAAGGTTGTTCCAACTTGGAGGCAAAGCCATAGATCACACCATTACAAGCATAGGTGAGCTAAGAAACCAGGCAGAGACAGTAGCTCACAATCAGATCAAGCTAGATGAGAGAGCTGAAATGAATGTTGTGAAAGTATGTAATGAAGTGGGCACCTTCAAAGATGAAGCCATTGCAAAGCTAAACATAGATATCAGCAAGGGGGAGAAAGTTGTAAAATAACAAGTGGACAAACTACATGAGCAAACTCAAATAGCTGTAAAAGAACAAGTTGAAACTCTCTCTAAACAGGCTCAAACTACAGTGGATGGAATTGTAAAGGAAATGAAAGCAGACATTCTCTCTCAACTTCAATCTGTAAAGTTTTATACCTATGACACTGCTATGTGGCTGCATAACATGAACTTCCCTAATGCCCAGCTCAACCCAACCATTATACCTCAGCACCTAAATCCTCTTGAAGAGCAACCCTCTGCAGATGCCCCTGTCCAAGCTACCATTCCAGAAAGTGGTGTGCCAGCCTTCTCTCCTAGACCTGAGGGTGATGTGACTGAGCCTCCTCTTAACTACTCTGACATGTGGCAAGATGATTTTCTTTCCAGTTCTCAAGGTCCATCTAAAAAGAAAAGAAAGTATGGTGAAGGTGCTTCTGCAAGTCGTTCTGAACCCAGAAGAGATCCAGCAATTGTTCACTCAGAGGTTTGGAGTCCTACCTCCAAGTCCCTAATTCTTGACACCTTGAGGTTAGTGACAGACCATGGGGAAAATAGAGACAATCATTACAGCTACTCAGAGTGGAAAGCCTATGAAGCTTCACAGATTAAGATCAGGCTACATGGCAAAAACTGGGGACACAATAACCCTGCTGCTCCTCCCAGGCCCAGGACTTATTTCCCAAAGCCTTACAGCTACCTGGAGAGGCAAGAGCTCAAAAGGGAAAGGATGCACAAGGATGCTCCATCATGAGTGGATCTGAGAAAGTGGAATTGGACTATTTTGTTTATGTGCTTTAAAAACATTTACTCATATATATATATTTAATTCTGATTATGGCCATATTTTTGTCTATCCTGTTTTAATTAGGTTTATTCTCCTTGATATGCTTTTTGTTCTTTTACTCCTAAGTAATTCACCTTAGTATAGAGAGTGCTGACATCTACAAATAGGGGGAGATTGTTGGGGTTTGTCTCCACAATGCCTCAGATTTGTAGGAGGTCAGACCTTGAACTAAGATGAATTAAGGTGTATTTGATGCTGTGTTTAAGTTGTATGTGTGCAGGTCCTTAATGCCAAGTGTAGACCAATGTCAGTCTATAATGGGTCACCAAACACAGGACCATACAATGTAATCCCTCATTGTGTGATCCAAAGTGTTGGCCCATGTATAGCCTCTCTATTGGGATACACTTCCTTCATGCACTTGGATTGATGGACAGAAGCATTGGAGCAAATTTCCTCATAGAATTTTTCTAAGTCCCTAATACTCGAGTAACCCCTTATGATACTCGAGTATCAGGCTTAATACTCGAGTAATTAGTAAGACATACTCGAGTAGTTAGAGATACTCGAGTAGTCAGTTAGACTTACTCGAGTAAGGTCTTAATACTCGAGTAGTCTGTGTCTCATACTCGAGTAGTTAGTGAGATACTCGAGTAATCAGTTTGGCTTACTCGAGTAGGGTCTGAATACTCGTGTAGATATATCTATACTCGAGTAGTTAAGTTAGTCACTCGAGTAAGTTCTTTTCATACTCGAGTAAGTAACTTGATACTCGAGTAAATCATGTTTGATACTCGAGTAGATCTTTTTCTTCTCTTCTCTGCAAGTTCAAAGTACTGATACTCGAGTAAATACCCTGATACTCGAGTATGTGTTTTCTGATACTCGAGTAAATACCCTGATACTCGAGTAAGTGTTTTCTGATACTCGAGTATAACTTCTGATACTCGAGTAAGTTTTCTCTATACTCGAGTATATCTTCTGATACTCGAGTAAGTATGTTCATACTCGAGTAATTGATCTTTGATACTCGAGTAAATTCTTCCATACTCGAGTAATTGACTCTGATACTCGTGTATGTAAACGTTTCTCAGGTATATTTTCTGTTACTCGAGTTTAGCCTTTTGATACTCGAGTATATCGTCTTGATACTCGAGTATACTTTCTATTACTCGAGTATACAATTCTGATACTCGAGTATACCATTTTTGATACTCGAGTAATTCATTCTTCTCTCCTGTATTTCTCTCTTTCTATACTCGAGTATACTGCTTCTTGCTACTCGAGTAATCCATCTCTCCATACTCGTGTATATCCTCCATTACTCGAGTATTGCAGTCAACTTCTCCAGAATTTTTCTTAAGTCCATTTTCATCATAAGTATTTTGAATCTGTCAATTCTGATTGGTCCACTTGTCATCATTAATCAATGTTATGACCATTGGAACCCACCTATAAATAGGTCTTTTCAGAAATGACTTTGAAGCGTTATTACAGAAATATTCTTTTTAAGAAAGAGAAATTCCGTGAACCCTAATTTCACGCCGCCGCCATTGCCGTTCACGGAAGAAGAAGAAAAGTTTGGATCGCGGCCTTCGTTTTCATCGATCTTTTCTCCAGCGATCCAGAAGAAAGAGAATCACTCGATCTTGCCGAGCCTTGAAGATTCCAGATCTACTTTCTCGATCGAGGTGGTTCTAGATCTCAGATTCGTGGATCTTTCTCTAGTCGCCTTCTACATTTTCTGATCAAGCCGAAGTTCCTAAAGAAGAAGACGGATCCAGATCCAGATCTGATAGTGTGTTTGTTTGTAATCACAACCAATATTTTTGTAGGAGTTTTAATTCTCCGAGACTTGTAGGAAGTTTTGTCTTCCGAGTTTTTGTAGATCCGTTTTGGGATCGAGATTTGTAGGAACGTGGTTCCGAGGTGTAGGATTGTTTTCAATCCGAGATAGTGGAGTAGCCGAGTCTAGTAATTTGCTAGATCGGTGAGGAAAGTGGACGTACCCAAGATTGGGGAACCACTATAAATCTCTTGTCTTCTGTGATTGCTTGATATTTGCTGTGTTAGTTTTTAATTCCGCATTTGACACGCATTTCACCTATTCACCCCCCTCTAGGTGATTTAGGCTAACAACTTAGACCTCTCATCATTCATACAGGCTAACACCTGGATCAAAAGATCCCTGATAAGATCATTTCTCTCAAAGGGTTATTTTCCTTAGTTTTACTTATCTTTAAAACTCATGGCACGAAACAAGGACTTTGCTAGTACCAGACCTCCTATGTGCAATCTCTCTAAGTTTGCACTATGGAAAGCAAGGATTAGACTGTACATGAACTCTTTTGATGAAGACATTTTTAATTCTGTGTTGACAGATTATCCAAGACCTCCCACAGGAACAAGTACATCAGCTGTTCCTCCTCCTTCAGGAACTGATGCTGACATAAAGAAGTGGAAGGCAGCAGATGCTAAAGCCAAGAACATTTTGGCTCAAACCATGTCAGATGACATTTTCTAGAAAGTAGCTGATTGCAATACTGCTAAAGAGATCTGGGAAAAACTTTCAGAAATTGTATCAGGTTCTGCAGATAAAAGAAAGGATAGGAGATCCTACCTCATCACCCAGTATGAGAACTTCAAAAAGGCAGAGTCTGAGTCAGTTGCTGACATGTACAACAGACTGAGCCTAATCATCAGTGAGCTTAGATCACTAGAGAAGGACATATCTCTCACTGAGATAAATGATAAGATACTGACTTGTTTCCCTAGCTCTTGGGACTCAAGAATCTGGTCAATTAAAGATGGAAGAAATGTCTGTGAGTTATCCACAGAAGCTCTTCTAGGAAAGCTCAAGAGTTATGAGCAATTCATTAAGAAGAGAGAAGAAGAGCAGAAGACATCCACACCAACAGAAAAGGTTGAGAAAACCATTGCCTTCAAAGCACAGGAAGAAGAACCTAAAGAAAAGGTGTTGGGAAGTGAAGAGCTTATGAGCCTACTAGTCAAAAGGTTCAATAAGCTGAATAAAAGGAACTTCAGAAGATGGTCATCCAAAGATAAAGACAAGCCAAGATATGACAGATCTACTAATAAAGATATTATCTGCTTTGGCTGCAGGAAACCAGGACACATTTTCCCCAACTGTCCAGAAAATCAAGATAAAGACAGAAGGGACAAGAAGGAAAGATAAGATAAAAGGAAAGATAAGGAGTCAAGGAAGTACCATGACAAGCCTTCCTCCAGCAACAGCAAGCACACCAGAAAAGGATTTGTGGCTGAATCCTGGAGTGAATCTGATGAGTCTGATTCATCATCCAGCTCTAGTGATGATGAGGATGATGCAGAAGAAAAAGGATTCTGCATGATGGCCATCAGTGCATCTCAAAAGAACACTGATTCAGAGCCTGATGCTGATTACCTATCTGATCAGGAACTCACTGAGGATCAGGTAATAGATTCATTTGATTTTACCTCTGATGAATTTAAATCTGAGTTCAAATCTATGTGCATTGACTTGATTGAATCTCAAAAGTTGATTAAAACTCTCAGAGAACAATTAATTGAATGCAAATCCATTAACTCAGATAATCTTAGACTCTTAGAAGAGTTGAAGCTGTGTGGGGAGGAGATAGCTTCACTGAAAGGTGAGCTATCTAAGGCCAAACAATTTGAAGAAACCCTTAATGGGAGAAGTATCAAATTGATGGACATCACAAGTACAGTGAACTCAAGATTGAATGGTTCACTGGGCTTGGGTGCTTCATCCAGCCAACCCTTAGTGCTGACAACTCCAATCAAATTTACCAGTGACAAAGGTAAAGGAGTCTTGATAGTGGCTAGGAAGAATGCTGACTTAACCCAGGAAACTGGACAAGAAGCGTCGAACGAAGCTCGACGGACGTCGACCAGAGCTCGACCTAATCGCAAGAGAACGTCGAACTCAGGTCGACGCCCTCTACCTTCTAAACAAAGCAAGCCTTCGCCGTCGAATGGAGCTCGACGCACTCACCAGAGTCCGTCGACCGAAGCTCGACGAGCCAAGCTCAGAGCAAAAGTCAGCTCTCAGGGGTTAATTCAAAATTTAATTCCAGCTCCACATCTCATCACTTTAACCCTTATGCTGAATGGATAATACCTCCTAGGAGATATCATCCTGTAGGCTATAAGAGCCAACCTGAGATGTCTTTTATTTCAGAATTTAAAGGATATCAAGAAAGGCCCAAGGTAAACTGGGTCAAAAACAATTGATTTGTTGTATGTGCAGATAAAGACCTATCCAATTGAGAACCAGCAGTGGTACTTGGATAGTGGGTGCTCAAAGCACATGACTGGCAACAAGGAGAACCTTGTGTCCTTCAAAGCCAAACATGGACCCAAAGTAATCTTTGGAGATTCAAATTTTGGACAAACAAAAGGCTATGGCCAAGTCAAGATAGGGTCAATCACATTTAAGAAAGTGGCCTATGTGGAAGGACTAAAGAACAACTTAATCAGCATCAGCCAGCTATGTGATGCTGGTTATCAGGTTTGGTTTACCAACTCAGCATGTAATATTGCATTAAATAACAACATTGTTTTAATTGGTAATAGACAAGATAACATATATCTAGTTGATTTCAATTCATCTAAAGTAGATATTTGTTTATTTAACTCCCTTAGCAAATCTAATGAACTTTGGCATAAAAGACTAGGACATGTGAACCTTAGAACCATTGCTAAGTTATCCCAAGACAACCTTGTTAGAGGACTACCTTCTGGTCCCTACAAGAAGGAAGGACTTTGCAAGGCCTGTCAGTTAGGCAAGCAAACTAAAAACAGTTTCAAGTCACTTAATAAGAGTGACTCACCTAGAATTTTGTACTTATTGCACATGGACCTTTTTGGACCAATTAATGTACAAAGCCTAGGAGGGAAATCTTATGCTTTAGTAGTTGTAGATGACTTCTCAAGATTCACTTGGGTGTTCTTTCTGAGAAAGAAGTCTGATAACTTCAAGATTTTGACAGATTTTCTCAAAGGCATACAGATTGAGTTCAATACTCACATTGCCCTGATCAGAAGTGATCATGGGACAGAGTTTGATTCTCTTCTTATGCTAGAGTTCTGCCAGAAGGAAGGTATCAGGCACACTTTCTCAGCTCCAAGAACTCCTCAACAAAATGGGGTAGTTGAAAGGAAAAACAGAACCCTTATTGAATCTGCCACAACATTGTTGACAGATGCTCACCTCCCTCTAACCTTTTGGGCAGAGGCTGTGAACACCTCCAACTATGTTTTGAATAGAAGCCTGATACACAAACTAAAGGGTAAGACTCCCTATGAGTTACTCAAAGGGAAGAAACCTAAAGTAAATTACTTCAAAATTTTTGGTTGCATTTGCTTCATTCACAATAATGACAAGAAATACCTAGCTAAATTTGAAGCCAAAGCTGATGAAGGAGTGTTTCTGGGATACTCCATGACTAGCAAGGCTTATAGGGTTTTTAACAAGTGCTCAAATAAAATTGAAGAATCCATGCATGTTACATTTGATGAAACTAACATGTCTTATAAGGAGAAGGAGACTTCTACCATAAGCAATTTGCAGGAACATTCAATTTCAGAAAATCTGAAGCAGCTTACCATCACAGACAAAGGGTCATTACCTTCACCAATTCAGCAAGACACTGAACTCAGTGACAATGAAGAGGAATTTCAGGTTTTGGAAAGTTCAAAAGGCCAACAAATTGAAGAACCAGTTGTTATTCCACATGAGGAAACAACAACACGGGTTGGTGCATCATCAACACCCCTTGTTGATCTTGCAACAACAAGAGATCACCCAATCTCACAAGTAATTGGAGATATCTCAGTGGGTGTGCAAACAAGGAATCAAGTTAATCAAAATATTATGCACACCTGCTTTCTTTCTCAAATTGAGCCTCAAACCATACAAGATGCAGAGCAAGATCCAAACTGGATCATTGCAATGCAGGAAGAGTTGAATCAATTTGAAAGGAATAAAGTTTGGGAATTAGTACCAAGACCAAGGAACCAGCAAATTGTTGGAACCAAATGGGTATTCAGAAACAAGTTGGATGATCAAGGAATAATTGTGAGAAACAAGGCAAGACTTGTTGCACAAGGATATTGCCAAGAAGAAGGAATTGATTATGACCAAACCTTTGCACCAGTTACATGGTTGGAGGCCATAAGAATCTTCCTTGCATATGCCGCTCACAAGAGATTCAAGGTATATCAGATGGATGTCAAGAGTGCATTTCTCAATGGAGACATCAAGGAAGAAGTTTATGTAAAGCAACCTCCAGGTTTTATCTCTCCAACCTTTCCTGATCATGTTTTTAAACTGCATAAAGCTTTATATGGTCTCAAGCAAGATCCTAGAGCATGGTATGAGACCTTAGCTTGTTTTTTGTTGGAAAATGATTTTAAAAGGGGTAGAGTAGACCAAACTCTCTTTGTTAGAACCCATAGGTCCCATACCCTACTAGTACAAGTTTATGTAGACAACATCATATTTGGGTCTACTGATTCAAACTTATGCAAAAAGTTCTCACAACTTATGCACTCAAAGTTTGAAATGAGTAGCATGGGTGAGCTTGCTTTCTTTCTAGGATTGCAAGTTAAACAACATGTGGATGGCATTTTCATTTCTCAAACCAAGTATGCAAGAGAACTGGTTAAGAAATTTGGAATGTCTGAAGCATCCTCTATGAAAACACCTATGCCTACAAATGCTGTTTTAGATGCTGATGAATCTGGAAAACCAGTTGATCAGACAAGCTATAGAGCAATCATTGGCTCATTACTTTATCTAACAGCTACTAGACCAGATATAATGTTTGCTACATGTATTTGTGTTAGATTCCAAGTAAGCCCTAGAGAGTCCCACCTCACATTAGTTAAGAGGATTCTTAGGTATGTAAAAGGTTGTCCTAATCTAGGTCTCTGGTATCCACATGACTCAGGATTTGATCTAACTGGATTTTCAGATTCTGATTATGTTGGATGTAAAGTAGACAGGAAAAGCACCAGTGGAACTTGTCAATTCCTTGGTGATAGACTTGTCTCCTGGTTTTGTAAGAAACAAACCTCTGTGTCCACATCAACTGCTGAAGCTGAATACATGGCTGCGGGTAGTTGTTGCTCACAGATTTTGTGGATTCAAAACCAGCTCCTAGACTATGGGTACAACTTAGAGATGTCTAAAATCTTTTGTGATAATACCAGTGCAATATCTATTGCTCAAAATCCAGTTCTCCATAGTAGGACTAAGCACATAGAGATCAGACATCACTTCTTAAGGGATAATGTAGAAAAGAAGAAAATTGCACTAGAATACATTTCCACTGAACTACAGAGAGGAGATATTTTCACCAAGCCCTTGGATGAAAAGAAGCACTTCTTTTTCCTCAATCAGTTGGGAATGCTAGATGGAGACAGCATAAAATAAAACTCCAAGATTTTGAAACCCATAATTAACAGGAATAGGAAAAATTTCATTTTAAAATTTCCTGTCTGAGTGGTTGTTCTGAGCTCTGAACTAAGCTCGACGCTGCGTCTAACTGAGATCGACGATCCGTCGAACTCCAAAGCGTCGAACGTCGAACTCGACTTCTAGCATCGAAATAAGTTCACAGCTCCCTGGCTTCTTGAGTTTCTCTCTCCCCGGTCGACGTCTTCGTTAAACGTCGACCTAAGCTCGACGTATAGCTTTAGCCAAAGCGTCGAACGTCGACCTAAGCTGGACGCTGTTGAGTCGTTTCAGTTCTCCTAGAGCCTTAGAGCGTCGAACTGAGCTCGACGTTCTTTCCTTTTCTGCGTCGAACCCTAAGTATAAAATCATTTTTTCATCGTCATTCGCAGTTGCGCTTTCATATCTTTCTGCTCAAGCTTTCTCCCTCCAAATACTTTACTCTTGATCTTGGAAGGTATTCTTTTTGCAGGAAAATGGCAATCACAGCAGGAGCTCTGGCGGCCATGAAGTTCGATTCTGGATTCGATATCGACTTCGACTCTTTTGATGGATCTCCACAATACTTTCTGGATATACTGGACCTCTTCAAGGAGCAGCAACTGGTTAACTTTATGTCAACCAGGATCCCTCTCCCAGAGTTAGAAATCAAAGAGTGGAGTCTTACAGCAGTTATCTCAGATAACAATACATTGACTGGGAAAGTTTCAGGAAATGAGGTAGTCATCTCACCTCAAATCATTTCAGAAGTTTTCAACTTTACTGCTGGAGATGATGGCATAGAACTATCTGTGGAAGAGTATGCCTTGATGCTGGACAGGATGGGGCATGTTGCTGGTAACCCCTCTAAACTCCTCAAAGTTAACCTAGCTATTGAATATAGGTTATTAGCAGACATTACAGGCAAAGTGATCTGTGCAAAGAGGACTGCACATGATGCAATTACTAGGCATCAGTTTTGCCTTATGGCTGCACTTATGGATAAGAAACATCCCAACTGGGGATTGATTGTGTTTGAAATGATTAAGAAAAAATTGGATAAAAACTCTGTCCACTTTGGAAGAGTTCTTGGGTTGATTCTCAACCATTGCTGCCCCCAACTGCTTGTGTCCTCCAAGAAGCACATCAATGCTTCCAAGAGGCTCACATGTGCCCTAATTGGCAAGTGGGATAGAAGAATTGTGAATCCCAGGGCAGCAGCAGCAATGAAGTCTTCTGCAGACACCAGGACTGTAGAGGTCACTCTCCCTCGGTCCACTAGTCCAGAAGCAGGGACTTTGCCATCTGACTCCCTCACCCTCCCATCCACTTTCATCCCCTCAACCACAGTCATTCCATCCACTCAACCTCTACCTTCCTCCATCTCTACCATTGCCTCCTCCCTTCCACCTCACACTACTTTCCTTCCCATACGCTGGGATTCCACCCCTCATGAGGATCTCTTTTCTTTTGACATGCATGAAGACTCCTTCATGGATGCCTCTACCTTCTCTCCACATGAATTCCCCCATTCATCAACTTTTTCAGAACTGCTCTTTTCCTCCATCCATGAACCAGTTACACCTCCCTTGTCTGCACCACCCTCAACATCTTCCCTATTTACATTTTCTGCTACTCCCTCTACCTCTACTCAAGTCCCACTTGAGCAAGTAACTCTCCTGCCCTTGGCCAATCAGATTTTTGACCTTCTGTCCCCTAGGCTCTCCTCCCTCTTGGATGCCAAGCTGGCTCCTCTCCTCCTTTCCCTGAGAACTCTCTCTGCCTCTGTCTCCTCCCTCTCCTCTCATCTGGCATGCCCTTCTTCTGGGGGCCTAGAGTCAGCTGCCACTGATTCTAGGCAGGGGGAGATGTCTGCAGAAGAAGAGCTGCATCCTTCATCAGTTCAGCTTGTACAGACTTGTTCAGAGACAGTCTCAGCAGCAGAAGTTCAGATAGCATCTGAGGCTCCTCCTCAAAATTCAGAACAGCTTCAAGAAGACCTGTCTAGGGCTATTATCCCTTTTCAGAAGACCCTGATCCCTGATGTAGCAGTGGTAGCAGTGGCTCCTGCTAGTGATGAAGTTGAAATAATAGTAGCTGCTGAAACTTCAGGTGAAGTAATTGAGACACCTGATGCAGTTGAGACCCATATCTCCCAAGGCCTTCAGGAACCAGCCTCTTCAGTCTCTATGGCTCCTGAGGTTATTCCATCTCCTGTAGTGGTAGACTCCTCCTCAAATCTGACAGCAGATCTTCCTCCAGTCACCTCCTCAGCAGCTCCTGCCTCCATCACTTTTCCTATCTCCAAAAGAAAGTACATAGATCCCTATGATGAATCTCAGAGTTCAGAAGATGAGTTTGCCACTGATTCTGATGACTCCTCTGCAACCATTGCAAGGAAGAGGAAAGCAAGATCAAAAGCCTTGAAAAGAGTTCCAATGGCTAGAGCCGCAGACCATGACATCCCCTATTACATCAAATACAACTGTGAAATTACAGAGCCATGGATGCAGTATTCTCAAAACCAAAGAAAGGCAATGAAGAAGAAAAGAAAGTTTAATGAAGGCCCCTCCAAGCCTGTCCATCAGCCTCCACCTCCACCTCCTCCAGATGCAGGTGCCGGTGCAAGTCTATCTTCCAATCCAGCCCCATCAGCTCTACATGGAAAGACATATCAAGCAAGAAGATATCAAGGAGACAGTCAGCAAAGGGGAGGTTAGCAAAGAGGAAACTATAGAGGCAGGCAGTCCAGAGGAAGATCAGGTTCTCAACCTTATCAAAGGGGCAGAGCTATTGATCCAACCTCTGGTCCCTATCCTTATAGACCTAGAGCTGACCTCTCCCCAACTACCTCTCAAGAACTCTCCTCTAACAGATTTGAACCAGCAGTACCTTTTGAAGATCCCACCAAAACTCCTGCCTACTGGAAAGCTAGAATGACAGAAATGGCTGCTTTAAATGAGATTAATAAAGCTAGAGAAAAAGGTCTGGACACCTCTCATATCAGTACAATGTCAGACCAAAGAAAAGAGGAATTGGAGAAATATAATTCTAAGAAATTCTTTGATTCAGACAGATATATGCAACTCCATCCTGCAGCTGTACCACCCAGTGCAAGAGATCAAAAGTCTTTAGGTGCAGCTGATGATTACAGATCTAAAAAGGAAGCTTCAAATCCAATCAGAGAAATCATCTTCAAGAAGAGTGATCAAGACAAAGCCCCAAAGGGAAAGTAAAGTAAGATGCTTTAATTCTTTCTATATGCTGGACTCAGGACATTTGAACATTTGCGCTGCTATATAATGTTATATATGCTGCTTTTTATTCTGTCATGTCTGGTTGTATTGTAGTGTATTGTATCTGCTTTATCTTTCTTTGAATCCCTAAATTCATGTAAATAGTAATCCTAATCCAAATAGGGGGAGATTGTTGGAACACCCTATTACTATTTGGACCAGGATGACTATACTTCTATAGGGATTTTGTGTTGTGACCTCCTTGTTGTTATAAAGGTCACATAGGCTAGTTAGAGTAATATTCAGCTCGACGCATAGTCGACTTCAGCTCGACGTAGAGTCGACCTCTGCTCGACGCAGAGTCGATCTCAGCTCGACGCAGAGTCGACCTCAGCTCGACGTGGAGTCGACCTCAGCTCGACGTGGAGTCGACCTCAGCTCGACGTTCCGTCGAACCCAGTTCTGCTTACAGAAAACACTCTCTGGCCGATGTGTGTCGTGCTCAGATCGACGTTTTACTGTGAGCTCGACGTTTTCCAGACTTCCGTCAGTTTTGAATAGGAATTCAAATTCCTTCTGTCAGACAATTAATGCTGAAGATTTATTGGCCGTTACAGCATATCTAGTGCATGGCTCAAGGAATTTTCTAAGGAATGTCTGTCTGACATTTCCTTTGAGGCATGGACATTTAAGGAAAGCAATTAATGCTGACTTCCAACGGCTATCAAAGAAAAGGAAGAAGAAGACTCAGTTATATTATTCATTCTTTCATTTTTCAGATATACAGAGAATATACAGAATACAGAGAATAACAATACAGGACTTCAGCTGCTCTCTCTGTGATATTGTTTTGAAAGCTCACTCACAGGAATTCTGATTGCTTCAGACACAACCATCCAACCTTCTTGGATCATCTCTTGCTGGAGCAAATCAGATCTTTGAAGACCTGTCACCCTTGTGCAGAGCTCTCCTTCCTGAACTTCTTCTTGATCTCAGGGGGAGCTTTGACAACAACTACAGATCCACTTTTGCTTCTCTCTGCTTGTTGATAGAGAAGACAACCTCATCCCTTTTTCTTTTTCTTTCTGTACAGGGTTTTAACTCCCTTCAAAAGTTACTTTTGGTTTTGCTGAAACCTGGTCAAAATCAGCTCCTTTGGTTTGTGAGAACCTGATCAAAAACTCTCTGGTGATCAAGACACCTGATCAACTCATCTTGAAGTGGATTCCTATCAAGGGTGATAGAAGAGTGGATGTACCCAGATTTGGGGAACCATTATAGCTCCTTGTGTCGTCTGGATTGCTTGTTTCTTTGTGTTTTGCTTTGTGCTGTGAATTTCTTTTTACTCTGATTATTTGCTATATCACCTTACACTAAGTAAAGTCAAACTTTCTCTGCACACAAGTTTTTATTTGCAAAATTATTTTAAATAACTCTATTCACCCCCCCTCTAGAGTTATGATTGATCTTATCCTGCACTTTCACAGAGCATTCTAGCGGAAGCTTCATAGTTGAAAACTTGAACTCAAGAATCACAAAGATTGTCCACTAATAAGAAAACAGGAATGTATACAAAATACACAAAGTACTTGGCCTTATGGCCTTACAAGTTTCTCTTAAAAAAAGTGTGGTTTATAAACATCGGCGCGCAGGTCGGCCACACATGAACAAGAGTAAACAAAACATAGCCTTTGAGGGCCAGCAGCGCAACCAGGGCTTCAGCCCGCTATTTCCCGCTTGGTTCTCCATTACCTGTAAAGAACAATCCACCAAGCAGTGGAAAACAGGGCAACGGACAGCATTTAGCTGACCAATTATAACGACCTTGCCCCTGGAATGGGGCAACGGAATTCTTTCCTTGCAAAGCATTTTATTCACACAGCATATATATATATATAACAATCCACCAAGGACGTCCACAACCGCACAGGTCAATACATATCACAAACGCAGGCACGACGGCCCGACATTCCGTGCACTCAGGTCACATTATTGGTGTATCGGAAAACCAGGGTTCCACCACCGTTCAGAGGTCCAAGACATGACGGTCAATTATGAGCATTCCTAGTATTTACGGAGCGCAGGCTAGAGACTCTCGCTATGTGATCGTAACAGGGCCTTAAGCACCCACGGTTAGACAACCATAACGCGGGTACAAATCATCCTTTCCCGTTGCTCAAATTTGTCAGACTCAAGCCTGGATTGACGCGGGTATGGCTTCACCTATCCCATTCTCCACACAGGCATTCCACAGTTGCAGCCCAATGGCTAAACTTCACACAGAATGGCACTCACGGCCACAAGATTTGAACACCAAGTACAACCTCTCAAAGCTTTTTCCTAGATTTCCTCCAGTACTTCCTGTTGCACCATGCCACAGGTATCACCAAGGATTCCATACAAACAATCAATTTACTCGGAGTTTTCTCCGATTTGCAAACAAAGCATCACCAATCCAGACTAACTTGATTGGATGGGCTTCACACAGCATGCCTAACCGTACTACTCACTTTCGGTTCTAATGCAATATAATAAGGGATGTACACAACATCCCAAGGGAATCACTTCGATTTCCACCTTTTGGTTGAGGATTCCATGCATAGGCAGGAAAGAAGGACTTCACTTATCCAAGAAGGAAATCGTTACCCTTGGAAGACATTTCGGTGCCATGGAGAAAACTAGATGGATGAAAGTCACCGCAACAGCCTCACCTTCACAGATCCGGACTCGGCTCGCGTTTTGGACCACCATAGCACCACTGGTGGCCGGATTTCTCTTCATCTTCCTTCCCTTTCTCTCCTCTCTCTCTCTTCTTCTTAGAAATAGAATAATAAGGATAGAATGAGAAATAACTCATTAATTCCCGCACTTATCCCTTCAGGAAATACCCAGGGCCGTTAGATATTCATCAAAGGAAACGAACGGCTCAGATTTGCTCTGAAAATGACTTTCTTGGGCCGAACATGGCTTGTGATACGCCCGTGTCACAGGCCATGTACCTTAAGCGGCACACAACTGACTCAAACAAGACCAGGACACGGGCTTAGACACACCCGTATAAAGCTCCTGACACGCCCGTGTCACTCAGTACATGCACGTGTTGAGGGGCGTGTTCCTCAATCAACACAGGACCAATAAATCTCGAAAGGGACACAGGTCCCTAACATGCCCATGTCAACTTTGACATGCCTGTGTTGACAGTACACGTCTGTGCTCGAGGCCATGTACTTCAGTCGGCACCGCCCGGCATAACAAGAGCAAGATAGGGGTATTTGACACACCCTTGTCACCAATCGACACGCCTGTATTAGCACTATTCATACCCGTGTTTCCAGCCATGTACCACACTCGACACAGCCAGGCTAACACAGAGCAGGACACGGCCCTGAACACGCCCGTTTCCCAGGCTGTGTGACCTTATTTAGGTTTTGGGGCATTACAACTCTCCCCCCTTAAGAGAATTTCGTCCCGAAATTGCTAACACACGTAGTTCGCAGCAAACAAATTATGTCACAAAATATTATCTTTATTCGAATCGTAAGGTTACAACAGCCTCATATAAATAGCTCGGGAAATTCAGTACGCATGGTTTGTTCCTGCTCCCATGACAACTCCTCATAGTCACAGTTGTCCCACCGGACCTTGACCATCCCGATAGTTTTGTTTCGTAGCTGTTTAACCGCCATATCCTCGATCCGAATAGGTCTAACCTTCATCGTTAGCCCACTGTCGACTGATACTTGATCTGCAACAACCACCTGTGATGGCTCTTTCACCGCTTTCCACAATACTGAGACATGAAACACATCATGTAAACCACGCAGCTCTAGCGACAGTGCTAACTGATAGGCAGCTTCACCAACACACTCTACCACTTCAAACGGTCCCAGATACCTCGGGATCAGCTTTTTCAGACGTCGTATCCTGGACACACCTTTAAAGGATTTAATCTTCAAGTATACCCAATCTCCCACCACAAACTCCACGTTTCGGTGCTTGGCATTGTAATACTTAGCCTGTCTGTCTTGAGCCACCAACAGCCTTTCTCATATCAACCGTATAATTGAGTTGGCATAATCCATCTCCGTTTGCTTGTATAACTTTATTTTGCAAGTCTCCGCTCAAGCCAAAGGTTTGCGGTATTTTCTACCGTATAAAGCCTCAAAGGGTGTCATCTTAATATTAGCTTGGTAGCAATTATTGTAGACGAACACAATCATAAAGAGATGATCTTCCCAACTCTTCCTGAAATCCAGCGCACACATTCGGAGCATATCCTCAAGGTCCTGTTGGTACTTTCGGTTTGACCATCCATTTGAGGATGAAAGGTCGTGCTGAAATGTAATTTCGTACCCAATAGTTGGTGGACTGATCTCCAATCTCTCGAAGTGAAACGCCCATCTCGATCACTAGCGATGCTACGGGGCACACCGTGCAATCGTACAATAGAATCCAAATACATCTTTGCCAACTTTTCAACTGAATCATCCTTCCGGTTAAGGAAGAAGTGCGACACCTTAGTTAACCGGTCTACAATCACCCAAACCGCATCATTTCCACATTGTGATCTCGGCAACCCATGCACGTAATCCATGGAAATATCATCAAATTTTCACACAGGGATAGGCAACGACTTCAGAAAACCTCCAAGTTTTTGGCATTCAGCCTTTACTAAGGCATAGGTTTGACATTTAGCAACATAGTGAGCTATGTCCTTCTTCATCCCACGCCACCAAAAAATTTTCTTCAGATCCTTATACATCTTCGTGCTCCCGGGGTGAATCGAATACTTTGTGATGTGGCCTTCACATCAATTCTTCACGAAGTTTACCCCTATTTGGGACACACAAATGACCGTCCTTCCGAAAAAGGCCGTCATTAAATAAGAACTTAGAATCCTCACTTTCCGCTGCATTGCGTTGTAGACTTTTATCAAGTTTTATTGCTTGACGAACTCTACCCGCCAGGTCACACTATACCTCCATCCAGTTTAAGCACGCATTTGCAGTGGAATTCTTTTCAACACAAGAAATATCTAATGCTTCCAGTTCTCGAATTAGGCTTTCATCATGCCTTAGCAACCAATTTTCCCTTGCCGGAGTCCTACGACTCAAGGCATCCGCAACTACATTCCCTTTATCGGGAGTATAATGAATCTGGAAGGTGTAGTCACTAAGAAATTCCATCCACCTTCTCTGTCGCATATTGAGATCCTTCTGATCCAACAGATATTTCAGGCTCTTATGGTTCGTGAATATATCCACTTTCACGCCATATAGGTAATGATGCCACAGTTTAAGTGTGAATATCACCGTCGCCTACTCCAAATCATGGACGGGGTAATTCTGCTTGTGCACCTTCAACTGGCGTGAGCCATATGTTATCACCTTTCCAAACTATAGAAGAATGCAGCCTAAGCCGCACCCTGACGCATCACTATAAACCTTAAAGCCGTCCATACCACATGGAGATGTCAAGATTGGCATAGTGGTCAAATGACTCTTTAGCTCTTCAAAAGCTCGTGCGCACTCGGGCGTCCAAACAAACTTCTGATCCTTCCTCGTCAGTGTGGTGAGAGGCAAGGCTATCCTCGAGAAGTTCTCTACAAAGTGCCTGTAGTAGCCCGCAAGCCCAAGGAAAATCCTGACTTCTGCTACTGTAGTGAGAACAGGCAACTCCCGTATATAAACTTTCTTGGAAGGATCAACCGCAATGCCCTCTCCACTAACCACATAGCCAAGGAAAGCCACTGACGATAGCCAAAACTCACACTTAGAGAACTTGGTGTAGAGCTTGTTCTTCCTCAGGGTGTGCAACACCATCCGCAAATGATTTGCATGATCTTATTCGGATTAGGAGTATACGAGGATATCTTCAATAAAGACGATCACAAAGAGTTCCAATTATTCCCTAAACTTCTCATGCATTAAGTCCATATAAACCGATGGCGCATTAGACAGCCCAAACGGCATTACCATGAACTCATAGTGACCATAGCGTGTTCCAAACGCTGTTTTGGGTATGTCACTTTGACGAACTCTCAACTGATAATAACCTGACTTCAAATCCAACTTGGAGTATACAGTCGAGCCAACTAACTGATCAAACAAGTTGTCAATCCGTGGAATCGGATACTTGTTCTTTTTCGTCAGCATGTTCAGTTCTCTATAGTCAATGCATAAACACAAGCTACCATCCTTCTTTTTCACAAGGAGAACCGGTGCACACCAAGGTGACTGACTTAGGCGTATATAGCCTTGTTCTAGCAATTCTTGCAACTGAACTTTCAATTCCGCCATTTCATTTGGCGCTACCCGGTAAAGTGAGCAGGCCACAGGTTTCGCACCTGGCACCAGCTCGATAGCGAAGTCAGTTTTCCATTTGTGGAGGTAACCCCGAAAGGTCTTTTGGAAACACATCAGCATATTCCGATACAATCGGCACCTCACTCACACTGGCCTTCTGATGGAGACGACCGCCCTCAACAGGTTGAAGACGAGGACGGTGCGCTTACGGAAGATATTTCTCCGTCTCCAAGTAGTGACGTACGACGCCGTGAAGACTATGTGGTGCATCGCCCAAATATCCGCCCGTGGCACAAGCCTATATTTTAATAATTAATAATAATTATTAATAATTATTTATGTGTTTTTGGTTCTATTTTATTTATGCATTTTATTTAATTTTCATATTATGTGGCATGGTTATGTTTTGAACCATGATTAATTGTATTTTAATTTTTGGGATGCATGTAGCCTTTTCCCTTTGTTGTTTGATGTAAGCCTATATATAGGCATGAACATTTTCATTTTGAGGCATTGAAGAAATAAAATTGAAACCCTAAATATCACCCTCTTGAAATCTCTCTCCTACCTCCTCCTTGGCCGAATTTCTCCTTCCCTCCTCCTTCTTGGCCGCCGGCCACTTCCCATCTCCTCCTCCAAATTCTCTTCCCCTCCTCCTCTCCTTGTTAAGAAGACCAACCCCCATATCCCCTCCTCCACTTCGGCCACCATCCAAAGTCGCCAACCTCCTTCCTCCCTCCTCACCAAGTTCGGCCTACCCCATCCCTTAGCCGCCAACCTCCACCAACCTAAGCCACCTCCATCCCTCCAAACCGATATCCACTTTCATCTTCTACCCTACCCGTTCACCATCAAGAACTCCAAACACCCTCAATCTTTGAAGATAAAATTCAGCCAAGGCAAGATCTAGTCTTGTGGAATCCCTCTCCGGCGTGAAGCAAAAGAAGCAATCAAGTTTTCTCTCCGGTCGGCGAAACTCCGGCGGAGTCATGGAAGAACGATCCTTGAAAGTGAACCGGAATCATATATTCCGGTTTGGTAACGAGATCTTCTACCTCTTGTGTGATTCTTATTTTTTAGACTTTCATTTGGTGGAATACCTTTGTGTTACTTTGGAATCATTTTTCGTTCGTGGTTTATCTTTCCGATTTCATGTGTTGTTCTTTCTAGTTGTTTAATTTTCCGAGAGGTTTGGCGAGCCTCGTTTTCATTTTGTTGGGAGAGATCTACCATTTCCGAACCGAACTTTTCGGTAGATCTCTTTTGGTACAACAATCGCTTGTTCGGATCGGGTGGGTCCTTTTAGCTTGAGAGAACGACGACCTATAGTCGTTTGTTTGATCTTAAAACGGCGTGGCTACCGTATGTTAGTAATAATTGATAACGTTGTTCGTGAGTGTGCTGCATTTAATTATTGTGTGAGCGTAATAGTAGAAATAGAGAGGCGTACGTGTGATTCGCTTTGCCGTTATAGTGTCAAATATAGTGGCATACATCAATTTGGTATCAGAGAGAGGTTCTCGTCAATTTCCTAATTGACACTCCTCCCCCCTCTTATGTGGCACGTACGTACGCACTCACCCATTTCGTTGCAGATAAATATTTAAAAAATTAGTTGTCATGAAATGCATTGAAATTCCACAATTTCAAATTTCATATTAAACACAAATAAATTTCCAAATTTCAAATTTCAAATTTCAAATTCGAAATTTCAAAATTTCAAATTTCAAATTTCAAATTTTCAATTTTCAAATTTCTTAATTAAAATTCAAATTTCCAATTTCAAATTCCAAATTTCAAACTTCAAAAGTTCAAATTTCAAATTTCAAATTTCAAATTTCAAAATTTCAAAATTTCAAATTTTCAAATTTCAAATTTCGAAATTTCAAAATTTCAAATTTCAAAATTTAAAATTCAAATTTCAATTTTTAAATTTCAAATTTCCAATTTCAAATTTCAAATTTCAAATTTCAAATTTCAAAATTTCAAATTTCAAATTTCCAATTTCAAAATCCAAATTTCAAATTTTCCTCCAAAATTACAAAAAAAAAAAAAATTTGTCTGCCAATAGCCGGCTACATTTTATTTTCAGCAATAAAAAAATCAGAAAAAAATTTAATTAATAATCTCTATATTTTTACCAGCAAGAATATCAAAAAAAAGTTATATATTATTTTGAAATATTAGCGAGAACAAATCTATCTTTAAAAATAAATAGGACCACGCTATTTTCTACCTTTCATGTGCACTGATTCCGGTTTAGTGTTCTCTCCGGTTCCCTCTGAAATGGCCCAAGTTGTCAACGTCTCCCGAGGAAAAACTATAGGTTCCAATAAGAACGTAGGGAAATCTATCCATTCCCTAATAATTGATGAGATTACTGCTTTAGTTGATTAACTAAAGGCTAGTCAAGTAGCACCGCCACCGCGCACCTCTAGGCGTGTTAGGATTCCTGCTCTGACATATGATGGGCTAGGCAGACCGCGAGTGTTTCTATGTTGGGTGAAAGATATGGAGCGTTATTTTGAGCAATATCATATTGTGGATCCCCACAGGATTCCCGTTGCGAGACTTCAACTATTTGGTCGAGCCTATACCTTGTGGCTCAATGAAGAGAGACGTTTGGGGATGCCCTCCGTCGACTCCCTTGTCAGTTGGCAGATTATGAAGAATATATTAACGGACGAGTATTATCCGCCCTACTGTCGTTCCTAGTTTTCTGATTATAGGAGTGACTATAAGTCTCATGCTAGATCCTTGCTCCGCCAAGATCTAACAATCTCGAGCACATGTGCACCTACCGATGAAGTAAAAGAGAAGCTTAGGACCCTTGTCCCTAGTTCAATAGACGTGATTGTTAGGAATGCCATGAGCCCGTGGGGTGAGAGTGTTCCTATCAGCATGATTAAGCCTGAGACTGTGATTAGGATTGTGCCCGTCACTAAGGACGAGGTTATTATCACTGACGATTGTAGCGACGTTGAGGATATTGGTTACCCTAGTGACCTGGATGAGGATTTCTCCTTTGAGGAATCATCTCCACTTCCCCTCGTCGATGTTTCTGAAACCATTACTGAGTCTGATTTGGGTGAAGTATCTAGTGAGTTGATAGAGTCACCTAGTGGCGAATGTTTCTCTGATAGCGAGTTAGGTGATGACGAGCCAGTTGAGTTTTTTGTGAGGAAAAATCTTCTGTTTGATTTTTTGGTTGATTTTGATGGCTTGCACCCGGAGGATTTTACTTGGACGATAAATCTATATTTTGACATTGGGTATGACTTAGCCCCTCCTACGAAACCTATCGATGATCCCATTCCTGATATTTGTACTATTACTGATGACGTGACTTATGAGTTGGAAGGATGTCCTAGCGAGAGAGTTATATTTTTGGAAGACGATATAGAAGTAGACCCGGATGAGCGTCCCCTGATGCTAACTCCGTTGCGTGAATTTAAATGCGATCTTAACTCTCTCCCGGTTTTAGTATTACCGACTCTCCCTCCTGATATATTGAACCGACCAGCGGATCCTTTCGGACATGAATTTATTTTGCCTTATTTGAGTCATGTTATTTTACCATCCATGTTGGACCCTCCCTTGGACATGTCTCGTAGTGTGATAATAGATTTCGTGTTTGATCATGATGAATGTCTCATTAATTTGGTGTCCACTCGACTTTCTAAAACTAACTAAACCTCTGAGAGTACGTTAATGATGTGGCCATCTTTTGTGCCACCGGATTGCATTCAGTTAGTACCACCTGATTTCATTCTACTAGTAGCCCCAGATGTAGCCCCGTTTGTGCCACCTGTTCGCATTCTGTTGGTACCACCAAATTTCGTTGGGTTGGTGCCTCATGATGTAGTTCCACTGGGGCCACCAGTGTTATTTCCATTGGCGCCACCATATTTAGTTCTGTTGGTGCCACCATATATAGTTCCGCTAGTGCAACCCTAATACTTTCCGTTGGCGCCACCATATTTAGTTCACCTGGCTCCATCTCATGAAGTTCCGTTACTGCTATTTTACATGTCAAGTCTGCCTGCAATATTATTTGCCTCTCACGCTTTCATTTTACATAAGCACAGTAAGGAAGCGCTAGTCACACACATGTTTTCTTATCAAAATATCGCTAACTTACATAAGAGGGTATCTCCCTATAAGGTTTTCGGATTGCTCTTGGTGCGTCTCGTCCGTGAACGGATGCCTGCGGGCACTATAGAAACGTTGGCGATTTGGCGAGTTAGAACTTTTCGGATTTTTAATCAATTAGGAGAAACAACATATCTGTTGAAGTTAACCACTGAATGGGGTAATTCCCCTAGTTTAAATGTTTCCAATTTCACGCATTGTGTTTTTCAACCTTTTGAAATATCTAACTCTACGTTTGGTGCCACTATATTTTCATTTGGGTTGGGGGGTGAGCTTGTTCTTGGATCGTTCTCTCCATTGGTCTTCAACGGAGGTACGTTGACTGTTGATGAAGAAATTTTTCCTCTTTATTTGCCTAATGCTTTTCTCAGTTTCCCCAGGACAATCTTTGTGCTAGACAGGTTCATATTTGGTGTTTTGCTCTCCTCTCCAAGCGGTAGTATTCAGCGTTATGTAATACGATGGTGTGCTCGCCCGGTCTTCGGGGACCCTTGGATTCCGGACTCGGCGATGGTTCTTTTGGATGATGTTCTTCGGTGCTAGCACCTCCATGCCAACTCATCAGTGATGAGTTATTTATAGCGGGGGAGGATTGATGGAGACGATGGCCCTCAACAGGTTGAAGACGAGGACGGTGCGCTTACGGAAGATATTTCTCCGTCTCCAAGTAGTGACGTACGACGCCGTGAAGACTATGTGGCGCGTCGCCCAAATATCCACCCGCGGCGCAAGCCTATATTTAAATAATTAATAATAATTATTACTAAAATTATTATTAATTATTTATGCATTTTTGGTTCTATTTTATTTATGCATTTTATTTAATTTTCATATTATGTTGCATGGTTATGTTTTGAACCATGATTAATTGTATTTTAATTTTTTGGCTGCATGTAGCCTTTTCCCTTTGTTGTTTGATGTAAGCCTATATATAGGCATGGACATTTTCATTTTGAGGCATTGAAGAAATAAAATTGAAACCCTAAATATCTCCCTCTTGAAATCTCTCTCCCTCCTCCTCCTTTGCCGAATTTCTCCTTCCCTCCTCCTTCTTGGCCGCCGGCCACTTCCCATCTCCTCCTCCCTATTCTCTTCCCCTCCTCCTCTTCTTGTTAAGAAGACTGACCCCCATATCCCCTCCTCCACTTCGGCCACCATCCAAAGCCGCCAACCTCCTTCCTCCCTCCTCACCAAGTTCGGCCTACCCCATCCCTTAGCCACCAACCTCCACCAACCCGAGCCACCTCCATCCCTCCAAACCGATCTCCACTTTCATCTTTTACCCTGCCCGTTCACCATCAAGAACTCCAAACACCCTCAATCTTTGAAGATAAAATTCAGCCAAGGCAAGATCTAGTCTTGTGGAATCCCTCTCCGGCGTGAAGCAAAAGAAGCGGACAAGTTTTCTCTCCGGTCGGCGAAACTCCGGCGGAGTCATGGAAGAATGATCCTTGAAAGTGAACCGGAATAATCTATGAGTCATGGAAGAACGATCCTTCGGCTCCACTGCCTCTATGAGTGTGAAGAACAACTCTGCACCCTTCCAAACTGCCTTAATGACTTGGAGAGCAGATATAAATATCCTACTCGTCCCTCGCATGCCATTGAACTTAGTCTCTTGTTCGGTATTCTGCCCCAGTGTAACTTCTTTTGATGTGCAATCTATACAGGCATGCTGCTCTGAAAGCCAGTCCATACCAAAGATTATATCGAACTCTGATATCGGCAATACTGATGTTTCCACCTTGATATCCCGACTTCCTATCTTTATCTCAACACAACAAGATTTATCCGCGCACATCAAACATCTGTTAGGTAGTAACACCTTCATACTATCTGTCGTGGTCCGTATAGGCACCCCAATTCGCAAAATGAAATCTTTAGACAGAAACGAATGTGAAACACCTGTATCGAACAGTGCTCTTGCCGGATAGTCCCGTATAAGGACAAAACCTATAACAATAAGATTAAAATAAGCATAGCAGAAAGTATAAAGTAAAACTATAAACCGCTCGCACCCATGACAACATCGGCCTGCTTGATGTCCTCCTGTTGTCCAGGATTGTAAATTCGGGGTTGCGCCTGCAATGCAGAAGACTCCGCCACAGCCTTCCCTTTTTCCCCATAAGATGCACCCGGCTTCTTATCGACTTTTGGAGGGCCAACTCAACACTCCCGAGCATAGTGTCCTGGCTTGCCACATGTGTAGCAAGTACAAGGACCATAACTAGAAGATGCCGCTGAAATAACCACTGAAGGAGTTTGTCTAGCAGATATGGACTTCTTACACAATCTCTTTTGGTACCCAAACTTCTCCAGATGCATTGGCTTGAACTCCGGCTTTGTAACAGCCAAGTTCCCCTTGCCCTGACCTCTTTTCATGTCCGTCTCAAAAGACCGAGCCATACAGACCAATGCTTGAAACCCCTGGTTCACAGAACTCGAGAGCAGATACTGTAGCTCATCCCATAGTCCACCATAGAACCGACTAGTCTTACGCTCCTCTTCGGCGAAGATAGTACCAACATACAGTCCCAAACGCGTAAACTCATGAAGGTAGTCATCCACACTATATTCTCCTTGAGTCAACCGTTGGAACTCCAACTCCATAGCAATTCTCTACTACATCGGCAGATGCTTTGATAAGAACAATCGAGAGAACTCTTCAATCGAGACCTGCATCAGCTGTCTGCCTACCAAGTTATGCAGTTCCACCTCATCCCACCAAAGCCGAGCTACTCCCTCAAGTAGGAAAGTGGTTAAAGTTACTTTCTGTTCCGCCTCAACTCTGATAGCTTTCAATATTCTCTTAATCCTTGCGAGCCAATCCTCCGCTTGGGCTGGGGAACCTGCCCCAGTAAATGTAGGAAAATTGAAGCTCATGAACCGCTTCAATTGTTGATCTGCTATCCGCGGATCAACCACAACTTCCACCGGTTCTTGCCTTAACCCAGCATGCATTGTCACCATTGCAGGTCGTGCCTGCCAAGCCTGCTGAGCATTCATAACAGCAAGTACTATCTCCGTAGTCAAACGTATAGTTTCGGCAGATGGAGGAGGTGTGGGCACCTCAGTTGGTGCCGCACTTTCAAAAGAATGTTGAGGTTCTAACTGACCCGCAACACTTCTAGTCACCTATATGGGTAGAAACACAATTTAGCACCCAATCAAATGGCAAACATACAAAAAGGAACACACAGGTTTAGCAAACAAGTGTATTTTCATTTCTAAGTAGACATTCTTGAGTTCATTTTATGAGTTATAACGGCAGCACTTACACGTGCTCGCCACCCCTCAAAAGAATTCGACCAAGAATTCAGAAGAGAGAGACCAACATGTTGATACCAAATTGTAACACCCCTACCTGTCACATGTAATATAATATAGGGTCCGGTCGGGGCCCCACATCATATTCCACAAACAGGTGGAGAAGTTACTAAATAATATCAAAGACCATCGAACCCTAACACAGAGCATTCTAGCAAAAGCTTCATGGTTAAAAACTTGAACTCAAGAATCACAAAGATTGTTCACTAATAAGAAAACAAGAATGTATACAAAATACACAAAGTACTTGGCCTTATGGCCTTACAAGTTTCTCTTAACAAAAGTGTGGTTTACAAACATCAGCGCACAGGTCAGCCACACATGAACAAGAGTAAACAAAACATAGCCTTCGAGGGCCAGCAGCGCAAATAGGGCTTTAGCCTGCTATTTCCCACTTGGTCCTCCATTACCTGCAAAGAACAATCCACCAAGCGGTGGCAAATAAGGCAACGGTCAGCATTTAGCTGACCAATTATGTTGGTACCCTAGGTTTTGATTTGAGTTTAGTCTTCTCTTTTAGTCTCTTGACCCAAGATTTATTTATGGTCAAAGGTTAGTTGATAGGATAGATTCTCCAGTTGTGTAGAATTGCCTGTCTAGATGAAAATTTGGCTAAGTAATTTCTGGTTCGACTATGGTCGAACGTCGCTCGACTATCGTCGATCAGCCGATCGACGATCGTCTTCCTGATAGCTCGACTATCTGCTTGATAGGTCGACTATCTGTTTTATGTGATAGCTCGACTATCTGTTGATAGGTCGACTATCTGTTTTCCTTGATAGTTCGACTATCTGTTGATAGGTCGACTATCTGCTATTCTTGATAGTTCAACTATCTGCTTGGATAGTTCAACTATCTGATAGCTCGACTATCTGTTGATAGGTCGACTATCTGCTTTCTGTGATAGCTCGACTATCTGTTGATAGGTCGACTATCTGCTTTCTGTGATAGCTCGACTATTTGTTAATAGGTCGACTATCTGCTTTCTATGATAGCTCGACTATCTGTTGATAGGTCAACTATCTGCTCTTCTTTGATAGTTCGACTATCTTCCTGGATAGTTCAACTATCTGATAGTTCGACTATCTGTTGATAGATCGACTATCTGTTTTGGTTGATAGCTCGACTATCTGTTGATAGGTCGACTATCTATTTTGTTTGATAGTTCGACTATCTGCTTGGATAGTTCAACTATCTGATAGCTCGACTATCTGTTGATAGGTCGACTATCTGTTCTCTGTGATAGGTCGACTATCTGTGTGATAGGTCGACTATCTATTTTGCTTTGGTAGTTCGACTATCTGTCCTGATAGATCGACTATCTGATAGCTCGACTATCTGTCCTGATAGTTCGACTATCTTCTGTGGTAGTTTGACTATCTTCTTTGATAGTTCGACTATCTGGATCGTTCGACTATCTGTCTGATAGGTCGACGATCTCTGTGCTTAGGTCGACGATCTCCGAGGGCCGTTTGATGTTTTGTTGCATGTCTTGGGTAATTTTGTCGTCTTCTTTGATGTGATTAATTTCATATTTATTTTGGCATATTTTATAAAAGATTATTTGAATAAATTATGATATTATTTCCATGCAATATCTATTCCATTCCTTATGCATGAGCTAATCTTTTTTTGACAAAGTTGTTTGTCTTATTAGCTGAGATATGATTTCTGCTTTATCTGCCAGGCTGTCCTTTATAGTCGTTAGACTCAAAAAGTCTTCCTTGGCTGTAAAGAGTCTCTTCTGATGTGACTTTCTCTTGTATTATTTCATCAGAGTTATTTGCAGCTTCTTAGAAAGCTTTATCCTCTTATAGGATATCTGTCTACAGTATTTTATTTTGCTTTATGCTTTTTGCAGCCCAGCTTGCAGAGTTCAGTAGAAGACAAGATTCAAACTCAAGTAAGAGTCGTTGCTACTGCTGCTATTTAAAGACTTCTTTGAAGAAAGAAATCAACTAGTTCTGATATTCAAAAAGCTAACAGCAGCATTCAAGCTTAGAACTTACAGTTTCCAACAGCTCTCGGTTCATTCACATCTAGCTGAGAAGAAGTTTAAGTTCTTCACTCTTCTTCAACCTGAGTTCTCCTGCCTCCAGGAAGATCTTCACTCAGAGCTTTTTGAAGAAGAAGAAGAAGAAGATAGATGCCTAAAGAAGAAATTTTATTTCATATTATTTATCTTCTTGTAGCTTTTTCCTTCAGTATTTTCTGAAGTGTTTCTGCACTGAAGCAAGACTTCACCTGGACATTCTTTTAGCTAGGGGGAGCCTTGATTCTTTAAGAGCTTTCTAGCTCAGTGCAAGTTATTGTGCTTCTCTAATCCTTTGTAAAATAGAGAAGACAACTTAACCTCCTTTCCCCCTCCTGTAAAGGGTTATTACTCCCTTCAAAAGTATCCCTTGGTGGCAGGGCACCTGATCAAAAACCTGTGTTGGTTTTTAGACACCTGATCAAAAGTCTAAAGGGTTTCTGAATCTACCTGAAGCAGATCTTGTTGGTGGCAGGGCACCTGATCAAAAACCTGAGTGGATTCCTACCTTGTTAGTAGAAGAGTGGATGTACCCAAGTTGTTTGGGGAACCACTATAAATTCCTTGTGTCGTCTGGATTGTGTAATTAATTCTCTGTGCTGATTGGCTGTGATTAGTTTTAACTAGGATTACTAGTTGCTGTTTAGGTTTCCAAGCCTTAACTGTAATTACAGTTGGCTGCCTTTTGTGCACATCACTTGTGTTAGGCTTTAGGGTTCAATATCAAATATCTATAACCATCATTCCGCAATTAACTCCAAGGGAGTTGAGTGGACAGTCAACTTTGCTAGTGCAATTTTTGATTACTCTATTCACCCCCCCCCCCCCTCTAGAGTAGTATCTATCCCCTTTTCTTTCAATTGGTATCAGAGCCAGGTTGACTGACTGAATAGGCTAACACCTAAGTCACAAGATCCTGATAGATACCAAAGTTTATAGATATTCACTTTCACTATCATGGCCCAGTTCAAGGATTACTCTAGCACCAGACCTCCAGCATGCAACTTAGCTAAGTTTAGCATCTGGAAGGCAAGGATTAAATTATATATGAACTCTATTGATGAGAGTATTTTTGCTTCTATTTTGACAGGACCACCAAGAGCACCTGCTGCAGCTACTGCCTCATCATCAACTGATATGAGTGCAGTGCCTCCTCCAAACTACAATGATGAATACAAAAAGGCAAAGATAGCAGATGCTAAGGCAATGAACATTCTGGCTCAGACAATGTCTGATGAAGTATTCTAGAAGGTTGCTGACTGCTCCTCAGTAAAAGCAATGTGGGATACACTAAACTAGATTGTAGCTGGTTCAGCTGATGAGAGGAAGGACAGAAGGTCCAACCTTATCTCCCAGTATGAGAATTTCAAGAAAACTGATGCTGAATTAGTTGAAGCTATGTACACAAGGCTCAGCTCAATCATCAATGAGCTGAGGTGTAAGACCCCCCTTTTTTTTTCTTTTTCAACCACCGGGGTCTTATGCCCAGAACCGCCGCTTTGCGGTGACACCTTCGCACCCGGGAAGGTTGCCACTACAACGCGCCGATTCTGCCGGCCTTTTCGATCGCAAGAAGTAGCAAGCAAGAGAGAAGCAAGTCCACCAAAAGAGAATATCACATAAAATTAAACTCCACGAAGGGAGTGTCCACAGAAAATCATCAGAGTATAAATAGTCTGGAAATAAAAGGGCTCATGCCCGGTACATCAGAGTCCTCACTACAAGTTGCTCATCGCGGAAGCTAAGAAAAGGCTAATCACTCACGGAGCTGGTCGCAGGTGCACCGGTGCTAGACTGTCCCACCTCCATGCGCACCGTACTCCGCTGGTGCTGGTCCCTGTCTCCCATCCGGAGCTCCTGTAATATTTGGTTCGAAAACCATTAGTCATAAAGACTAAGCCCTATCATCCCCTACCCCTCCCACCACGGCTCCTAAGCACCGGGTGAAGAGGAGGAAAGGGAAGCTACAAAGTGGAGAATAGACAAGCAGGTGACGGTGGACCTAACTAACAAGTTATAATAGGTGAGCAGTGTAAATGTTGTAATAGGTAGAACAATTAATATATAGCAAATTATTTAAAAGGGGCAGCTAGAAAACAGTAAGTAAACAACAAGTAAATAAGTATGTAACCTTAACTTATATGAATGCCCATACAAACTTATAAGTTAAGGGATCTTCTGCAAAGCTCCCATCGTATAAAAAGTCCCATACCGATTTATACGTTGGGGTGTCGGTTGTATGCAAATATGAGTGTAGTGATATGCTATGCCATGATTCATGCAAGTGCAACTCACGCACACGACTCTATGCGCACAGACCTTTAGTTCCCCATGTTTGGGCAGCTAGCTTCACTCCCAGGAACCTCCGTAGTGGCAAACGGAGACAGTGGGTCGGGCCCCCCACTCCTAGGCGGGTAACCACACTACCAGGCCTAGCCCTTCCGTACGCCCCTAGAAGAACACAACCTAGAGTATCCGCGTACTGCTGCTGGATGTACCCTCCAGACTTTTCGCCGAGTCATCGTACCGCTGTCGGTGTGATCGATCGCCTAGTACCGATGACCCACCACCTTTATTCCGTACTCCAACCCTCGATTCCGCGGCCCCCCGGACAGCCCTGTCCGTGCATCTACCTTCAGAGCTACTGTCTGATGGCAAGTAATCCTATAATTCTACTTTCCTAGCTATCGGGGAGTGAGTGTGTGCAGCCCTAGTTATACTAGTTACTCTTTTAATTTATTATTCCTATGGTTTACGTTAGCCCAGGACTGCCCCCGGTATACCCCGTGAAGGGCTCTCAAGGGGCACTAGGAACCAAGACGGCGGCATTACGGCCCGAAGTTCCCTTTCGCAAGGCACTTATTATTATTGGTTGATCTCCCTTAGCCCTATCCCCATTTAGTTACTTTAGTGCTAACCCTAGAGTATTAAGACTCTTCCTCTTCTTCCCGGGATGGACGATCTTTCGTCATTCCCGTACTCCCTCATTTCAACCAGTCTCCCAATGATGAACTCGATCCCAGTTTGCCCTACCAACCATCAACTATCAAAATTCCGTGGCTTTACTATATGCAGACCATCCTAAACTATATGAGGTGCCCAAGGGGAGGTACACCAAATTATCTTCCAAATCTCCTATAATATTTTCTGGAGGTCTACCATATCATAATTTGTCTAAATCCAGAAACTTATAATTTTCCTAATTAATCCGATATTTATTTAATTTTCCCAAAGAACGGGCCATGGGTCATTTTAAACATGAACTACATGATCCTCCTAAGTAATGGCTACTCAAAAATCATGATCATTAAATAACAGCAAAAATAACCTCAAATACAGATTTTCAGAATTTTATAGAAAGTATTTAACCTCTAAATAATTTATTTAGTATAATCATATTAATTCTACGTAGTGAAGGAAGTACTGAAATTATTCATCTAAAAATTATGGAAAAATCACTAGCCAGTAGTATGATATATAAAAGATCTTTGTGCAGAGAATCATAATTTTACTAGCTTGCTAACCACCAAAATAGATTTAATCCAATATCCATGATAAATAATACTTAATGAAGCAAGCCTTAGAATTAAGCTTCTAAAAATACCATAAAAATTCACAGAGCTTTAAAATCATAATAAAGGTTCTCAGCCTAAATTTCATCAGTTTCCAGGAAGTTTGTACCCCATAATAAATTTTCTAAGCAAATCATACAATTACTAAATCATTAAAGAAGTACCCCAAAATAATGAACATAAAATTCATAGAAAAATATCCAGAGCTTGTACCATCCCTATAATTCACTCTCCTCAGATTTCATCACTTTTCAATGTGATTTGGTGTCATTTCCTATCTCTATTAGTTTCGTGCCCTAAACTAGGGTTAGATTTTTAGGTATCCAAACGGTCTCTAAATCTACTAAGATTTCATCCAGAGCACTATATTGGCCCTATGGACCTCTTCACCCGATTTCGGGTCAATCCAAGGTCATCTGACCACATGACCTTCACAAACCACCAAGATCCAACCTTAGGGTTTGGCCTTGGTCCTTAGGGTAAACTTACCCCGATCCACCTCAAACTCCATGAGGGGGTGCTAGAGAATATTACTAGCCAGTGGTAAAAATCTCAACCTCTGTTGAGGCGATCTCACCGCTCAAACTTCAAAGTGCACTTTTATTCTAAGACCCCTTATTAGGGCAAAACTTAGGATTGATCATTTCTAGTCCAAACCATCTACAAATGAGATGGAAAATTATACAGAACTTTATGGTGACCCCAGGGACCACACACCAAAGTTCGGGAGGGTTTGGAAATTATTTAACTATCTAATTAAATTCGGCTAGGATTATTGAATTTTTCTAAAAACTATAGAAAAATATTCTCCAAAAATTCTCATTTTTGGATAGCACCTAGATATAGGTAAGATTAGGCCACACCCCAAATTCCAAGTCATTTCGATGACTAGATTTGAGTGGGGAATTTTTCTAAGGTCAAGACAGCCCTCTGGATAGACCTCACCAAAAAGGGTGCTGTGGTCTAACCAGCATTCCAAATCGAATGAAATTAATTTCGAATTAAAGTAGACTTCAAGGGCTACATTTTCTATGTTGATCATTTTTCCTGTAGGAACCTCTAGGTATTTTGCCCAAATTATCTAAGGTGACAGATATTTTCATCCAGAATTTGCTTTAAAAATAGAATTTAATTCTCATGGCACTGTTCATCTTCTTCAACAGCCCGAAACCAGAAGCCTGAAAATTCATTTTTCCTGTAGCTTTTTCCAAAGCTATTTCCCGGTCATCCAGCCATCTCCCTGGCCGGCCACCACCACCACCACCTCCGTTGAGGCGAGGGCTATCGTCGGGCGGCGGCACAGCCGCCGGAGAGGCGGTTTCCGGCGAACCCGCCACCATGAAATTTTAGGAAAAACCACGAAGACGCTCACCCGATCTGGCTCTTTTGAGCCCGATATCTCTCCTAACGATTCCTAAGATCTATCCGCAGGAGAAGAGGGAGGGGAGGACCTTGTTCGCGAGTTGAAGGCGTGCAGAGCGTCGGGAAGCCATTTGCGCGGTGGTGGCATCGCCGGAAATTCTTCAACAGCAAGGGGAAGTCTGAAACGGTTTGAGGGAGTGTAACCTTTTCCTCTTGCTCTTAGGAATATTTTATAGATCAGCAAATGGGGAGGGGAAGGGATGAAACGTTGGAGATGAAACGTTGGCGGCCATTAATAACACCCTTATGACGTTTCGTTTATGACGAATGGCAGTTGAAAAGTTGGAGATGAAGAGGTGTTTGCCAGGTGGCAATTTCCTATTGGACCCACTTTTCCTTAATTATTAACGTAATTAAAGTAGGGAACGACCCATAAATACTCTTGATTTTCGTCACCACAGTCAGAATTTACTAAGGCGTCGGTTACCGAAATTTCCAGTGTGGCTGACGTTTCGGCCTTGGTCACGGGCGTGACACATAGGTCACGGGCGTGACAGGCCCGGTTAGCAGTTCTGAGTTCGACGATCGTCGAACTGAGATCGACGATCGTCGAAGGGTGGTCACGGGCGTGACACATGGGTCACGGGCGTGACCGACCTGGTGACCAATTCTGGTTCGATGACGTCGAGCTGACTTCGACGATCGTCGAGCGTGTCACGCCCTATGTCACGGGCGTGACATTGTTGGTCACGGGCGTGACATGCCTGTGTGGACAACTTTGGGTCGACGACCGTCGACCTGAAGTCGACGGTCAAGGTCACGCCCTATGTCACGGGCGTGACATTAAGTGTCACGGGCGTGAGAGGCCATGAGGCAAATTCCGCGTCCGACGATCGTCTAACTGAGATCGACGATCGTCGAAGGGGTCACGCCCAAGGTCACGGGTGTGACATCTGGGTCACGGGCGTGACAGGGCCGGGTTGGAAATGCTGCGCCCGACGATCGTCTCCCGGAGATCGACGATCGTCGAGTGAGTCACGCCCTAGGTCACGGGCGTGACGGGTCAGTCACGGGCGTGACCAACCCGTGACCCGAAATCTTGGTCGGTTATTTCAAGCTTTGGACTCCCTAGGGTTCTACCACAACCAACCGACTCCTAGGGGTCTAGCCGGAAATGGGATGTTACATGAGGACTCTTGACAAGGATATTTCATTGACAGAGGTCAATGATAAGATTCTTATGTGCCTCCCTAGCACATGGGATCTGAGGATCTGGCCTATCAAGGAGGCCAGAAGCACAACAGAAATTTCAACAGAAGCCCTTCTCGGCAAGCTCAAGTCTTTTGAGCAAGTGCTGAAGTCCAGGGAAGCTGAGGCTGAAGCAAAGACCCCAACTCCTACAAGAAAAGAGCAAACCCTTGCTCTCAAAGCTGCTGACACTTCTGAAGGAAGCCAGTCCAATGAGGAACTGATGGCATTATTTGCAAAAAGGTTTCTCAAGATGGGAAGGAAAGACTTAAGAAAGAAGTCTTCAAAGTATGAAGAAAAACCAAGGTATGATCGCACTCCTACTAAAGAAATAATCTGCTATGGTTGCAGGAAGCCTGGACATATTCTTCCAGATTGTCCACAGGAAAAGATTAAAGATAAAAGGAAAGACAAGGATCAGCACAGGAAGCATTCCAAGCCATCCTCCTACAAGAACAAAAAGAAGGAGAGAGGCTTTGTTGTTGAAAGCTGGAGCGATTCTGATGAGGAATCTTCCTCCTCAAGCTCCAGTGAGGATGAAGAAGAAAAGAAGGCAAAGGAAGTTTGCCTGATGGCAATTGATGCCTGCAGCAATCACTCAGCTGCAGAGAGTTCAGATTCTGATGAAGAAATGCCAACTGAAGATGAGGTATTGTCTTCTTATGACTTCACATCTGATGAATTTAAATCAGAGTTTAAATCTTTATGTTCAGATTTAATTAGTTCTGAAAAGGAAATAAAAGAGCTTAGAATTAAACTAGCTGAATCTGAATCAATTTCTAATGAAAACATTAGGTTAACAGCAGAACTCACTAATTCTAGTGAAGAAATAAAATTCCTTAAGAATGAATTAGCTAAGTCAAAAAGGTTAGAAGAGTCTCTGAATAGTAGAAGCCTTAAGTTGCTTGAAATAACCAGCATGTCTAACACTAGGTCAGACAATAACAAATTAGGCTTAGGAGCATCTTCTAGTGAACCCCCAATCATTCTTAAAAACCAACTTTCAACTCCAGTGAATTTTATTTCATCTAGTGGAATAAAGAACACTGAGCAAGTTAATCATGTTAATAAAGCTTTAAATAAAGCTAAGAGAGAGAAAAGAAAACAAAAATTTAAGGAAATACAAAGAGCGTCGAACGCCACTCGACGATCGCAGGCCCAATGGTCGAACGGAGATCAACAATCTGGGCACCCATCGTCGAACGTTGATCGACGCTTTCAACATGAATTTCAAAACTTCACCCAGAACTTTAGAAACCAGAATGAAAATAGAAATCCTAGGCTCATTGACCCATCATCTGCATGGAGAATTCCACATAGGAGATCTTACCCGTTAGGTTATCACCCTCAACCTGCTTATTCATTTATTTCCAGTTTTTTTTATGTGAAAAACAAGGGACCCAAGGTTACCTGGGTCCACAATGTTTAATTGATTTATTTGCAGGTGAAGACCTATCCTATCACTCAAAATAAGTGATATTTGGATAGTGGTTGCTCCAAGCATATGACAGGAAATAAAGAACATCTGTCAAGGTTCAAGGCAAAGTTTGGCCCAAAGGTAATCTTTGGAGATTCAAGCTGTGGTCAAACTGAAGGCTATGGCAGGATGACAATTGGAGCTGTAACATTCAAGAGAGTTGCTTATGTAACTGGACTGAAGCATAATCTAATTTCAGTAAGTCAGTTATGTGATGCTGGATACCAGGTATCATTTTCTAACTCCCTTTGTAATATTACTTTAAATAATAATGTTGTGTTAGTAGGTATTAGACAAGATAACATTTATTTAGTAGATTTTAACTCAACTCACTCTGAAATCTGCTTATTTAATGAAGTAACCAATAACAATACATTATGGCATAAAAGGCATAGCCATGTTAACCTCAAGAACATATCTAGGTTATCTAAACACAACCTTGTTCGAGGTTTACCTTCTTGCCCCTACAAGAAGGAGAGCCTTTGCAAGGCTTTTCAATTAGGCAAGCAAACCAAGAATTCATTTAAATCAGTAAATAAAAGTGATTCTCCTAGAATCCTGTATTTATTACATTTGGACCTATTTGGCCCAATAAATGTACAGAGTTTAGGAGGGAAGTATTACACCCTAGTCATTGTAGATGACTTCTCTAGGTTCACTTGGGTGTTCTTTTTGAGAACTAAGGCTGATAACTTCAAAGCCCTTACAGATTTTCTATTATGTGTGCAGACTGAGTACTCTACTCATATGCCCTTGATCAGAAGTGATCATGGTACTGAGTTTAACTCTCTTCTCATGTAAGAATTCTGTGAGAGAGAAGGTATCAAACATAGCTTCTCAGCTCCTAGAACTCCCCAACAAAATGGGGTAGTTGAAAGGAAGAACAGAACACTAATTGAAGCTGCTAGCACATTGTTGGCAGATGCTAATATGCCTCTTTCCTATTGGGCAGAAGCTGTTAGTACAGCCAACTATGTCTTGAATAGAAGTCTGATACACAAGCTTAAGTGTAAAACTCCTTATGAGTTGCTTAAAGGAAAGAAACCTAAAATAAATTATTTTAGAGTATTTGGTTGTGTAGTTTATATTCATAATAATAATGAAGAATACCTTAGAAAATTTGAAGTAAAAGCTTCAATGGGAATTTTTCTTAGATATTCCCAAGTAAGCAAAGCTTATAGGGTATTTAATAAATCTTCTTCTAAAATTGAAGTGTCTGTTCATGTGTCCTTTGATGAATCTTAAATGTTTTACAAGGAGAAGGAAACTTCCCCTTCCTCAAGTTCATTGCAGGTACAAGAATCTACCAAAGGTGTCACTCAAGAGATTCTCCATCTTTCAACTCTTCATATCACTGAATCAGACAGTGATGAAGACATTGCTGAAGTTGTTGTTGTACCACCAATAGTAGATCAAATTCCTCCTGAGGAATTAATCCCAACTATTGCTGAAGATCACATCCCACCTGCTGATGTTGTCACACTTAGAGATCATCCTACATCTCAAGTGATAGGATACATATCAGCTGGTGTTCAAACAAGACATCAGTTAAGACAGGATGTGATGCATGCTTGTTTCCTTTCACAGATTGAGCCCCTCACCATTAAAGATGCTGAGCTAGATCCCCACTGGATCATTGCTATGCAAGAGGAACTCAATCAGTTTGAGAGATGTAAAGTATAGACTTTGATTCCAAGACCTAAAGGCCAACTGATCATAGGCACCAAGTGGGTGTATAGAAACAAGTTGGATGCAAATGGAATCATTGTAAGGAACAAAGCTAGGCTTGTGGCTCAGGGCTACAGACAGGAGGAAGGTATAGATTATGACCAAACCTTTGCTCCTGTTGCAAGGCTAGAGGCAATAAGGATCTTCTTAGCCTATGCAGCCTATATGAAGTTTAAGGTTTTTCAGATGGATGTCAAGAGTGCCTTTCTAAATGGTGAGCTAAAGGAAGAGGTATTTGTTGAACAAGCACCTGGGTTTGTTTCTTCAACTCAGCCCTCACATGTTTTTAAGTTGCAAAAAGCTCTTTATGGACTCAAACAAGTACCAAGAGCCTGGTATGAGACTCTAGCTAGTTTCCTGTTAGAGCACAACTTTGTTAGGGGAGTAGTTGATAGAACCCTTTTCGTCAAGCACCACAAGGACACAATCCTGTTAGTTCAAGTGTATGTGGATGACATTATTTTTGGTTCCACTGATCCCAAACTGTGCAAAAAGTTTTCTAACTTGATGCATTCCAAGTTTGAGATGAGTAGTATGGGTGAGCTGTCTTACTTTCTTGGTCTCCAAGTAAAGCAAGATGCTGATGGCATCTTCATCTCCCAATCCAAATATGTCAAGGAATTGGTAAAGAAGTTTGGGATGGCTGATGCTTCTGCAATACATACACCTATGGCTACTAATGTAGTTATAGATTCTGATGATCAGGGAAAGCCTGTTGATCAAAAGAATTATAGGGCCATTGTTGGTTCCCTATTGTATTTAACTGCAAGTAGGCCAGACATAATGTTTGCTACATGCCTTTGTGCTAGATTCCAGGTCAACCCCAAGGAATCTCATCTGATTCTTCTCAAGAGAATCTTGAGATACCTGAAGGGATGTCCAAATCTAGGACTTTGGTACCCAGCTGAGTCAGAATTTGAATTAATTGGATATTCTGATTCTGATTATGCTGGCTGTCGAGTTGACAAGAAAAGTACCTCGGGAACTTGTCAGTTCCTGGGAGAGAGATTGGTCTCTTGGTTCTGTAAGAAGCAAGCCTCTGTCTCAACTTCAACTGCAGAAGCTGAATATATAGCAGCTGCTAGTTGTTGTTCACAGATCCTGTGGATACAAAATCAACTTTTGGATTATGGGTACTCACACAAGAACACAAAAATCATGTGTGATAGTACCAGTGCTATCTCTATTGCACAAAATCCAATGCACCACTCTAGAACGAAACACATTGAGATCTGGCACCATTTCCTGAGAGATTGTGTGGAAAAGAACAAGATCAGCCTTGAGTTCATATCCACAGACCTTCAGAGAGGTGATATATTCACCAAGCCCTTAGATGAACAGAAGCATCTGTTCTTTTTAGTTCAACTAGGCATGATTAATGGAAGAGACTAAGTGTGACGTCTGCCTTGTTGAAACCTATTTGATGATCATCGAACGACGTTCGAAGATAGTCGATCGGATCAAGCCTATCATCGACCTATGGTCGATGATAGCTTGTCTGCTTGAAGATCGTCGACCGGCGTTCGAAGATAGTCGAACAGGTCGAGCTTATCGTCGATCTATGGTTGACGACAGCTTGCTGTTTGTGAAGACAGAAATAGTCGAACGATTGATCGACTACTCTGCTTCAGGACCGATCGTTGAACGACCATTCGACCATCCTCTCTAGTATCTTTTAAATAGATCAACGATCGTTGTTTTAATATAAAGTCGATGGTCGACCTAGGTTAAGAGATAGTTGCTTTTATCGTCGACGGAGAGCGTCTTTTCACATTCCTTCTTCCCGCTTGCTCTTTGTCTTGCGATTTCTGCCGCTTTGTCCTCGCCGTCTCTCCCTCGTCTTCTCCAGCCCTTTCGATGGCGATTTCTCTAGCGCTCCTGGCAGTAGTGAAGTTCGATGCAGGATTCAGTGTAGATTTCGACTCCTTCAGCTGCTGCGAATCCGGAATAGTGGAAATTCTTAATCTGTGCAAAGATCAAGGGTTAGAGAAGCTCATGTCCTCCAGGATAAAGATAAATATTCAAGAGATCAAAGAATTGGCATTCACTTCGTCTTCAAATGATGATTCGATGACAAGAACAATCGGCGGAGAAGAGGTAACATTGACTCCCTCTATTTTAACTGAAATATTTGGATTGATAAATGGGGAAGAAGAGTACGAGCAAGATGCCCCTGAGTTTGGAAGAATGCTTACAGAGCTGGGACATGCCGAAGGCATTCCCTCTAAGCTGCTTAAGGTAAACTTTCCGTTTAAGATTAAGTTTCTTGCTGAAATAGTCGGAAAAGTGCTACTGGGAAAGCACTCTTCCCACGACAATATTACAAGGCAGCAGTTTGCACTGATGTGTGCAATTGTGAATAAGAAACAGATCAATTGGGCAGGAGTTCTATTTGATTTGATCAGGAAAAAGAATGGCAAGAAAGAAGTTACCCTGGGTAGGGTAGTTGGGATTTTTCTGAAGGAGAAATATCCCCATCTGTTAATTTCAGCTGCTACCTCCATAAACGCCAGCAAGAAGATGGATCCTTCCCTGTTTGCCAAGTGGAAAAGGACCTTCCTGAAGCCCGCTTCCGCAGGGGTTGCTCCAGTTATATCTGAGAGCACCAGGACTGCCTCAGTCACTCCTCCCCTACAAGAAGCTGGCTTAGCAAACCTCTCCCTTCCATCTTTTTCATCTGCTTTGCCGTCTACTTCAGTTGAAGTTCCATCAACTTCAATTGAAGTACGACCTTCTGCTTCTCACCTTGCATCACCTCCTGCATCTCCTCTCCTATCTCATCTTGCTGGGATCTCTCATCCCAGTTTTGATTTGTTGGTTTCTGAGATTTCTACTCCTCCTCATTCTCCAATCCCTTCTTCTGATCACATTGATCACCCTACATCCACTCATCCATCTCCAGTTCACTCTCCAGTCCATCATGAATACACCATCCCCGCTGATCATCCATCCTCTGAGATTCCCTCATCATCATCATCCTTTGAAATAACTCCAGCATTTATCTCTAGCATTATGGAGTTAATTACCCCCTCAATCAAAATCATGATTGAAGAGGCGATTTCTCCCCTTGCTTCCTCTATCTCCTCTTTGACTGCTGTTATTCAGGCACTCTCAAAGTCTGCTGAGCCCTCTTCCTCTAGGGGCCTGGTTTCAGTATCTACTGAAATCAGGCAGGGGGAGATGCTTGATGAAGATGTCTCTAAGCAGCCTTTGGCCTCCCCTCCAGCAGATCATCATGCTGTGGCAGAGAAAGCAATAGAAGATTCAGCTCCTCCTTCTTTATCTGAAAAAGAAATTTCTGATGCATTATTGCAATCTGAATTTATTGTCAAAGCTTGCCTGGAAGAATGTTCTACTCCCCTGGTCGCCCTGTACCTAGAAGGAGTTATCACTTCCTTTCTAGATGAATTATGGGAGTTAGGACACGCAATGGTCGATTCTGAAGGTATTCTCTTTACTTACTTTTTAGACTTGTTAACTGATATGCTTGTATGGGAATATCTTGAAGGGATAATTAGATGTCATTTAGAAAAAATTTATTCATAATACTACAGATAAAATGGAAGAAGTTTTAGATGTTCAAGAGCCTGATCTCCTACCAGCTACAGAAGCTCAGTCTGAACCAGAACAAGTTGCTCAAGTTTCTGAGGTTGTTCAGCCAGAAGTGCAAGCAGAACTGGTCACCATGACAGTTTCTGATCAACAAGAAAAAGCTGCAGATGCTCAAATTGAAAAGTCTACTGTTTGGGATGATTCCCTGGGTGTGGATTTAGATGCTCTCCTGGCACAGGATGCCATGGAAGAAGAATTAGAAAAAGCTGCTCTAAAGGAAAAGGAAAGAGCTTTGAAAGATGCAATTGACCCATATGATCTGCCCATTTCTTCTAATTCTGAAGATGAAATTGATTCTGATGAATCTGCTGAGTCAAAAAGAAAAAGATTTGCTAAAAAGAAAAGGAAAGCTGTAGCTCCTCCTCCTCCTAATCCAGATATTGATACTCCTTACTATATCCTGAAAGGGATTGACCCTAAATCAATAGATTTCCAGCACTGGATGGCTTTCTCTAAAAATCCGCAAAAGCAAAGGAAGAAGTCAAAGAGGTATGACTCTCCTGTCCCAAGATGGACTCCTAGAGGTCCTCCTCCTCCACCTCCCAGTGCAGGAGCCTCAGGAAACTTATCTGCAAACCCTGCTGCAGAGTCTGAAAGATTCAAGCCATCTCAATCAGCTCAAAGGAGAAGTTCACAAGGACATCAAGATAAAACTCAAACTGGCTATCAAAGACCTGATGCTGTTAAGGAACAAGTAAAGGAGGTAGTGTACCAAAGACCAGCATTTTCTCCTCCTCATTCTAAAGAAATCAAAAGCTCAACCTCTCCTAAGCCAGTTCATTCTGTGAAGGATGTTTTAAAAGGTAAGCAAATTATTTTATCTGAAAATTCTAGCAAGACATTTACTAAGTCTGCTCCTCCTTCTTATCTAGTTACTCAGGATAAAGAACTAGTTGATACATCTTCTGAGACTGTTTATGAAAGCCCAGAGCTTGATCCTAATTTTAGGATGGCTCGTTTTCTTGAACTTGTTGGAGCAGCTCAAATTAAAAAAGCAAAAGCAGAAGGAAAAGACATTGCAGGATTGACCATGATGTCGAAATTCAGAATGAAGGAGCTCGATAAATTCCAGGTTAGACCTGAGATATTTGATCCTTCAAAGTACATGGAAAAGCATCCTGAGGCAGTTGTCCCAAGAACAACAGAATTGAAAATCATTGGAGAACAAGACCTGAAGTTATCGAGAAAAAAAGCTCTAGATCCCTCTAGAAAGATTACTTTTGTTTCTAGCTCTTCTGATCCCAAACCTAACTCTAAAGCATCTTAATATTCCATTGATCGACTGTTAATTGTTTATCTGTTTGATTGATGTTATCTGCTTAGTTATTTCTTTTCATGCATTTTATTTACTTTCAGTAATTAGTTTTGTATGTTTTAGTTGTTGAGAGACTTAACTCAAATAGGGGGAGATTGTTGGTACCCTAGGTTTTGATTTGAGTTTAGTCTTCTCTTTTAGTCTCTTGACCCAAGATTTATCTATGGTCAAAGGTTAGTTGATAGGATAGATTCTCCAGTTGTGTAGAATTGCATGTCCAGATGAAAATATGGCTAAGTAATTTCTGGTTCGACTATGGTCGAACGTCGCTCGACTATCGTCGATCAGCCGATCGACGATCGTCTTCCTGATAGCTCGACTATCTGTGTAACAACCCCATCCATTACATGACGTATAGTAGAAGGTCCAGCCGGGGCCCCACACTATATGCCACAAACAGACGGTGAGGTCACAGGATAATACCAAACCATACACGAATCCTAACTCAGAGCATTCTAGCGGAAGCTTTAAGTTGTAAATTTGAACTCTAATCAGGAATGTCGAATATATATAAACCACAGTTATATATACAACCACGGAATGTACAACAAAGGTTTGGCCTTAAGGCCTTATAGTTCCTCTTTCCATACAACATGGATTACAAACCTCGGCGCGCAGGCCGGCCATACATGAGGAAAAACAAAACAAACAAAACCATTTGCTCAGCCTTCAAGGGCTAGCCGCAGTAGCAGCAGCAACAGTAGTAGGGCTTCAGCCCTTCATTTACCACTTGGCTCTCCAGCACCTGCATAGGGACAAACCACCCAAACGGTGGCAAACATGGCAACGGTCAGCATTCAGCTGACCCAATTATAACAATCCTACCCCTTTCTCGGGGCAGTCGCAATCTTTCCCTGCACAGCATGGTATCAACAATAGCAACTATGTGCGCGCAGGCACATTCAAGCCATCACAACCGTCGGCCACACGGCCCGACAGTCCGTGCACTCAGGGAACATTCTTGGTGTACCGGAATACCAGGGTCAACACCACCGTCTACACGGTATTTGAGCATTCTAGTCTTTTCGGCGCGCGGGCCTAAGACTCTCATTAGGCGCTCCAACAAAACCCATAACCAGGCTTCCAAGTCGGACGGACCTAACGCAGGTACGGATCAGCCACCCCCCGTTGCTCAAGTCACTGTGCCACCTCGAATACGGAAGTATCCATAGCAATGTATAGGCGCGGGTCGGTTTCACCTTTCCTGTTCGGCAATCTGCCTTTTCATCGAGTTGCAGCCCAACGGCTCAACCGCACACAAAAGGGCAATGCACTGCCACTAGAGTTGCATCCAACCCTCTTCATTTCCTGGACTTCATCCAGTACTTCCTGCGGCACCAAGCAACAGGTAGGCACAAGGC
Source organism: Platanthera zijinensis (assembly GCA_039513925.1). Classification (NCBI taxonomy): domain Eukaryota; kingdom Viridiplantae; phylum Streptophyta; class Magnoliopsida; order Asparagales; family Orchidaceae; genus Platanthera; species Platanthera zijinensis. The sequence goes on from CM077083.1 coordinate 102,701,031, forward strand.
AACACAAGCCATAATCACGGAGTCTTCCCCGATATAAAAACAAGCATCACCAATCCAGACCAACATGTTCAGATGGGCTTCATACAGCATGCCTAGATCCGTACTCCGATTCCGGACTCTAACAAGGGGGACTTCACATATCTACCCCAAGGGACACCACAACCCACCGCCCACTCGCGGGGAAGGGTTTTCCCTATGCAATACAGAAAAGAAGGATTTCACGTGTCCAAGAAGGGAGATCGTTACCCTTGTCGATCTCTTAGGAGCCATCGAAAACTAGCCGGTGAGAAAGAACCGCAGCAGCTTTGCCTTCACAACGCTGGCCTCGGATCACGAATCGGACCACGGGAGCTCCACCGGTGGCTTGATCTCCTCCTCCTTCTTCTTCCTCCTCTCTCTTTCTCTCTTCACTTAGCCAAGTGAAGAATGACTCAAGCTTCTGCTGACTTAAACCAGCCAGGAATCACCTGAGCCCTTGGATCCAAAGAGAGAAAATTAACGGCCACGATTTTCCCAAAAACCCACTTTTTTGGCTGACACGGCCTATGACATGCCCGTGTCACAGGCCGTGTACCCTTAAGCGGCACACGCGGTATTCGTACCGACTGAACTTTACCAGAACACGGGCATTGACACGCCCGTGTCGAACCGGACATGCCCGTGTCAGTCATAAGACACGCCCGTGTCACCCCTGCCTCATCGAGCTATAAGCAGTATACGGGTAGGCACACAGCATCGGACACGCCCGTGTCCAATCTGACACAGCCGTGTTCAAGGCTTGGTTCCGGGCCGTGTAATCTTCTGACTCAGAACGCCTATTATTTGAGTGACACGCCCTGGGACACGCCCGTGTCCCAGGCCGTGTACCCCCGACACGCCCTGGGACACGCCCGTGTCCCAGGCCGTGTAAACCAACCTGCATCTCAAATCCATATTTGAGATTTTTGGGGTGTTACAATCTGCTTGATAGGTCGACTATATGTTGTCTGTGATAGCTCGACTATCTGTTGATAGGTCGACTATCTGTTTTCCTTGATAATTCGACTATCTGTTGATAGGTCGACTATCTGCTCTTCTTGATAGTTCAACTATCTGCTTGGATAGTTCAACTATCTGATAGCTCGACTATCTGTTGATAGGTCGACTATCTTCTTTCTGTGATAGCTCGACTATCTGTTGATAGGTCGACTATCTGCTTTCTGTGATAGCTCGACTATCTGTTGATAGGTAGACTATCTGCTTTTTGTGATAGCTCGACTATCTGTTGATAGGTCAACTATCTGCTCTTCTTTGATAGTTCGACTATCTGCCTGGATAGTTCAACTATCTGATAGTTCGACTATCTGTTGATAGATCGACTATCTATTTTGGTTGATAGCTCGACTATCTGTTGATAGGTCGACTATCTGTTTTGTTTAATAGTTCGACTATCTGCTTGGATAGTTCAACTATCTGATAGCTCGACTATCTGTTGATAGGTCGACTATCTGTTCTCTGTGATAGGTCGACTATCTGTGTGATAGGTTGACTATCTGTTTTGCTTTGGTAGTTCGACTATCTGTCCTAATAGATTGACTATCTTATAGCTCGACTATCTGTCCTGATAGTTTGACTATCTGCTGTGGTAGTTCGACTATCTTCTTTGATAGTTCGACTATCTGGATCGTTCGACTATCAGTCTGATAGGTCGATGATCTCTGTGCTTAGGTCGACGATCTCCAAGGGTCGTTCGACGTTTTGCTGTATGTCTTGAGTAGTTTTGTCGTCTTCTTTGATGTGATTAATTTCATATTTATTTTGGCATATTTTATAAAAGATTATTTGAATAAATTATGATATTATTTCTTTGCAATATCTATTCCATTCCTTATGCATGAGCTAATCTTTTTCTGACAAAGTTGTTTGTCTTATTAGCTGAGATATGATTTCTCCTTTATCTGTCAGGCTGTCCTTTATAGCCGTTAGACTCAAAAAGTCTTCCTTGGTTGTAAAGAGTCTCTTCTGATGTGACTTTCTCTAGTATTATTTCATCAGAGTTATTTGCAGCTTCTTAGAAAGCTTTATCCTCTTATAGGATATTTGTCTGTAGTATTTTGTTTTGCTTTATGCTTTTTGCAGCCCAGCTTGCAGAGTTTAGTAGAAGACAAGATTCAAACTCAAGTAAGAGCCGTTGCTGCTGCTGCTATTTAAAGACTTCTTTGAAGAAAGAAATTAACTAGTTCTGATATTCAAAAAGCTAACAGCAGCATTCAAGCTTAGAACTTACAGTTTCCAACTGCTCTCAGTTCATTCACATCCAACTGAGAAGAAGTTTTAGTTCTTCACTCTTCTTCAACCTGAGTTCTCCTGCCTCCAGGAAGATCTTCACTCAGAGCTTTTTGAAGAAGAAGAAGAAGAAGATAGCTGCCTAAAGAAGAAATTTTATTTCATATTATTTATCTTCTTGTAGCTTTTTCCTTCAGTATTTTCTGAAGTGTTTCTGCACTTAAGCAAGACTTCACCTGGACATTCTTTTAGCCAGGGGGAGCCTTGATTCTTTAAGGGCTTTCTAGCTCAGTGCAAGTTATTGTGCTTCTCTAATCCTTTGTAAAATAGAGAAGACACCTTAACCTCCTTTCCCCCTCCTGTAAAGGGTTATTACTCCCTTCAAAAGTATCCCTTGGTGGCAGGGCACCCGATCAAAAACCTGTGTTGGTTTTTAGACACCTGATCAAAAGTCTAAAGGGTTTCTGGATCTACCTGAAGTAGATCTTGTTGGTGGCAGGGCACCTAATCAAAAACCTGAGTGGATTCCTACCTTGTTGGTAGAAGAGTGGACGTACCCAAGTTGTTTGGGGAACCACTATAAATTCCTTGTGTTATCTGGATTGTTTAATTAATTCTCTGTGATGATTGGCTGTGATTAGTTTTAACTAGGATTGCTAGTTGCTGTTTAGGTTTCCAAGCCTTAACTGTAATTACAGTTGGCTGCCTTTTGTGCACATCACTTGTGTTAGGCTTTAGGGTTCAATCTCAAATATCTATACCCTTCATTCCGCAATTAACTCCAAGGGAGTTGAGTGGATAGTCAACTTTGCTAGTGCAATTTTTGATTACTCTATTCACCCCCCCCCCCCCCCTCTAGAGTAGTATTTATCCCCTTTTCTTTCAAATTATAACGACCCTGCCCCTGGAACGGGGACCCCGAATTCCTTCCCTGCAAAGCATTTTATTCACACAGCATATATATATAACAATCCACCAAGGACGTCCACAACTTCACAGGTCAATACATATCACAAACGCAGGCACGACGGCCTGACATTCCGTGCACTCAGGGCATATTATTGGTGTACTGGAAAACAAGGGCTCCACCACCGTTCAGAGGTCCCAGACATGATGGTCCATTATGAGCATTCCTAGTCTTTACGTCGCGCAGGCCAGAGACTCTCGCTATGTGATCCTAATAGGGCCTTAAGCACCCATGGTAAGACAACCATAAAACGGGTACAAATCCACCTTTCTCGTTTGAAAGATTTGGTTTATAGAGTCTAAACACCTAGTGGGGAGGGTGAATAGGTTCAAATCCTTTTTAACAACTTAAGCAATTAAAAGTGTTAAACATAGCACAACTATCACAACACAAAGAATAACAATCACAGAAAATTCACAGCACAACACACAATGGTTTATAGTGGTTCCCCAATTTATGGGTATGTCCACTCTCCCCCTTCACTTATCTAGTAGAGTACTGGATTCGGCTAAACTTCCTTACATTATCTCAGATCCTTAGATCTTACAACTCAGAACCCAACTGGTTCCTACAGCTCGAACTTCTTCAAGTCCTACAACTCAGAATCTTCCCAAGACTCCTACCTCAGGCAACACCCCTACCTCAGCCTTAACCACAAGGCCTACAAATCAGATCACCAAGATCCTACCTCAGGCACTCAGCCCTACCTCAGCCTTAACCACCAGGCCTACAACTCAGATCAACAATATCCTACCTCAGGACTCAGCCCTACCTCAGCCTTTATAAATTTAGGCTTACAACTCAGATCTATAAAAGATCTTATATGGAAATTAATTGTTTAAAACAATAAAAACTTCACCCAGATAGACAAAGAATGGGGTGAAAGCTTCTTGATCAGTTCTTGATTGAATTGATTACTCAAGATCCAACCTGTCTTAGCTTCTTCAAAGCTTCTTGAATCTGAACAAAGTAAGGTTAATCTTAAATTGGAGTTGGAGATGATCTTTAATCCAGCTTCCTACTTGAATTCAAAATCAGATCTAAATTCCTCTTACAGACTGTTCAGGATCTGTTTTCTTTTGTGTTTGTCTCGTGTTCTCCCTCTCTTAATGTTTTTTGGCTTTGTGCTAGCATAGGTCTTTATATAGATCCAATCCAAGGTTACTGGTTGATCCGGTTCATAACGGCCGTCTGATAGCTCTGACAGATGTGATAGCTTTGTTACTTATGATAGTTGTCGGGTCTTTAGTATTGACACCTGTCATCTCCTTGAACTTTATCACAGCAGAAAGTTGTCGAGACTATACTCCAAATATGTCGACACAAATATAATATGTGTCAACACAAGTCTTGATGGTGTCGATACAGCTCCCATAATGTCGACACGGTCATTTTTCATCTTCTTGACACAGCTTCTGTTGGATGTGTCGACACAAGTCCTGTGTGTCGACACAACTGCTTCTGGTCTCGATATTGCTGGTATTGAAAAATTTCTTGAGTGTGTGTCGACATAAGTCCTGTGTGTCGACACAACTGCTTCTGGTCTTGACATAGCTATTATTGACAGATTTCTTGAGTGTGTGTCGACACAAGTCCTATGTGTCGACACAACTACTTCTGGTCTTCAACATAGCTGGTGTTGAGTGTGTGTCGACACAAGTACTAGGTGTCGACACAACTGCTGCTGACAGAATTTCTATGTGTCGACGCAATTCATGTGTGTCGACACAATCTTGCTTCTGGTGTTGACACATTTCCCTCACAAGTGTCAACACTTGTACTTAGACAATTTTCCTGCATTTCTTTAACCTGCACATTGAAACTCAACATCCCATCAAATACACATTTATGTATATCATTGAGTTAAGTGAGGCTTCTCCAAATCTGGTACACAGTTTCCAGTGTACCCAACATTCTCCCCCTATTTGGAGAAGTCATAACCCTTAGTCAATGATATACACCACTTATAAAAAAACAAAGATTAAGAAGTATATAATCATTACACAGACAGGGTAACTCATAATGCAGAAACAGCATGAAATATCATCACAGAATATGATAAAATTCATTAATCAGGAATTAGTTTTTGATTTACAAGATTTTTAGAACAAAAAATTACACAGTTCTAAAACTAGCATATCTATCCCTAAGATTGATCAGGCTCCTTGATAACTATTCCTTTGCCAGGTTGAATCTTAGCTTGTACTTTGGATTATGTGTCATCATCTGGCTTCTTCCCTTTCAGATCTTTCTTTTTAAGCTCTTCTGCCTTGATCTCTTGCCTTTCAAAGTAATGATAAGGCTTTGGGAAGTTCTTGTTAGGCTCCACAGAGTTAGTAGGTAACTTCCCAGCTTTGATATCCCTTCTGAACTTATGTATGTCATCTTGCCTTTTCTGATATTTACCCCACTCTTGTTCAGAATACCATTTGCCTCTATCATGCATATTATCTTTCACAGCTTTCCAAGCAGTAAGAATGATATTTCTGGAGGTTGGACTCCATTGATCAAAATCAGCCTTTAATTCAGCCTGCTCTCTGAATCTTTTCTTAGATAGTTAAGCTTCTTTCTGAGCATCCCGAGCTTTTTGAGCTTCTTGCTCTCTTTGTAAAGCAGCTTCAGACATATCAAATTTTCAATAATAACATTATGTGCCTCCTGTAGAGGACAATACATTTGATGTACAGCCTATACTGCTTCAAAATAAGATGGAGGATAGATGACTTGAGCAACTTCCTGCTGAACCCCTTCAATGTAAGCAGGGTTAATACCAGATTCAGCAGTATTTTCATCATCACAAAGGGGTGGATATCCAAGAGTAGCTCTAGTGTTATTGGATACACATTTGGCATGATCTGAGCTTGCTTTGACTAACACTCTCTCCCCCTTTATGACTTCTCTGGCCACATGATCTCTTAGATCATCTTTCTAAAACCTTACTTGATCTGCTAGATAATCTATGCCCTCTTTGTAGTAGAGTCTGAATTTATCTAGTTGATCTGAAATAGTCTTTTGAGTTGCTAGAATTGTTGTTTGTATAGCAGCTAGATCTTCTTTGATCTGGTTAGATACTGCAGTTTTCACATCAGTAGCAATATCTCTCATTTTTGTGAGAATAGCATTATGTGAGTCAGTGAGATTTGCATTCATTCTGAATTGATTTTCTAGAATATATCCTTGTTTATCTGCAATGTCAGCTACTTGAGTTTTCATGTCCTGTTGTTGTGTGGCCAAGTATACTATAGCATTACCTCCCTTATGGAAGCAATCTTTCATCTCCTACTTATGCAAATTTACTTCAAATCTGATAGACTTGATATCTTTGGCCAGCTGGAACTGCATTACTTTGTGTGACTCATCCACATATTTCTCCAAAGCAAGTCTTTGCTTATCAATTTTCACTTGTAGTTTCACCAAAAGTGAACTGAAGTCTATTCCTGGAGAAGATGTTTGAGGGACGGTCTGCAAGGCTTTTTTATAGCTTATGCTCCTCTTCCTGAGTGCCACTAGCTTCCTTTTCTTTGCCCTGGAAGCTTCTTCATCTTCAGAAGAATTTGATGAACTTTCTATAGCCACAATTTCCTTAGGACTTGAGGCATTTAGTGGCATCTCCCCTCAGTCCTTGCCATCTCCCCCTCAGGTTAAGCTCCTTGTAAATCAGGAAATAACTCCTCTAGAGTGACCTCCTCCTGCATCTGAACAGGAGGGATAATGTTCTCTTTTTCAACAAATGGTTCTCCCAGGACATCAAGATCCTTTTTCAGGGTTTTCTCTAAACTGGAGGAGTGGGGTTGCTCAGCTTGATCTGGTTCTGACATATGCACATCCTGTGCTTCTTTCTTAGTGATGACTGTTGCAGCATTGTTGATTTCTGAGACTATGTCCATAACAGTATCAGTTGCATTCTCACTATCCGTGCAACTTCAGCAATACCTCCCCCTTGGGCTGGCTGCTGTGATTGTTTAGGCTCTTGAATAATTGTAATCTCAGTGTTGTCTACCCCTTGAGTGAAGACCATCTGGTTTTCTGGTAGTTGAATGCTCTCCCCTTAGACTTGGCCTCTTTAGCTGGTGTTGGTGTAGGTGATTTTCTTGGTTGCTCTTCATCTGTGCTGAAGTCAACCTGCTCTTTAGAATCACTAGAAGATTGTGCTGCATGGGTGGTAGTTTTCTTTTTCTTATCCTTCTTCATTTGTTTCTGTGGGGTAGAAACATCTTTTGTCAGAACTCTATCCCATCTGGATAGCATTCTCAGATCCATTCTCCTCATGTGATTAATCTTGGTTCCTGGAGTTTGATTCATCACTTTTGGAATGGTGGAAACCAGAAATAGGCTTAATATTCTACCCAGATTGGGCTTCTTGGCACTTTCTGTGATCTTGTCAAATATTACAGCTGACCAGTCTGTTTTCACCTTGAATATAACTCTGGTTATGAGGTTGAACATGTAGGCAAAGATCCTATCATGTCCTCGTGTTTTGCAGAGAATAACCTTGCCTATTATCTCGGATAGGAACTTACCCTGGGAATTCATCCCCTTCCTGGTCATTGAAGATCCAATCTTGATATTGGGATCCAGTCCACACCATTGGAGTGCATCCCTTGTCATGAATGATGTGATATCATCATCTTCTTTAATTTGGGGAAGTTGAAGTGACTTTCTTATAGTCTTCGGTGAGAGTTTCACTGTGGTACCATTAACAGAGGACTTTATCTTCTTTCCTTGAGAATCCATTGTTGCGGAAGAGTAAAATTCAAGAACTTCCTTCTTCCATATCCTTGAAGGTTCGGAGACCAAGTATTCTAATCCATTTTCTGTGATTAGGGTAATCACGCCCTTGATTTATGGTGAGGCAGTCTCGAATGCCTTGCATACCATTTCATATCCCTCATTGATCCTGTCTTCCTGTTGTGGCGCCATTGGTGAAAGAGAGAGAAGAGAGTCGACGGGATATTTTCTTGTTGACACAAAGTCTAGAGTCGAGAGTCTGAAAGAACAGTCGGCCAGATTTTGTCTTCTCCTATTTATAGTATACTCGTAAAAGGAAGGTCAAAAGATGCGCCCAACTATGGATTTTACTTAGTCGACAAAATTTTACATATGTCGACATAGACGACTTAGGTCTCGACAGAGCTTTGTAGGTGTCGTCATGTCTATGTGTCGACATATTTTTGCCTGTGTCGACATAGACTACTTAAGTCTTGACAGAGTATTGAGGGTGTTGATATGTCTATGTTTCGACAATGATTTTTGTGTGTCGACACAAAAATCTACTAGTACATGGTCTCGACAGAGTGGTGTCGACACAATTTGTTGATAGTGTCGACATAATTGGCGTGTGTCGACACAAACTTTCTAACTTAGCCAAATTTTTTGAGAAATTTTTTGCTGACCTAACATCTCATTCTAGGTTCAACATACCTAATTCAATTTTAAAATAATTGAATTTACTTTCATCTAGATGTTTTGTAAATATATCAGCAATTTAATTGTTAGTGTTGACAAATTCTAGACTTATGTCTTCTTTTTCAACATATTCTCTGATGAAGTGAAACTTGATTTCTATATGTTTAGTTCTGCTATGTGAAATAGGATTTCTAGCAATAGATATAGCACTAGTAGAATTAGAATATAATGGAATTCTACTTACCTTGATGTCATAGTCTTCAAGTTGATGTTGTATCCACAACAACTGAGCACAGCAACTGTCTGCAGCTATATACTCTGATTCAGCAGTGGAAACAACTACACTTGTTTTCTTTTTGCTGCTCCATGACACCAACCTTCCACCTAGGAACTGACATGTTCCTGTGGTACTTTTCTTGTCTTCTTTGCAGCCTGCAAAGTATGCATCTGAGAAACTTGTTAGCAAGAAATCTCTATTTTTATGATACCAAAGACCTTGATTAGGTGTGCCCTTAAGATATCTTAAGATTCTCTTAACATCAGAATAATGAGATTCCTTTGCGCAAGCTTGGTACCTAGCAAAGAAACATGTGGCATACATGATGTCAGGTCTACTAGCAGTCAAGCAAAGTAGGGAGCCAATTATCCCTCTATACAAAGACTCATCAACAGATTTTCCTGCGTCATCTTTGCCTATAGGCATACTTGTCCCCATTAGAGTTTTCATGGTTGAGGCTGACTCCATGCCATATTTCTTAATTAACTCATTGGTGAACTTAGACTGAGAAATGGACAATCCATCATCAGTCTGTCTAAATTGGAGTCCCAAGAAGAATTTAAGCTCACCCATGCTGCTCATCTCAAACTTCCCTTGCATAAGTTTGGCAAACTTACTACAAAGGTTATTTTCAGTAGAAATAAAGATAATGTCATCAACATATATCTGAACTAGGATAATCTTACCTTTTGATTCCCTAAAGAATAGTGTCTTGTCAATTTTCCCTCTTAAGAATTTATTCTCAATCAAGAAAGTAGACAATGTTTCATACCAAGCCTTAGGGGCTTGTTTCAATCCATATAGAGCTTTCTTAAGCCTATATATATAGTTGGGATAAAGAGAATCTACAAAACCTGAAGGTTGTTCAACATAAACTTCCTCTTTTAAGTCACCATTCAAAAATGCTGACTTTACATCCATTTGAAATACTTTGAACCCTTGATAAGTTGCATAAGCCAGGAACAGTCTTATTGCTTCCAACCTTGCCACTGGGGAAAATGTCTGATCAAAGTCTATCCCTTCTTCCGGTCTGTAGCCCTTTGCTACAAGTCTGGCTTTGTTCTTGATTATAGTGCTATTTTCATCTAACTTGTTCCTCTATATCCACTTAGTTCCTATGACATTGTGGTTCTTTGGTTTAGGAACCAACTCTCAGACTTTACATCTTCTGAATTGATTCAACTCTTCCTGCATGGCATCAATCCAATTTGTGTCTTGTATAGCCTCTTCAAACTTCTTAGGTTCAATCTGGGACAGGAAGCTTGAACATAGAACTGTGTTCATGCTCTTGCTTCTGGTCAAAACTCCATATCTTACATCACCAATTATTTAGTATGTTGGATGATCCTTCAAATGTCTTCTTGCTGGAGGAAATATGTCCACCTCTTGGTCTTCTTCATTGTCTTCATCTAGATGTACTTCATTGTCTTCATCTCCATCCAGTGAGACTTGTACACCCCTTGACAGCATCCATCATTTTCTTCATCCTGTCTTGCAGGTTGGCCTTCACTAATTATTAGCTTGTCCATCTTTTCCTTCAAACCTGTAGGACTAATAGAAGTGTTAGACAGCTCATAGTTAATTATCTTAGACTCATCAAAGACGACATGGACAGATTCTTCTACAACCTGTGTAGTTAAGTTGTAGATCCGGTAAGCTCTACTGTTATTATTGTACCCAACAAATATCCCTTCTAGGGATTTTGCAGGAAACTTAGTTTGATAGTGCTTGCCATTATTTAGAACATAACACTTGCTAACAAAGATTCTAAAGTAGGATATGTTTGGTTTTCTGCCTTTCATAATCTCATAGGGTGTCTTCTTGTGACTTTTATTGATGGATTCTCTATTGAGAACATGACATGCAGTATTTACTGCCTAAGCCCAGAAATATTCTGGGAGAGAAGTGTCACTTAGTAGTGTTCTACTTGCCTCAATAAGAGTCCTATTCTTTCTTTCAGCAATCCCATTTTGCTTGGGAGTTCTAGGTGAGGAGAACTCCTGATGAATCTCAAGTTCTTCACAGAACTTTGTCATGCATTCAGACTGAAATTCAGTCTCATGGTCACTTCTGATTTTGACCACTGAATTGTTAAGTTCATTCTTAATTTGCCTAACAAAATTATGGAAGACAGTTGGGGTTTCATATTTCTGTCTCAAGAAGAAAACCCATGTAAATCTAGAATAGTCATCCACAATTACAAATGTGTAAGCTTTCCTACCTAGACTATGAACTTGCATAGGACAAAATAAATCCATATGCAGGAGGTAAAGACATCTTACAGAGTCTTTTGTATCATGTCCATGGAAAGAGGTCCCGGTCTATTTGCCCTTTTGGCAAGCTGAACATACACCCTCTTTAATGCACTTGACCTGAGGACCATTCCTCACTAATTCCATACTAAAAAGTTATCCTATTGACTTGTAGTTCAGGTGAGCTAGCCTCTTGTGCCATTGGACACAATGAGATGCTTTCTCATCTGTAACTAGACAAATAGGAGAGATCTTATTCTCACAATCAAAGTTAAGATAGTAGACATTTCCTTTCCTAGTGCCTGTCAGAATGATCTCTTGATCACTTGACCTTCTTATTTGGCACACACTCTCGAGGAAAGAAGTGTCATAACCAAGATCACTTATGAAAGACTTGATTTCAAGAGCCTAAACACCTAGAGGGGGGGTGAATAGGTTCTAAACTTTTTTAACAATTTATATTGGCAAACAGCTAGATTAAATTCTATACAGATAATTCAAAGCACAAACCACAATTCACAGCACATCATACACCTGATTTATAGTGGTTCCCCAAGGTATGGGTACATCCAATTTCCCCCTTCGCCTATCCAGTAGATAACTGGATTCAGCCTAACTTTCTTCCACTGGCTCGGATCCGCAGATCTTACAACTGATAACCTGAATGGTTCCTACAACTCAGACTTAAATAAGTCCTACCTCAAATTCTTCCCAAGAATCCTACCTCAGGCCTCATCCCTACCTCAGCCTTTATCACTAGGCTTACAACTCAGACTTTTCACAAGTCCTACACCTCAGTCTCTCAGCCCTACCTCAGCCTTTATAATTTCAGGCTTACAACTCAGATCTAACAATAGATCCTACAAGAAATTGAATGATATAAAGATACTGAAAATTCACCAGCTAGATTTCTCTATTAGTGTAGCCTTCTTGATCAGTTCTTGAATGAACTGACCCTTCTGATCCAACCTGACTTAGCTTTTCAAAGCTTCTTGATAGAACAAAATAAGGTGGATCTTCACTTGATGTAGAAGATGATCTTCAGTCATCTTCTTCCTTAAATTCAGAATGAATTCTGAATCTTTCTTGCAGAAAGCTCTGAATCTGCCTTCGTAAGGGTTTTCCCTATTCTTGTTGAAGAATTCTCTAATGTTGTTCTTCTTCTTCTTATTTTGTGTTCTCTCTTGTTTTTGTCACAGATCTAACTCTTATATAGAGTTTCCCAATGGTTACCGGCTGATCCGGTTTGTAACAACCTTCTGACAGTTCTGACAGAGGTGTCAGACCGGTTGGTTATGATAGCTATCGAGTCATCAGTCAAGTCAGTTGATTCGTCAAATACTTTCCAACTCAGTACATTCCACTCTACAAACTGCTTCACATGTGTCGACACATATAGGCTAAGTGTCGACACAAGTCTTCATGATGTCGACACAACATTCAATGTGTCAACTCAGTCAATCTTCTGCTACTCGACACTTCTTCTTTTGTATGTGTCGACACAAGTCCAGTGTGTCGACACAAGTCTTCATGTTCTCGACATAACTGTTGTAGATAGATGATGTAGAGTGTATGTCTAACGGCGTTGAGTATGTGTCGACACAAGTCCTGTGTGTCGACATAAGTCCTTCTGGTCTCGATATAGCTATTGCCGACAAACGACGTTGAGTGTGTGTCAACAGCGTTGAGTGTGTCCAGATGGCGTTGAGTGTGTGTCGACAAAAGTCCTGTGTGTCGACATAATTGCTTCTAATCTCGACACAGCACTTTGAGAGTTTATGTGTCGACACAAGTCCAGTGTGTCGACACAACTGCTTCTAATGTCGACATAGCTCCTTGGTGTCGACACAGCTCCTGTATTAGGTGTCAACACAAATTCTGCCTCAGGTGTCGACACAATTCTGGGTGTCAACATAGCTGCTTCTTTAGGTGTCGACTCAGTTTGAGTGTCGAGGCAACTTCTTCATAAGTGTCGACTTAGCTTGGGTGTCGACCCAACTTCTTCACATGTGTCGACACTTGTACTTAGAAAATTTTCTTCAAATTCTTGAACCTGCACAATGTAACTCAAACATCTATCAAATACAAATTGATGCATATCATTGACTAAGATGAGTCTTCTCTAAATCTGATACATATTTTTCAATGCACCCAACAATCTCCCTGATGATGATTTTCTATAGTTCTAAAATATATCCAAACTAAAATCTCAAATAGGCAAGTGCACCTATCGAAATATAGTATAGGAATGTCGTATTCGACTCGGGGCTAACGAGTACTTGTACTCACAAGAAAAGCTATTATCTTGTCGGACAGAAAAGTTGGTTTTTGTTTGAAAAACGGAAAAGGAAGAACTAAGCGTTAATCTAAGAAATAGAAATACGATTTTGAGGAAGCTAGCACTTGATCTAGAATTCCCTTGAGATAAAATAAACCTTCTTGTAAAATAAAGCAATGCGAGCTCTTATCTACCCACTCGACCGTGGAGGTTCCTAAAGTATAGTAGCGTCTCTCTCGAGCTCATGCTTCTAACTAACCTTAGGTTGATCGATTAAGACCTCTCGGCCAGTCAAAACCCCTAAGCTTGCTTTAGGCGGTGAACCCCACTATTGGATTTGACTCCAATCCGGAAGATTTACGTCATCCTCTCTCGAGGAGTGCATTCAACTCCTTTTATCTTTGAGTGATCTCTCCGTATCCGCAACCTCTCGGTCATTTAGGATACGGATCTTAGATCGAAGATCATATACGCGAAATATGAATTCGATGAAATGAAAATCAAAGATAAATCGTAGCGAGAAAGATGAAGAACAAGACTTTTGATAAAAAGGAAGAGATTATTTTATTACAAGCTTCATCAAAATCAAGTGCTAAATGAAATCTAGCTACTCATCATAATTAGAGAATTACAAGATAAAGTAGGGACAAACATGATTAAATTGAAAAGCAAACTAGAATTGAAACTTACACAAAGTAAAACTAAGCTAAGAAATGGAAAATATGATAAAATAAAACAGCAACTAAAAGACTACAACTCCCCAAAAATTCCTCCCTTGACATCTGAAGCTGTCTGGAATTTATAGAAAAAGTTTCTGGATGGTCACGCCGGTGACCTAGGGTGTGTCAGGCTCGGAACCGTCATCTTGAAACCCCAGGAACGTTGGAGGGAAAACCGCCAAAATCTATTAACTGGCGGGTCATGCCCCTAGGTCACGCCCGAGACCTAGGGCGTGTAAAGGCTGTTTCTGGAAAATGGCGGGAAGCTGAAAACGGCGGGAGTAAACTGGGCTTGATGAAGGCGTCACGCCCCCTGGTCACGCCCGTGACCAGGGGCGTGTCAAAGCTGCAACGGCTGCTGGCGACAACGGCTGGAACGAAGAGTATTTGGCTGGAAAACGCCCCTGACACGCCCTTGGTCACGCCCGTGACCCGGGCGTGTCAATTTAATCCGATGTGGCACGGTCAACAATTCTTCCATGGGCCGTCACGCCCCATGTAAGGGGTACACGGGCGTGTGGTCATCCGACACGGGCGTGTCAGGGCCGGTCGACGATCTTCCGGGCGCGAGTCGACGGGCTCTGGTTGTAGGCTTAAATTTGCATGTCACGCCCCTGTGTCACACCCAGGTAGGGCGTGTCACAGGGCGTGTCTAGCCAGAAAAAGGGAAAATCCAGTTTTGCTCCAAAAAATATATATATCAGCCCTGCAAGGTTAAAAATCAATTTATTAGAACATATAAATATAAAATGTAGAAACTTGTTACTTATAAACTTAATATTATAAAATTGATATAAAATATCTATTATTAATATAAAATAGTGAATAAAAATATAGAAATAATTAGAGTTATCACTCCCCCTATTTGGAGAAGTCATAATCCTTAGTCAAAGATATACATCTCTCATAATAAAACATAATAGAAATAGATGTACATCAATTTCACAGCAGGTTAACATATAATCATTGTAAACAACAAAAATTAATACTAAAACTGATTTCATTTAATTCAAAAAAATGATATGTTTACAAGATTTTCTTTTAGAACAAAAAACAAAATATTACATTGTTCTTATACATAAGTCTAGCTATCCTATTACTGACTAGGCTCCTTAATTACAATGTGTTGGGTATTGTATCCACAATGTACCTGATTTGAAGAAGCCCCTGAACAAGTTAAGTTGAATTGACAATGTATTTGATGATCTTCTACCAAGTTGTGCTTGCAGTTATTCCATGCTAAGTACACACCAATATCAGGGTGCAGTGGGTCAATATACACGGGTCTGCTCAACGTAATCCCTCGTTGAGCAGATCAGTGTGTTGACTCACGTGTGCTCTCTCTATTGGAGTGTACTTATTTTCAAGTACAGGTTCGAGATAGATCAAGAGCAGAAGAGGAGCAAAGATGGGTAAAAGACCAAGTTCATAGAAAGGAAGAGAAAAATCGTCTAAGTTAAAATCGGCGAGAATCACCAAGTCATTCCCGCCGACTTCGACGGGAGTCACTTGTGATTCTCGCCGATTCGACGGGAATCAGGATTCATTCCCGCCGACCTCTTCCGGATGACTGTTTTCCTTCAGAAATTCTGCTAAGGAAGAATCGACGGGAATCACCAAGTGATTCTTGCCGACTTCGACGGGAATCATTCTGATTCTCGCCGATTCGACGAGAATCAGGTTGCATTCCCGCCGATTCCCGCAGGCTGACTAGTTTTACAACTAGAAATCGGCCAAGGCAGAATCGACGGGAATCGTGAGTGATTCCCGCCGACTTCAACGGGAATCACCAACGATTCTCGCCGATTTTGCCTTAGGTCATTAGGGTTGGCTCGGGTATATATACATGCTTATTTCGAACATCTACAGTGAATATTCACGCAAAATCCAACAGCTGATGCCGTGCCCTAGCAGATCGTGAAATACCGCCGATCGCTATTGCCGCTCGCAAGCTAGTCGCTGCCACTGATCTAAGAGGTCCTCTTTGATCTTCCGACGGCAGGACCGAGGCAAGCCTAGCATCTCACGCTTCTCTCTCGAGATCTCTTGTCTCTCGATTTGTTGAATGAGGATAGTTCTTCATTCCGAATCGATTGAGACGACTGATCCGATTGAGATCGTTGGTAGACCTTGCTTGCTTCGTCAAGAAGTTTGGATCTACAAAGCATCGCCGCTATATTCACTTGCCGCCGCCGATCTTGTCAAGATGCTCTCTAAGAAGGAACATTGGTCGTGAACTCTTCGTCTCTTTAAAGAAAGCATCAATGAACGAAGAGCGACATCAGATTCTCCACAAGTTTGTTTGTATTTCTTGTACATTCAATTTTTGTTTTGTTGTAAAGGTATTTTTATTCCTAGTTGTAAGGGTTGGGTACAACCCGTGGTGGAGGAGTAGTGACTCCATTGGTTGGAAGGGTTCCTTCCGTAGTGTGAGGAATTGATTTCAATCCGGTTGGTGAAGTGACCGAGTCATCCCTTGGTGGGAGATAGGTCGAAGGGGGAGAGTTGACGTACCCAAATCGGGGAACAACTATAATTGCTTGTGTGCTTTTCTATGCTGTGTTTGTTATTTGTGTAGGTTATTTAAATTCCGCAAAAGACTGCACGACACCTATTCCCCCCCCCCCCATAGGTGGACTTAGTCGACACTAGATACTTTCAAGTGGTATCAGAGGGAGGTTGCTCATCAATAAGGTTAATACCTTGAGTAAGATCTCGTGTCTTGTGTCAAGAAGAAAGAAGATCTCTGAAATGGAAGGACTCAAGTATTCAGGGAAGATCCCAGTGTGCACCAAGCTGAACGTTCCTATCTGGAAGGAAAGGATCAGGTATTGCATGGAAGCAGTCGACCCCCGACTCTTCATGATAGTGGAGGAGGGACCTTATATCCCCACTAAGGCCTCCACCATTGATCCAACCAAGAAAGTGCCCAAGAAACTTTCCGAAATGGATAAGGATGAGATGGTGCTTGTCGGACTTGACAAGAAAGCTCAGAACATTCTAGTAAGCGCCGTCGATGATTCCATGATGTAGATTTTCTGCAAATGCAGGACTGCCAAGGACATATGGCATTGCCAGATCATCCTGATGGAAGGCACAGATGAAGTATGGGATTATCGAAGATCCCTTCTGAACCAGAAGTACGTGGCCTTCAGGCAAGGTCCCAAGGAAGAAATCAGAGTGACATTCGAGAACTTCCTGAAGATTGTCAATGCCCTGAAGGGTTATGGCAGAGTGTTCACCGATGGTGAACTAAATGACAAATTCCTTAGATCCATTACTAAGGAATGGGACACCAAGATCTGCGTCATCAGAGAATTTGGCAAGCTGGCTAAAACTGATCCCCATATTCTATTTGGGAAACTTTTATCCTATGAGCTTCAGCTGAACACCAAAAAAGCTAAAGAGGAAGCTGATAAAGCCGCTGCTAGAGAAAAGACTGTGGCCCTGAAAGCCCATCACTCAAGGAAAGGCAAGGGTGCAGCCTCGTCCCGCTCTCGGAAAAAGGATGAGGAAGAAGACTCTGAGCCATGCTCTTTCGGCTCAGAGCTATCTGAAGAAGACTTCTCCCTCATCACTCGGGAGTTCAAGAAGTTCCTCAAGTTAAGGAATCAAAGAAAGAGAGACGGCTCCTCCTCCAGACATCAGAAGAAGAATTATTCTTCTGACAGGTATGAATCCAAACAGAACAAACATCGCTCCGATGACATTATTTGCTTTGGATGCAATAAGCCAGGCCACGTCATTGCTGACTTCCACTAAAGCAAGAGAGATAAGGGGAAAGGAGAGGAGCATAGGTCCTCTAGAGATAAGAAGAAGGAGAGGAGCTATATTGCCAAAAAGCCAAAGACACTGAGAGAAGCTGATTCGTTAGACTCCAGTGATGATGAGGAAGCCTACTTCGGGCTAGTGGGTCGCTCCGACTCAGAAGGAGACTGCCCCCCATTTACTGGGAAGGTAAAAGATCGTACCCCCCTCTCTAACTCTGACTCTGAGTCTCCTGATGATGATCTCGAGGACAGCCCATCTGCCCGTGAAGCTGAGCTCCTCGAAAAGTATGAGCTTCTTCTCAATACCTTTGAGGAATGTCACAAGAGGTTGAGGGCTCAGAAAAAGGAAGTCAAATTCCTTAAGGCTGAGGGTGTGTCTTGTTGCGCGCTAGGGTTCGAAGAAAATAAACGCAACCGAACTAGCAACCCGATGAGGCAAGTATACCTATCGAATTGTAGCAAGGGGACACAAGTGTCGTATTGAAATCAGGGAACTGTTGGCTATGCTTACTCACACGAACGCTATTATCTTATCGACGGAAAAACTAGGGTTTAGAGAAAAACTAATTGCAAGGAAGGAAGTAAAGCTATACTAGAAAGAGAACTACCGCAATTAAGTAAAGCTATTAAGCAAAGAACTATGCTAGAAAGGAAATTACTGCAGTTAATTAAAGAGCACAAGATAGGCGATTACTACGAAAGGTAGAAAATATGAAATGGAAATGCACTCGATCAAGATTCACCTCAGCTAAAGACGATTAAGAAAATGCGATAAAAATCTAAACTTAATAGGATAAAGGTCCTTGACCGTGGAGGTTCCTAAAGCTTGAACACGCTTCTCTCGAAGTCGTGCCCAACTGAGTTTAGGAAGGTCCGACCGACTCTCGTCTAAATCGGAGGCCTAAAACTCGCTTTACGCGGTGAACCCCACTATTGGATTTTACTCCAATCCGGGAGATTTGCACGTCTGCCTCTCTCGAGGGGTGCGTACAACTCCCTTTACTCTTGAATGCTCACTTCATTCTTTCGGCCTCTCGGCTAGCCCAGCATGAAAGCAAAGGCGGAGAGTATATATCGATAATAAACCTCCAACCCGTGATTAATCAAGAGTAATTCAAGGCCCTAACCTAAAAAAGAAAAGATTAATTAAAACATCATAACTTAATCGCTCTAACCTCGGATCATCAAGATCGAGTACAAGGAGGATTAGTTAATCATAATGGAGTGGAGGAGGGGGGATGAGTAGTAAAGCATAAAAAAAACACAAGCTAAACAAAGAACAATTCTATTAATGAAAAGGGGCAATTTACACTAATTGAAATTAAAATTACAAGTGCATGAAATTGAAATACTATTCTAGCCCTACAAGTAGCACTAAGCAAGAGCAAAATTACAATAAAAGCTAGAACAAACTAAGGTTAAGCTAGGGTTAAACAAAAATTACAAAGAGAGGGAGAGAGAGAGAGAAAGCATGAAAAAGGATTAAGGAACAAAGGGGCAGCACCTCCCCCACTCAACCAAAGCTTGCTGAAATGGAGAGGGGGGGTCTCAATTTATAGAATTTTTCTCGGGTTGGTCACGCCCTCCGACACGCCCTAGGGGGGCGTGTCAGGGGGCGTGATAGTACTATGTTGACCTCGGGCTCTGGATTCTGGCGGGAGGGATGATTGCTTCGGTACGTCGGTGGTCACGCCCTATGTCACGCCCGTGTAGGGGGTGTGACAGGCACGTCATGTCCAAATCATTGGTCGGAAATCCGTCAGTCGTCGAAAAGTTGATGTCACGCCCCAGGTCACGCCCGTGACGGGGGGGCGTGACAGTACTGTTTTCGTGCTGTGGAGAAACGGCATTTAATGCGGCGGCAGGCTTTGCGGCAGAGGGCGACACGCCCATAGTCACGCCTGGTGACACGCCTAGGGAGGGCATGTCAGTGGGGCATGACAGCGGTTTTGACCGTTTTCCTGTCCCTTCCAGTAGGAGGCCTGTGGATCGGGTGACACGCCCTAGGTCACGCCCAGCGAGGGCGTGACAGGGGGGCGTGTCAGGTCATTTTTGACAAATTTTCTGGAAACCTGCAAAAAGACAAGAAAAAGTCAGTGGCAATAATATTTACATAAAAATGATAAAAAATAAACTAATAATAGACATGATTTGTACAATATAAAATAGAAAATACGATAATAGTTTAGGCTACAAAACGTATTATAAAATTCCCCCAAGCTTAAGCTTTGCTTGTCCCCAAGCAAAAATATAAAAACTAAATATTTATAAAAAGGACTAATCAAAAAGTTCTAATTATGCCTACACAAGTACTATGCGAAATTCTAAGTAGGGAAAAGGTGAAATGTAAGTCTAAAACAATTATTTAGGTATGGTAAAACTTTTATAAACTTTACTTAATAAAAACAAATCATCCAAAATTTTAACGAGATTTTTTTAAATAGACTTAAGCAAATCAACGAAAATGAAAAACACACATTGAGTTGTTACTAGATCCAAGCAACGCGTTATAATTATATCAATTTAATTAACAAAAATCTAGGTTTAAATCCAAAACTAAAACTGATTTACTGTTTTTCTTTTCTTAGTTGTTAAATAAAAATCAAAAAGCGTGAATCAAAAGGACTTAAATAGGACAAAAACGTTTGGTTTAGGAAAATGATTAGGAGTGGAATTCAAAGATAAACGTGAAGGTTTTAAAATCACACTAAACCAAAGCAAAGAGTTTCAAAAACTTTCATAAAAATATATACACATTTTTTTCTTTTTCTTCTTTTTTTTCATTCATTTTTTTTTCTTTTTTCAAAACAAAGGCCATAAATATTTTATTTTCCTTTTTGAATTGGCCAAACAAAAATAAACAACACTTTTGAACATACTTCTTTTTTTTCGAAAACCTTTCTCCCACAAAAATCACAAAATACCCTATCAAAATCGTCAAAATAATTTATGAAACTCAAAAAGGCTAGTGTGATTCGATAGGTTGGAAATTTTGGCTTTGGTGAAACTGAAATGAAGGGAGGAGCTATCAAATGAAATCGGAAAAAGGCTCAAAAATGGCTAACTAGTGGTAAAAGTTTTTAGGGTGGCAGGAAAGCTCAAACGAAAACAAAAACGGCCTAAATCATTTTCACGCTTTTGAATTTATTTAAAACAAAGGTTTGAAAATTTTCAAAAAGCGAGTCCTAGATAATAAAAGAAGATTGATGAAATTAACTTGAAATTAGAAATAATAGGTGACTTGGATCGTTCACATCTACTACGTTATTCAAAAGTTGACTTTACAAAAATTATTCAAAAACGAAAAAAGAAAATAGTGGATGATGAACTTTGAGAAAGTAAAGAAAATAAAAAACAAAAAACCATAATAGAAATGCGAGTTTTAGAAAAATATTTCACTTTAACATGCTACCGTGAATTAGAAACACAGCATGGCCAACATTTTACTTGTGAAACATAATTAAAAAGGACGATTAGAAATATTATAATTAACTAAGTTGTTTATAGGAGATTTTGAGTAAAACAAAAACAAAAACTAGGGGTACTATTGAAATACCAAAATGTCTAAACTATTCAAAAACACATATATTTTTTTAATTTTGAGAAAATTTTCTTTTTTTTTTTAAATTTTGGAAAAAAAAATTTTCTCTTTTGGAATTTTAAGATATTCATTTTTTATTATTATTTTGGAAATATTTAAAATATATACAAAAAGAAAAATATTTACACTAAGCAAAAATGAAGGAGGAAGTCCTCCCCCAAGCTTAAAACAGACATTGCCCTCAATGGCTAAAGAAGGGGATTGGAGAAGGAGAGAAAAATAAAGTACAGAATTGAAAGACAGAATTGAAATACAGGTACTTCCCCGGATTTATTTGCTGCGAAAGCTGAGTGATGCCGCTCCTCCGAATGTCTTCTTTGGACTTCGTGATGGATTCAGCAATGTTGGAGCAGGCGATCGCAGAAGCTTCAGCTTGTCGGAGCTGTCCGAGGCAAAAATTGTAAAATAAAGAAAACAGAAAAAGATAACTTGGGTTGCCTCCCAAGAGCGCCCTTTGGTTAAAGCGTCGTTGAGCTCGACGCATCAAAAAAAATAATTTTGTCCAAAAATATTGTTGTCCAGAAATAAAATTGTTTTTTTAACAAAAATTAAGAGTTCAAAGTTAGAGTTCGTGAAGCAGAAACTTAATAATGTTTGGACTGACATCATCATCACCAGAAAAGTAGAGTTTAAGACGTTGACCATTCACTTTGAAATCACCCTTATCAGGGTGAGAAATTAAAACAGTTCCATAAGGAAATACTTCTAAAACAGAAAACTGGCCAGACCAGCGAGATTTTAATTTGCCCGGAAATAAACGTAAACGAGAATTATATAAAAGCACTTGGACGCCCGGCTTAAATTTTTTAGGGTGCCTTAAGTGTTTATCGTGTAAACGCTTCGTCTGCTCTTTATAAAGTTTATTATTTTCATAAGCATAAGAGCGCCACTCATCGAGTTCATTTAGTTGAAATTTTCGAAGGTCACCGACTGAGTGGGGATCGAAGTTTAAAAATTTTAAGGCCCAAAAGGCGCGGTGTTCTAACTCTACGGGCAGATGACACGATTTTCCATATACCAGCCGATACGGCGTACATCCGAGGGCGGTTTTGTACGTTGTTCGGTAGGCCCATAAGGCATCGTCAAGTTTGGCTGACCAGTCTTTTCTAGAAGTTGAAACAGTCTTTTTTAAAATTCTTTTTATTTCTCTATTAACTACTTCGACTTGTCCATTAGTTTGGGGGTGGTAGGCAGTGGAAAGCTTATGCGTAACGCCGTATTTGGTAAGGATTTTTAAAAATTGTGCGTTACAGAAATGGGAACCCCTATCGCTAACGATTGCGCGAGGCGTACCGAATCTAGAAAATAATTTTTTTAAAAACGTGACTACAACTCGGGAGTCGTTCGTAGGAAGAGCTTGGGCCTCAGCCCATCGTGAAACATAATCAACAGCAACTAAAATATATTTGTGTCCGAAGCTAGAAGGAAGGGGGCCAACAAAATCAATTCCCCAGAGGTCGAAAATTTCGCACTCTAAGAAATAATTTTGCGGAATTTCATTTTTATTAGAAATATTGCCCGACCGTTGGCAACTATCACACCTGCTCACAATGGCTTGCGCGTCTTTAAACAGGCTAGGCCAGTAAAAGCCCGCGCAAAGCACCTTGTGAGCGGTGCGAGCAGCTTGATAGTGTCCACCTGTCGGACCTTCATGCAAATGTTTTTGAATATCAATTCCTTCATCAAAAGAAACACATCTCCTTATCACTTGATCCGCACAAATTTTGAAAAGATGCGGGTCTTCCCAAAAGTAGTTCTTCAGCTCAGAAAAGAATTTCTTCTTTTGCTGAGAGGAGAACTCTTTTGGGAGCACCCGGGCCACTAGATAGTAGGCGATGTGCGCGAACCAAGGAGAAGTAGATGTATTAACTAAAAGCAGCTTCTCATCAGGAAAATAGTCATTAAAAGATTTTTCATTTAATTTTTCTATAAAGGGGTTATCTAATCTGGATAGATGGTCGGCGGCCAAGTTCTCGGCTCCTCGCTTATCACAGATCTCTAAGTCAAACTCCTAGAGGAGTAAGACCCAGCGAATCAAGCGAGGCTTGGCATCCGTTTTGGCAAGAAGGTACTTGAGGGCCGAGTGGTCCGTAAAAACAATGATTTTTGAAAGTGTAATGTAAGGGCGGAATTTATCAAACGAAAATACTACAGCTAAGAGCTCCTTCTCGGTAGTGGTGTAATTTTCTTGTGCAGATGTGAGGGTTTTACTAGCGTAATAGATGGGGTGGAAGTTTTTAGATATGCGTTGACCTAGCACGGCTCCCACCGCAAAACTACTCGCATTGCACATAATCTCGAAAGGAAGGTCCCACACCGGAGCTATCATAATCGGTGCGTTAATTAACTTTTCTTTAATTAGTTCGAAGGCAGAAAGGCAAGAGTCATCAAAAATGAATGGAGCGTCTTTTTCTAAGAGATGGGTGAGGGGCTTTGTGATCTTGGAGAAGTCCTTTATAAAACGACGATAAAAACCAGCGTGGCCTAGGAAACTTTTTATAGATTTTATGTTTGTAGGCGGCGGAAACTTTTCAATAACTTCTATCTTGGCAACGTCTACCTCAATACCTTTAGCAGAAATTTTATGACCCAAAACTAACCCTTCCCTCACCATAAAATGGCATTTTTCCCAATTTAGGGCAAGGTTAGTTTCTTCGCATCGTTCTAAGACTTTTTCGAGGTTTTCTAAACATCTATCGAAGGAATCGCCGAACACGGAGAAATCATCCATGAACACCTCCATAATGCTTTCTACGTACTTGTCAAATATTGCGAGCATACATCGCTGGAATGTAGCTGGCGCATTGCATAATCCAAACGGCATTCTTCGGTAAGCGAAGGTGCCGAAGGGACAAGTAAACGTAGTTTTCTCTTGGTCCTCGGGAGAGATGGGTATTTGAAAGTACCCCGAGAGGCCATCGAGAAAATAATAAAAGCTATGGCCGGAGAGACATTCTAAAATCTGGTCGATAAACGGTAAAGGAAAGTGGTCCTTACGGGTGGCGTCATTTAAATTACGGTAATCTATGCACATACGCCAACCCGTCACCGTCCGCGTCGGGATTAATTCATTATTCTCATTACTAACTACGGTTATCCCTCCCTTCTTTGGAACTACCTGAACGGGGCTAACCCACTTACTGTCCGATATAGGGTAGATAATTCCTGCGTCTAATAGTTTCATAACCTCGCCCTTAACTACTTCTTTCATATTCGGGTTTATACGGCGCTGAGGTTGGATAGAGTTACGCGAATTATCTTCCATTAAAATTTTATGGGTACAGAAAGATTGGCTTATGCCCTTGATATCAGAAATTTGCCAAGCAATAGCCCGGCGATGCTTACGTAGAACTAGAAGAAGTTTATTGTTTTGCGTATCCGTGAGGTAGGCCGAAACGATAACTGGTAACTTGGAATCTTTTTCTAAGAAAGCATACTTAAGGTGTTCGGGAAGTTCTTTAAGTTCTAGGGTAGGGGGTTCTTCATAAGAGGATTTTGAGATTCTTTCTTTTTCAAAAATAATATCTTCATAAACTTTTTTATAAGGAACATAATAAGGGGTCGGGCTAGCAGCCAAGACGGCTTCTTGTAGCGATTCAGTGGGAAGAATAGAGGAAGAACAAAAATCCGAAAATTCTTTTTCAAATTCAGAAAGACAATAAGAAGATTCATCACTTCCTTGCAGTGATTCCGTCATAAGAGAAGAGGAGCAAAAAGTAGAAAATTCTTTTTCAAAGTCGGAGAGGCAGTAGGAAGAATCATCACTCATGGCATCTACGAAAAAACATGAGTCATCGTTTGCTAAGGTGTTCTTCATCGAAGGGGTGATAGAAAATGTGACTTCGTCGTCGCCTACTCGAAGAAAGAGCTTACCATTGCTTACGTCAATGATGGCTCGGGAGGTGGCAAGGAAGGGTAAACCAAGGATCAGGGGAACCTCGACATCTTCTTCGATGTCCAAAATGACAAAGTCCACCGGGAAGATGAACTTGTCGACTTTCACTAGAACGTCCTCCACTATTCCTAACGGGTACTTGACGGATCTATCGGCTAGCTGGATACTCATACGCGTGGGGTTAAGGCTACCAATCCCTAACTTTTTAAACAATGAAAAGGGCATCAGGTTTATACTCGCGCCTAAGTCGGCTAACGCGTGTTTAACAAAAAGATCACCGAAGACACGCAGGATAGAGAAACTACCCGGGTCACTGATTTTCTTCGGCAAACCATTTGTTAAAACGGCGGAGCACTCGGCGTTTAGCGTGACGTGCGAAAGATTCTCTAACTTCTTCTTGTTTGTGAGGAGATTTTTAAGATATTTGGCGTATTTCGGCATCTGCGAAATAGCCTCGTGGAAGGGAAGATTAATGTGGATTTGTTTGAAGATTTCTAAGAAGCAGGAGTACTGATCATCTTGACGTTGTCTATTAAGTTCAGAGGGGTATGGAGGAGTTGAATTATTTTTGAATATGGGTGGTGGAGTGAGATTATTTTCTAAAATAGGGGTGATTACTTCTTCAGCAGAGGGTGGAAGCGGAGCGGAGCTTTGATTTTTAGAGGCGAGAGCGGAGCTTGCCTCGGTCTCTTCACTTACCATACCGGAGACTTGCTTCCCACTCCGAAGAGTTATAGCTTTCGCTTGCTCTCTCGGGTTGGGTTCGGTATTGGAAGGAAGAGACCCTGCGGGTCGCTCAGAAATTATTTTCGCGAGCTGTCCTACCTCATTTTCTAGACTTTTTACGCTTCCGGTTAAAGTTCTTATGGTAGCATCATTTGTGGTGATATATTTGGAAAGTAATTCCTCCAAGCTTGGAGGTTTTGGGTAATTTTGAAGAGGTGGTGGTGGTGGTGCAGAAAAATCATTTTGCGGGGGTGGGCGCATCGCATTCGATGGATTACTCCATGAAAAGTTCGGGTGATTTCTTAAAGCGGGGTTATAACTATTCGGAAAATTAAAACCAGGCGGATGAAAATTCGCAGCAGAAAAATTATTAAAAGCAGTTCTAGGCATATTATTAACATAATCTAAATGTTCTGGAGTAGGGGTTGCAGATTCCCATACCTGAGGGGCGGAGGCAGCAGTCATCTCCGTGATTTTTTTGCTTAGGATTTCTACTTGCAGAGCGAGCTGGGAGACGTTGTCCACTTCATAGATACCTGCAGGCTTGTTCGGGCGGGACCTAGGCACATTCCACTGATAAGTGTTCATGGCCATGTCCTCGAAAAGATCAAGAGCTGCTTCCGGGGTCTTATGATTTAAAGTACCGCCAGAGGCTGCGTCTATCATTTGCTTTGTATTTTGATTTAGCCCGTTATAGAACGTCTGCACTTGTAACCATACAGGCAGTGCGTGATGTGGGCATCGTCTTAATAATTCTTTAAATCTCTCCCAGGTTTCATATAGGGTTTCAGAGTCTATTTGTCCGAAGGCATAGATGTCGTTCCTAAGTTTTGCAGTTTTAGCTGGCGGAAAATACTTCGCCAAAAATTTTTCAGTTAATTCATTCCAAGTGGTTATGCTATTTTTGGGAAGTGTGTTAAGCCACTGCTTAGCTTTAGTTCTTAAAGAGAAGGGGAAGAGTCTCAGCCTAATTGCATCATTTGTGACACCATTTATCTTGAAGGTATCACAAATTTCAAGAAAGCTAGCTATATGTGCGTTCGGATCTTCATCTTGAAGTCCGTCAAATTGCACATATTGCTGCACCATTTGAATTATGCTAGGCTTTAATTCGAAGTTATTATTTGTTATAGCAGGACGGACTATACTTGATTCTGTTCCCTCGAGGTTCGGTCGTGCATAATAGGACATAGTCCTTTGTACGGCCTCATCTACGTTGGTTTCTTCCATTCTTAAAGTAGCAAATGACTCGGAGTCCTCAACCGGCACTTGGATAGTAGGACCTTGAAATCGCGATCTTCTCCAAAGAGTACGCTCAATTTTGTGGTCCAAGTCCAAAATGACCGACGGACTCCCGCGGGTCATGCACTAAAAGAACAGAAAAGAAGAAGAGGAAGAGAAAAAGGATAAACTAGAAAAAAGATTAAAAAAAAAAATTTCTTTTTGAAATAGATTTTTTTATAGATGAACTCCCGAACTTCCCAAGGGCTACCCCGTGAAGGGTTCGCAAGGTACTAGACAAGACAGTGGCGCTTAAAGCCCTTTGCCCTTTTCGAGAGAATTAGGTGGCGTAGAAAAATTGTGAGGTTGGTTACTATTAAGAGCGGTGATAAATTTTTTTTTTATTTTTTAAAATTTAAAGAAGGAGGATGAGAAAGAGAAAAGATAAAATTAATAGGTTCGTGTTTTCAAAATATCAACGAAAGTTGGGTCCCCGGCAACGGCGCCAAAAACTTGTTGCGCGCTAGGGTTCGAAGAAAATAAACGCAACCGAACTAGCAACCCGATGAGGCAAGTATACCTATCGAATTGTAGCAAGGGGACACAAGTGTCGTATTGAAATCCGGGAACTGTTGGCTATGCTTACTCACACGAACGCTATTATCTTAACGACGGAAAAACTAGGGTTTAGAGAAAAACTATTTGCAAGGAAGGAAGTAAAGCTATACTAGAAAGAGAACTACCACAATTAAGTAAAGCTATTAAGCAAAGAACTATGCTAGAAAGGAAACTACTGCAGTTAATTAAAGAGCACAAGATAGGCGATTACTACGAAAGGTAGAAAATATGAAATGGAAATGCACTCGATCAAGATTCACCTCGGCTAAAGACGATTAAGAAAATGCGATAAAAATCTAAACTTAATAGGATAAAGGTCCTTGACCGTGGAGGTTCCTAAAGCTTGAACACGCTTCTCTCGAAGTCGTGCCCAACTGAGTTTAGGAAGGTCCGACCGACTCTCGTCTAAATTGGAGGCCTAAAACTCGCTTTACGCGGTGAACCCCACTATTGGATTTTACTCCAATCCGGGAGATTTGCACGTCTGCCTCTCTCGAGGGTTGCGTACAACAACCTTTACTCTTGAATGCTCACTTCATTCTTTCGGCCTCTCGGCTAGCCCAGAATGAAAGCAAAGGCGGAGAGTATATATCGATAATATACCTCCAACCCGTGATTAATCAAGAGTAATTCAAGGCCCTAACCTAAAAAGAAAAGATTAATTAAAACATCATAACTTAATCGCTCTAACCTTGGATCATCAAGATCGAGTACAAGGAGGATTAGTTAATCATAATGGAGTGGAGGAGGGGGGGATGAGTAGTAAAGCATAAAAAAACACAAGCTAAACAAAGAACAATTCTATTAATGAAAAGGGGCAATTTACACAAATTGAAATTAAAATTATAAGTGCATGAAATTGAAATCCTATTCTAGCCCTACAAGTAGCACTAAGCAAGAGCAAAATTATAATAAAAGCTAGAACAAACTAAGGTTAAGCTAGGGTTAAACAAAAATTACAAAGAGAGGGAGAGAGAGAGAGAGAGAAAGTATGAAAAAGGATCAAGGAACAAAGGGGCAGCACCTCCCCCACTCAACCAAAGCTTCCTGAAATGGAGAGGGGGGGTCTCAATTTATAGAATTTTTCTCGGGTTGGTCACGCCCTCCGACACGCCCCCCCCCCCTGGGGCGTGTCCGGGGGCGTGACAGTACTATGTTGACCTCGGGCTCTGGATTCTGGCAGGAGGGATGATTGCTTCGGTACGTCAGTGGTCACGCCCTAGGTCACGCCCGTATAGGGGGGCGTGACAGGCACGTCATGTCCAAATCATTGGTCGGAAATCCGTCAGTCGTCGAAAAGTTGATGTCACGCCCCAAGTCACGCCCGTGACGGGGGGCGTGACAGTACTGTTTTTGTGCTGTGGAGAAACGACATTTAATGCGGCGGCAGGCTTTACGACAGAGGGCGACACGCCCATAGTCACGCCTGGTGACACGCCCAGGGAGGGCGTGTCAGTAGGGCGTGACAGCGGTTTTGACCGTTTTCCTGTCCCTTCCAGCAGGAGGCCTGTGGATCAGGTGACATGCCCTAGGTCATGCCCAGGGAGGGCGTGACAGGGGGGGCGTGTCAGGTCATTTTTGACAAATTTTCTGGAAACCTGCAAAAAGACAAGAAAAAGACAGTGGCAATAATATTTACATAAAAATGATAAAAAATAAACTAATAATAGACATGATTTGTACAATATAAAATAGAAAATACGATAATAGTTTAGGCTACAAAACGTATTATCATGTCTCTAAGAGAGGAGATCACTAGCTTGATCTCTCTCCGACAGGAACACCTGAGCCTGACTTCTGAACACTCTGAGTCTCTAAGGCTCCTTTACCAAAAACAGGAAGAAATCAACAAGTTGAAAGAACAGCTTGCGGCAGAAAGGAAGATTGTCAAAAGCTTCTCCATTCCCAAGACCGTTCTTCCTCTGGTTGATGAATTCTCTGCTAAAGCTAAGGTGGCTGGCTTAGGGCATGTGGGTGAGCCTAGAAAATCATCTAGGAGAAATAGAAAACAGAGGAAAAATAAGGCTGCTAAGAAGGCCTCTGCTGCAGAAAAGGGAAAGGCCCCACTCGACCCTATTGTATTCAAAAAGCCTAGCTTTCCCTGCAATGAACAGGAATTTGAGTCAACCTATGGCCACTTCTTCCGGCCCTCGGTTGAAAAGCCCAAGAGCCGGTATGATGGTTGGACCTTCCCCCGAAACTACGGTGAGAGTGTCTTTAAGGCACCTTATGAGGAAATCCAAGTGGAGAATTATGGCCACTTCTCTAGCGGCCATAATAGGAAGCAGGCACCAAAAGCCAAGCTTGTCATACTGAAGGAATAGGAAGTGAAGAAATCATGTGACTGCTGTCATCATGATGCCTCCACCTCCAGATCCAAGGCCCCAGCTGGACCCACCGTTCCTAGGGTGAAGTTGGAGCCTAGGAAGCAGTACAACAGGTTTGACTGTTGGTGCTGTGTCAAAGTTGGTCACTTTGCCGTGGATTGCTGGTTTAATCCAAGATTCAACGAGACTCCTCATGTTAGCAATGCGAGGCCGACCACTCGTAGGGTTAACCACCCGAGGGGGAGTGTGCTAACAAGGAATCTAGGACCCAAGTTCGATTGGGTTCCTAAGGGAAACTAATTCTGTTTTGCAGGTATGTCCAAAGGCCACCAAAACGCCAATCTGGTACTTGGACAGTGGATTTTCCCGGCATATGAACGGGACAAGAAGCCTGTTGCGTGATAAAGGATACAACGTTAAGTTCTGCAAGGATAAGTTCCTGATAGTGCCTCTTCAAAGACGATATTAACTGGCATTAGGAGCAGAAATATCTTTTGCTTAGATTTTCTTAGCTTAGATTCTTCTACCCCCCGTGTGTCTAGTAAAAAAAGGCAGTGCATCTCTTTGTGAACAATGGCACAAGTGATTAGCACATATTAATTTCAATACAATTAATATGTTGTTTTCCAAGAACTTAGTAAGGGATGCCCCTACTATTAAGTGCATCAAAGATAGCCCTTGTCCTGCATGCTAGTAGGGCAAATAGACTCGGGCTACCTTTAAGGGCATTGTAGACAAAGACTCCTCCAGATGTCTCTATCTTCTGCATATGGACTTGTTCGGTCCAGTGCAAGTTCATAGCTTAGGAGGCAAATCGTATACGCTAGTGATTGTTGATGATCACTCTCGGTTTACGTGGGTGTTCTTTTTGAAACGAAAGTCAGATGCGTTTGACATCTTCACTAATTTTGTCAAGCAGATCACGAACGAACTTAACTGCTCCGTGGTAAAAATCAGAAGTGACCATGGAACAGAATTCGAGTCTGGTGCTATGAAAGAATTCTGTGAAGAACATGGTATCTTTCATGAGTTTTCCTCCCCGCATACTCCTCAGCAAAACGGAGTTGCAGAGAGGAGAAATAGAACGCTCATTGAAGCATGTATGATAATGTTGAATGACGCCTCTCTTCCAGAGTACTTCTTGGCAGAGGCTGTCAATACGGCTTGTCATGTGCAGAACTGAGCATTGATCAACAAGAATCATTGTAAGATGCCTTATGAGCAATTGAAAGGCAGGAAACCGACCATGTCCAATTTAATGATTTTTGGCTGCCGATGCTATGTACTCAATAATGGGAAGTACCCATGTACTAAATTCGGAGAAAAATGCTTCGAAGGCATCTTCATGTGTTATAGTAGCCATAGTCGGGCATATAGGGTCTTCAATAAGAAAACCCTAGTGGTAGAGGAGTCTATTAATGTTGTTTTTGATGAAGGAAGCTTGCTTCATAGCAATTCTTCCAGTGGCATTCTTGAAGATACAGGTGCAAGGCTTGAACAGCTAAGTCTCGATGAGACTGCAAAAGGTGCAACTCCCAAGTATGTCAAGGTTTTCACCTCAACACAACCTAAAGAAGTTGACGATCAGGATGGAGAAAATCTCCCAAGAGGAAGGAGAAGCTCGAGAAGATGTCAGAGCTCCAGATGCCAGGCTCCTAGAGCTCTGACACGTGAGGAATAATCCCAGAGATCAGATCATAGGAGATCCCCGTGACGGTGTCAGAACTCGGAGAGGTACAATTAACGAGATTTTGCACCTTAGTTTTCTTTCACAGGTTGAGGCAAAGAAGTTCGACGAAGCGAACAAAGATGTGTCATGGATATTGGCCATGCAAGATGAACTGCATCAATTCGAACGATGCAACATCTGGACGCTTGTTCCCAGACCAAAGAACCAGAATGTGATCGGCACCAAGTGGATTTTCAGAAACAAACTGGATGAACACGGCGTCATCATTAAGAACAAGGCCAGACTGGTTGCAAAAGGCTACAGACAGGAGGAGGGGATTGACTTCGACCAAACCTTTGCACCTGTTGCATGGCTAGAGGCGATCAGATGCTTCCTAGCATATGCCTCTCACAAAGGATTCACTGTTTATAAGATGGACGTGAAATCTTCATTCCTAAATGGAAATTTGAAAGAGGAAGTATATGTCGTGCAACCCCCAGGTTTTGTTAATCCCTCATTTCCTAATCATGTTTATTTTCTTAATAAAGCACTATATGGCTTAAAACAAGCTCCTCGAGTTTGGTATGAGACTCTGTCAGGTTTTCTTCTTGAGAACAAGTTCTCGAGAGGAAAAATAGATAAAACATTATTTCTTAGGGAAGTTAAAGGCAAGATCTTGCTAATGCAAATCTATGTCGATGACATAATATTCGGCTCAACGGACAATTATCTTTGCAAGAAGTTTTCTAAACTTATGCAAGGAAAGTTTGAAATGAGCAGCATGGGAGAGCTAAAGTATTTCTTGGGACTTCAAGTGAAACAATCTGAGGATGGAATTTTCATTTCTCAGACGAAGTTCACAAATGAACTTCACAAGAAATTCGGAATGGAGAATGCAACCTCTATGAGGACTCCAATGGGATCCACTATGTCTCTTGACAAGGATGATGAAACCAAATATAGAAGCATAATTTGATCTCTGCTCTACCTTACTGCTAGTAGACCGGATATTATGTTTTCCACATGCGTTTGTGCCAGATATCAGGTGAACACTAAGGAATCTCATTATGTCACTGCAAAGCGAATTCTTAGATACCTTAAAGGTACACCAAATCTTGGCTTGTGGTACCCAAGAAATAATGATGTCGAGCTGATAGGATTTTCAGATGCTAACTTTGCAGGAAGCAGGGATGATAGGAAAAGCACTTCCAGTACGTGCCAATTCCTCGGAAGAAGGCTTATTTCTTAGAACAGTAAAAAGCAGAATTGTGTCGCAAACTCTACGGCTGAATCTGAGTACATCTCAGTAGGCAGCTATTGCGCAACAACTTCTATGGATCAGAAATCAACTCAAAGATTATGACTTGCAGTTCATGGAGGTTCTATTGTATTGCGACTCCTCGAGCGCAATAGCAATTGCGAACAATCCTGTGTCGCACATCAGAACAAAGCATATTGAAGTGCGCTACCACTTCATTCGGGAGCTTGTGGAAAACAAATATATATCTCTCTGCTATATCCCCACGGATAAGCAGGTTGCAGATATATTCACGAAGCCCCTAGACGAGGCCAAGTTCAGTCTCTTCAAAACTGAACTCGGCATGCTGAACTATGAAGAGTGAAGACTATAAGGCTCAAAGATCTTGGATCAAGGGGGAGCATCAGCAAGGAACTCAAGCTCGAGCACGGATGCAAGATCTGAGGGGGATCATGTGGCTCCAAGTGAAGTCCCAGATTTGCAGAAGCCGAAAAGGGGGAGATTACCCTCTCGGCTAAGGCTAAGGTGGCAGCCAACGTTAAGTATGCTCTCAGGAAAATGGTAATGAATTTCACTCTCAACTGAATTTTTAGTTTATGATTTTAATTCCCATATGTTCTATTCACCTTAGCTTGTAAGGTTTATGCTTCTTCAAATAGGGGGAGATTGTTGGGTATTGTATCCACAATGTACCTGATTTTAAGAAGCCCCTGAATAAGCTAAGTTTAATATACAATGTATTTGACGATCTTCTACCAAGTTGTGCTTGCAGCTATTCCATGCTAAGTACACACCAATGTCAGGGTGCAGTCGGTCAATATACACGGGTCTGCGTAACGTAATGCCTCGTTGAGCAGATCAGTGTGTTGACTCATGTGTGCTCTCTCTATTAGAGTGTACTTATTTTCAAGTACAGGGTCGAGATAGATCAAGAGCAGAAGAGGAGCAAATATGGGTCAAAGACCAAGTTCATAGAAAGGAAGAGAAAAATCGTCTAAGTTAAAATCGGCGAGAATCACCAAGTCATTCCCGCCGACTTCGATGGGAGTCACTTGTGATTCTCGCCGATTCGACGGGAATCAGGCTTCATTCCTGCCGACCTCTTCCGGATGACTATTTTCCTTCAGAAATTCTGCTAAGGCAGAATCGACGGGAATCACCAAGTGATTCTCGCCGACTTCGACGGGAATCATTCTGATTCCCGCCGATTCGACGAGAATCAGGTTGCATTCCCACCGATTCACGCAGGCTGACTAGTTTTATAACTTGAAATCGGCCAAGGCAGAATCGACGGGAATCGTGAGTGATTCCCGCCGACTTCGATGGGAATCACCAACGATTCTCGCCGATTTTGCCTTAGGCAATTTTCGCCTGTTCGTTGGACCGAACCAAGAAGCCGTGCGCTATTTCGGTAGGGGCAAGAGTTTTTCCTTGTGGGCCCCACAACGGTCATTAGGGTTGGCTCGGGTATATATAGATGCTTATTTCGAACATCTACAGTGACTATTCACGCGAAATCCAACAACCGACGCCGTGCCCTAGCAGATCGCGAAATACCGCCGATCGCTGTCACCGCTCGCAAGCTAGTCGTCGCCGCTGATCTCAGAGGTCCTCTTTGATCTTCCGACGACAGGACCGAGGAAAGCCTAGAGTATCACGCTTCTCTCTCGAGATCTCTTGTCTCTTGATTTGTTGAACGAGGATAGTTCTTCATTCCGAATCGATTGAGACGACTGATCTGATTAAGATCATTGGTTGACCTTGCTTGCTTCGTCAAGAAGTTTGGATCTACAAAGCATCGCCGCCGCATTAACTTGTCGCCGCCGATCTTGTCAAGATCCTCTCCAATAGAGAACACCGGTCGTGAACTCTTCGTCTCTTTCAATAAAGCATCAATGAACGAAGAGCGACATCGGATTCTCCACAAGTTTATTTGTATTTCTTGTACATTCAATTTTTGTTTTGTTGTAATGGGATTTTTATTTCTAGTTGTAAGGGTTGGGTGCAACCCGTGGTGGAGGAGTAGTGACTTCTTTGGTTGGAAGGGATCCTTCCGTAGTGTGAGGATTGGATTTCAATCCGGTTGGTGAAGTGACCGAGTCATCCCTTGGTGGGAGATAGGTCGAAGGGGGAGAGTGGACGTACCCAAATCGGGGAACCACTATAATTGCTAGTGTGCTTTTCTGTGCTATGTTTGTTATTTGTGCAGGTTATTTAAATTCCGCAAAAGACTGCACAACACCTATTCCCCCCCCCCCCATAGGTGGACTTAGTCGACACTAGATACTTTCACAATGCCTTTTCAAGACTTGATCTTAGCCTGCAAAGGAGGTTCAGTATCATCAACAGGCTTCTTTCCTTTCAGAGCTTTTTTCTTTTGTTCTTCAGCCTTTATTCTCTACCTTTCAAAATAGTGAAATGGCTTTGGGAAGTACTTTCTTGGCTCCTGAGCATTAGCAGGTAGCTTCCCATTCTTAGCACTTCTTCTGTGTTGAAGAATGGCTTCCTGCCCTGCCTGATACTTATTCCATTCCTGTTCTGAATATCATTTACCCCTATCATGGGTTTTATCCTTCACATCTTTCCAGGCAGTTAGTATAATGTTTATGGAAGTAGGACTCCATTGCTCAAAGTCTAGCTTCAACTCAGCATGTTCTATGAACCGCTTCTTGGATAGCTGAGCTTCCTTCTGAGCTTCTATGGCAACTTCTGACATTTCTACTTTCTCCAGAATAACATTGTGTGCCTCTAGTGGAGGACTATACATTTTCTGAACTTCCTCTTGAATCATTTCAAAATCTGCTGGGGGGTAAATCACTTGAGCAACTTCAGGCTGATCTCCATCAGTATGAGCAGGTTGTATTCCAGACTCAGCTACATTGTCATCATCACATAAGGGAGGATATCCAAGAGTTGCTATGATGCTATTTGATATCCATTTAGCATGATCAGAGTAGGCTTTGACTACTACTCTCTCCCCCTTTATGACTTCTCTATCAATATGATCCCTCAGATCATCTTTTTGAAATCTGACTTGGTTAATAAAATAGTCAGTTCCTTCTTTATAATAATCTCTGAATTTTGTCAAGAAATCAGACATATTCTTCAGTGAGGCTTGAAATGTTCCCTGAACAGCAGTTATATCTTCCTTGATCTGCTTTGAGACTTCAGCTTTGACAGCAGTTGTTAGATCATCAATTTTTTTAAGATAGCATGGTGTGAATCTTTACTCATTCTTAGTTGATTCTCTAGTACATAACCCTACTTTACTGTAATATCTTCCACTAGTACTTTCAGATCCTGCTGTTATTTGGCCAGGAATACCACAGCATTACCTCCCTTATGGAAGCAATCTGTCATTTCCTTTTTATTTTAATTAACTTCAAATCTAAAAGACTTGATATCCTGAGCCAATTGGAATTGCAACTCCTTGTGAGTTTCATCCACATATTTCTCCAGAGATTGTCTTTGCTTATCCAACTTAATTTACATTTGGACCAGTAGAGAACTGAAGTCCATGCTTGGAGCAGGTGGTGATGTGCTTGTTTGCAAGGCCTTTTTGTAGCCAGAACTCTTTTTCCTTAAGGCAACTATTTTTCTTTTCTTAACCATTGAGGCTTCTTCATCATCAGAAGTTTCAGATGTACTTTGTATATCAACTGTTTCCTTATCAGTTGGGGCATACTGATACAGCTCCCCCTCAGTCCTTGGTAAATCTTTTTCTTTGATTTGTTCCTCCCCCCCCCCCAGTCTTTACTGCAGGTGGATCATGGAATAGCTCCTCCATAATGAACTCCTGATGTATCTGTACAGGAGGAACAAGATTAGCTTTTAAAATAAGAGTTTCTCCCAGAACATTGTTGAGGAGAATACCACTAGATACCACCAAATTGTTGAGGATATACTTACTGGCTCATCTTGAGCTTCTGTCTCAACATTTTCTTGTGTTGTATTATTGATTTCAGATACTATGTTCATGACAGTATCTGCAGCAAATTCACTCTCAAGGGCAGCTTTAGCAATGCCTCCCCCTTGGGCAGGCAGCTCAGTTTATTCAGTATTTTCTCCCCTTGGAGTGGAGCCTATCTGTTGTTCTTGGGGCTCACTTCCCACCACTTGATCTTTGGCTTCTTTTGTTTGCTGGTCTTCATTTGAGCTAAAGACTACTTCCTCTTCAGAATCAATAGAGGATTCTGCTTGTTGAACAACTTTCTTCTATTTTTTATCTTTCTTAGTTTGTTTCTGAGGAGTAGTGACTTCCTTGGTCAGAACCCTATCCCACCTTGATAGAATTCTCACATCCATTCTCCTCATGTGATTGATTTTGGATCCAGCCACTTGTTTCAAAACATCTGGTATTACTGAAGATAAACATAAACTTAGGATCCTTCCCAGGTTTGGTTTCTTCACTCCTTCTTGGATCTTATCAAACACTACTGCTGCCCTGTCAGTTTTCACTTTGAATAT
Source organism: Platanthera zijinensis (assembly GCA_039513925.1). Taxonomy (NCBI): domain Eukaryota; kingdom Viridiplantae; phylum Streptophyta; class Magnoliopsida; order Asparagales; family Orchidaceae; genus Platanthera; species Platanthera zijinensis. The sequence continues at coordinate 102,738,747 of CM077083.1, forward strand.
GATCTATGTCATCAGATTGAACATGTGGACTGAAATTCGATCATGTCCACCAGTCTTACATAGTATCACCTTCCCAACTATTTCAGACAAGAACTTCCCTTGGGAATTCATCCCTTTCCGAGTTATGGATGATCCAACCTTGATATTATGGCTCAGCCTGCACCAACTTAATGCTTCTATAGTCAGGGATGGAGTTATTTCATCTGTATCCTTAACCAAAGGAAGCTAAAGAGATTTCCTAATTGTCTTCAGTGTAAGTTTCATTTAGGAATCCTGAACTGTTGCTTTGATCTTCTTCCCTTCTGTATCCAAGCTTACTATTGAATAGAATTCCAAAACTTCCTTCTTCCAAATCTTGGTTGGTCCAGAGACCAAGTACTCCAAACCATTCTCAGAAATTAGGGCAATTACACCCTGAATTTCTTCTGAAGCTATCGTGAACCCTTCACGAACCAGCTCATATCCTTCATTGACTTTGTCTTCTTGATGAGGCGCCATCGACGAGAGAGATGAGAGAGAAAAGAAGAGAAGGTCTTTGTCGACAAAAGGTGCAGAGCCAAGAATTCTGAAAGCGTAGTCGATAAGATTTTGGCTTCACCTATTTATAGTATTAGTGTCAAGGAAAGGTCAAAAGACAGGCCTTAGTCGACAAATCAGCATACATGTCATCAGAAATGACCTAGGTCTCGACAATACTTAGTTTAAGTCGACACGACTATGTGTCGACATACTAATGTCTGAGTCGACAATAATTATATTAAGTCAACACATCTATGTATCGACATACTCTTGTCAGTTTCGACACACTTGTGTCTATGTCGACACAGGCCATTTAAGTCTCGCAAGAGTTGTGTCGACACTAGTTCTTCTGTCTACACAGATACTGTTTCTGTGTCGACACATCCTTTTTCTGTGTCGACGCAACATACTGAGTGTGTTGACATAACTTGCTTGTGTCGACCCAAACTTTGTACTTAGACAAATTTCTAGAGAAATTTGGTGTTTACATATGCTACTTAAGGAAGCTTGTGATAACCTATTCTAGGTTCAACATACCTAAGTCAATTTTAAAATAATTGAATTTAGTTTCATCCAGAGGTTTTGTAAAAATATCAGTTATTTGATTATCTGTTTTCACAAACTCTAGACTATTATTTTCCTTCTCTACATGTTCTCTGATGAAATGAAACTTAATTTCTATATGCTTTGTCCTACTGTGTGATACAAGATTCTTAGCAATAGAAATAGCACTCGTAGAATCACAAAATAGTGGAATTCTACTTACCTGGATGTCATAGTCTTCAAGTTGATGTTTTATCCACATAAATTGTGCACAGCAGCTACCTACAGCTATATATTCTGATTCAGCTGTTGATATAGCTACACTGGTTTGCTTCTTGCTGCTCCATGACACCAGCCTCCCACCAAGGAATTGACAAGTTCCTGTAGTACTCTTCCTGTCTTCTTTGCATCCAGCAAAGTCTGCATCTGAGAAACCAGTTAGAATGAAATCTCTATTCTTAGGGTACCAAAGGCCTAGATTAGGTGTGCCCTTAAGATATCTCAATATTCTCTTAACTGCAGTATAATGAGATTCCTTTGGGCAAGCTTGGTACCTAGAATAGACACATGTTGCATACATGATGTCAGGTCTACTAGCAGTCAAGTAAAGTAGGTAGCCAATTATTCCTCTATACAAAGACTCATCAACAGGTTTCCCTACCTCATCTTTTCATAAAGGCATACTTGTTCCCATTGGAGTTTTCATGGTAGAAGCTGAGTCCATACCATACTTTTTAATCAACTCCATGGTGAACTTAGACTGAGATATGGAATAACCACTATCAGTCTGTCTAACTTGAAGTCCCAAGAAGAACTTCAGCTCACCCATACTGCTCATCTCAAACTTCCCTTGCATAAGTTTGGCAAACTTTCTACAAAGGTTGTTTTCAGTAGAACAAAAGATAATGTCATCCACATATATCTGGACTAGTATTATCTTGCCTTTAGATTCCCTATAAAATAGAGTTTTGTCTATTTTTCCTCTAGAGAATTTATTCTCAAAAAGGAAAGCAGACAAGGTCTCATACCAAGCCCTTGGAGCTTGTTTCAAACCATATAGAGCTTTCCTAAGCCTATATACAAAATCAGGAAAATGAGAATCTACAAAACCTGAGGGTTGTTCAACATAGACTTCCTCTTTTAAATACCCATTTAGAAATGTTGATTTCTCATTTATCTGGTATACCTTGAACCCTTGATAGGAAGCATAGGCTAAAAATAGCCTTATAGCCTCTAGCCTTGCACTAGAGCAAAGGTTTGATCAAAGTCAATACCTTCCTCTTGCCTGTAGCCTTTAGCTACCAGTCTGTCCTTGTTCTTGACTATGGTTCCATTCTCATCAAGCTTGTTCCTGTAGATCCACTTAGTTCCTATTATGTTGTGATCCTTAGATTTAGGCACCAGTTCCCAAACTTTACATCTTCTGAACTGACTGAGCTCTTCTTGCATAGCATCAATCCAGTTGGAGTCTTGCATTGCTTCTTCAATCTTCTTGGGGTCTATTTGAGACAGGAAGCTATAACATAGAACTGTGTTCGTGCTCTTGCTTTTTGTTAAACCCCCTTGACTTGTATCACCAATGATTTGGTGAGATGGATGATCCTTCAAGTGTCTTCTCGCTGGAGGAAATCTGTCAGCATTATGGCTTTCTTCAGTTTCCTCAACTTGATGCCCCACATTGTCTTCTTCATCCAGTGGGACTTATTCTCCCCTGGATAGTTGGCATCTTTTTCTTCATCCAGCCTGGCAGGACCTTCTTCATTGATGGTCAGCTTGTCAAGCCTGTCTGTTAGATCTGTAGAACTAACTGAAGAACTAGACAATTCACTGTTAATAAACATTGACTCATCAAATACAACATGAACAGATTCTTCTACAACTTGGAAAGTCAAGTTGTAGATCCTGTATGCCCTACTTTGGTTGTTGTACCCAACAAATATCCCTTCTAGAAATTTGCCATCAAACTTTGTTTGGTAGTGCTTACCATTAACTAGAACAAAACACTTGCTGCCAAAGATTCTGAAGTAAGATATGTTTGGTTTTCTGCCTTTCAAAATCTTGTAGGGATTCATCTTGTGTTTCTTATTGATGGAGGCTCTATTGAGCACATGACATGTAGTATTTACTGCCTCAACCCAGAAGTATTCAGGGAGAGTAGTGTCATTTAGTAGTGTTCTACTGGCCTCAATTAGAGTCCTATTCTTTCTTTCAGCAACACCATTTTGCTGAGGAGTTCTAGGTGAAGAGAATTCTTGATGAATCCCAAGTTCTTCACAGAATTTTGTCATACATTCAGACTGAAATTCAGTTCCATGGTCACTTCTGATTTTGACCACTGAACTGTTATATTCATTCCTGAATTTGTCTAACAAAAGTCTGAAAAATAGTTGAGGTTTCAGATTTCTGCCTCAAGAAGAAAACCCATGTATATTTAGAATAGTCATCCATAATAACTAGTGTGTATACTTTCTTACCAAGACTGTGAACTGGCATAGGATCAAACAAGTCCATATGCAAGAGATATAAACATCTTATTGAATCTTTGATATCAAGTGCCTGGAAATAAGATTTAGTTTGCTTGCCCTTTTGGCAAGCTGAACACACACCCCTCTCTAATGCACTTGACTTGAGGACCATTCCTCACTAACCCCATGCTGAACAGCTGTCCTATAGACTTATAGTTCAGATGAGCAATCCTCTTGTGCCATTTGACACATTGAGATGCTTTTTATTTTGTTACTAGACAAATGGATGAGTTGTTAAACTCATAATCTAGGTTAAGGCAATACACATTTCCTTTCCTAGTGCCAGTCAAAATGATCTCTTGATCACTTGACCTTCTTATTTGGCACTCCCCTTTGATAAAAGAGATGTCATAACCTAGATCACTAAGTTGACATATGCTAATCAGGTTATGTTTTAGGCACTTCACATAAGCCACTTTAGTGATAGTAATTGAATCACTAAAGATGTTACCAAATCCTTTGATGATTCCTTTTTTTGATCCACCATAAATTACTTTGGGTCCATTCTCTATGGGTACATAGTCCCTCAACATTCTTCTATTTCCAGTCATGTGTCTAGAACAGCCACTATTCAAGTGCCATATAGGGGTATGGTCATTTGGATTAACCTGCATCAAATAAAGAATCACTTACCCTTAGAACCCAATTTGTTATTGGGTCCTAGGTCCTTGTTAGTTTGTAATCCTGCAGTTGTTCTAATAGGAAAACTACTCTTGATTTTAACACTTGTGTTAAACAAGCAATCCATGGCAAAGTGGCCCACCTTGCCACAACACCAACACTCAAATCTATTATACCTTCTCTTAGGTACTGACTTTGCTACTTTGTTGCCAGCAGTCTTGTTAAGTGTTGGTGCTGGAGCAGCAAACTTCAAGAATTTCTCTTGTACATGATGGGCATGCCTATAGAGTGGCATATTGGCATTTGCACCCTTGGCCATGAGATTTCAATACTCACAGTGAACATGAGTAGTGTCATGATCATACCTGTTTGTAGGATTCGTCACCTTCCTAAAGAAGATAGGGGGTTTTGCAGCTAGAAGCTGAACTGGGGCCTTACGTTTTCTATGTGAATTGGTGGCCCTAGTTCTTCTCTTAAAACCTAGAGTAGTCTTCCATTTTTGTGAAATGAAATTGTCTATTAAGGGTAAGACAGATTTTGGCTTGGAGAATTTAGCCACTAGCTCTCTTTCTTGCTGAATTTTTGCCTCCAGTTTCTTGATATGATTCTCCTTGAAAGAGATTATGCCCAACTGAATAACAGTAATGTTTTTCAGTTTGGCAACCTCATTCAATTTTAGATCCAACGGCTTTGCTGAATCTGCTGCAGCCAGCTTAAGAGACTCAATCTCCTTGGTCTGCTCTTTGACAAGAAACTTGCTCTTCTTCAAAGCATGCAACAACCCACCATACTCATTAATAATTTGATGTATATCCCCCTCAGAATCAGAACCATCCCCTTCTCTTGAAGTTGATGCTACTGATTTTGATCAAGTAAAATAATCAAAATCTAAGGGAGAAATGTATACCTTACTAGGACCAGCCTGATCCTGGCATTGATCATTTTCTGATAGGGTCATCAAGCCCCTGCAACAATATTCTTCCACTCCATTTATGGAGTCCAGCATTTGTAGGAATTCTAACTCTTTAGAATCCTCTTTAGTTGAGAATAGCCCAACATATGCTTGATAATACATTTTGTAGCCTAAAGTATTATCGTATTTTCTATTTTATATTGTACAAATCATGTCTATTATTAGTTTATTTTTTATCATTTTTATGTAAATATTATTGCCACTAACATTTTCTTGACCTTTTGCAGGTTTTCAGAAAATTGGTCAAAAATGACCTGACACGCCCCCCTGTCACGCCCTCCCTGGGCGTGACCTAGGGCGTGTCACCCGATCCCGAGGACTTTTGTTGGAAGGGACAGGAAAATGAACAAAACCGCTATCACGCCCCCCGACACGCCCTCCTCGGGCGTGTCTCCAGGCGTGACCAAGGGTGTGTCGCCCTCTGCCGCAAAGCCTGCCGCCGCATTGAATATAGGTTCCGCCACAGCACGCAACAGTACTGTCACGCCCCACGTCACGAGCGTGACCAGGGGCGTGACATCAACTTTTCTGACGACTGACGGATTTTCAACCAATGATTTCGACACGACGTACGTGTCACGCCCACCCTACACGGGAGTGACCATGGGCGTGTCGACCGACGTACCGAAGCAATGATCCTTCTCGCCAGAGTCCAGAGCCCGAGGTCAACATAGTACTGTCACGCCCACTGACACGCCCCCCCCCTAGGGCGTGTCGGAGGGCGTGACCAACCCGTGAAAAAAATCTATAAATTGAGACCCCCCCTCTTCATTTCAGGAAGCTTTTATGAGTGGGGGAGGTGCTGCCCCTTTGGTTCTTGATCTTTTTATGCTTTTCTCTCTCTCTCTCTCTCTCTCTCTCTCTCTCTTCCTTTGTAATTTTTTCTTAACCATGGTTTAATATTTAGTTGCCTTAGCTTTCTTTGTAATCTTTAGTGTTGCTTAGTGCTAATTGTAGGGCTAGAATAGGATTTCATTTTCATGCACTTGTAATTTCTTTTTCAATAGTGTAACTTGCCCCTTTTTATTAAAAGAAGTGTTCTTTGTTTAGCTTGTGTTCTTTTTATGCTTTACTACTCATCCCCCCTCCTCCACTCCATTATGATTAACTAATCCTCCTTGTACTCGATCTTGATGATCCGAGGTTAGAGCGATTAAGTTATGATGTTTTAATTAATCTTTTATTTTTAGGTTAGGGCCTTGAATTACTCTTGATTAATCACGGGTTGGAGGTATATTATCGATATATACTCTCCACCTTCGCTTTCATTCTGGGCTAGCCGAGAGGCCGATAGAATGAAGTGAGCATTCAAGAGTAAAGGGAGCTGTACGCATCCCTCGAGAGAGGCAGATGTCCAAATCTCCCGGATTGGAGTAAAATCCAATAGTGGGGTTCACCGCGTAAAGCGAGTTTTAGGACTCCGATTTAGACGAGAGTCGGTCGGACCTTCCTAAACTCAGTTGGGCACGACTTCGAGAGAAGCGTGTTCAAGCTTTAGGAACCTCCACGATCAAGGACCTTTATCCTATTAAGTTTAGATTTTTATCGCATTTTATTAATCGTCTTTAGCCGAGGTGATTCTTGATCAGGTGCATTTCCATTTCATATTTTCAACCTTTCGTAGTAATCACCTATCTTGTGCTCTTTAATTAACTGCAGTAGTTTCCTTTCTAGCATAGTTTCTTTACTTAATAGCACTTTACTTAATTGTGGTTGTTCTCTTTGTAGTATAGCTTTACTTCCTTCCTTGCAATTAGTTTTTCTTACACCCTAGTTTTTCCGTCGATAAGATAATAGCGTTCGTGTGAGTAAGCATAGCCAACAGTTCCTGGATTTCAATACGACACTTGTGTCCCCTAGCTACAATTCAATAGGTATACTTACCTCATTGGGTTGCGAGTTCGGTTGCGTTTATTTTCTTCAAACCCTAGCGCGCAATAAGTTTTTGGCGCCGTTGTCGGGGATCCATCTTCCGTTTATATATTGAAAACATGAACCTATTAATTTTATCTCTTCTCTTTCTCATCCTCTTTCTTTAAGTTTAAAAAATCAAAAAAAAAATTTTATCACCGCTCTTAATAGTAACCAACTTAACAATTTTTCTACGCCACCTAATTCTCTCGAAAAGGGCAAAGGGCTTTAAGCGCCACTATCTTGTCTAGTACCTTGCGAACCCTTCACGGGGTAGTCCTTGGGAAGTTCGTGAGTTAATCTATAAAAAAAATCTATTTCAAAAAAAAAATTCTAATCTAGTTTTTTTTTCTAGTTTATCCTTTTTCTCTTTCTCTTCTTCTTTTCTGTCCTTTTAGTGCATGACCAGCGGGAGTCCGTTGGTTATTTTGGACTTAGACCACGAAATTGAGCGTACTCTTCGGAGAAGATCGCGATTTAAAGGTCCTACTATCCAAGTGCCGGTTGAGGACTCCGAGTCATTTGCTACTTTAAGAATGGAAGAACCCAACGTAGATGAGGCCGTGCAAAGGACTATGCCCTATTATGCACGACCAAATCTCGAGGGATCAGAATCAAGTATAGTCCGCCCTACTATAGCAAAATATAACTTCGAATTAAAGTCTAGCATAATTCAAATGGTGCAGCAATATGTGTAATTTGACGGACTTCAAGATGAAGATCTGAACGCACATATAGCTAGTTTTGTTGAAATTTGCGACACCTTCAAGATAAATGGTGTCACAAATGATGCAATCAGGCTAAGACTCTTCCCCTTCTCTTTAAGAATGAAAGCTAAGCAGTGGCTGAACACACTTCCTAAAAATAGCATAACCACTTGGAATGAATTAACTGAAAAATTTTTGGCAAAGTATTTTCCGCCAGCTAAAACTGCAAAACTTAGGAACGACATCTCTGCCTTCGGACAAATAGACTCTGAAACCCTATATGAAACCTGTGAGAGATTTAAAGAATTATTAAGACGATGCCCACATCACACCTGCCTGTATGGTTACAAGTGCAGACGTTTTATAACGGGCTAAATCAAAGTACGAAGCAAATGATAGACGCAGCTTCTGGGGTACTTTAAATCATAAGACCCCGGAAGCAGCTCTTGAGCTTTTTGAGGGCATGGCCATGAACACTTATCAGTGGAATGTTCCTAGGTCCTGCCCAAACAAGCCTGCAGGTATCTATGAAGTGGACAACGTCTCCCAGCTCGCTCTGCAAGTAGAAATCCTAAGCAAAAAAATCACGGAGATGACTGCTGCCTCCGCCCCTCAGGTATGGGAATCTGCAACCCCTACTCCAGAACATTTAGATTATGTTAATAATATGCCTAGAACTGCTTTTAATAATTTTTCTGCTGCGAATTTTCATCCTCCTGGTTTTAATTTTTCGAATAGTTATAACCCTGCTTTAAGAAATCATCCGAACTTTTCATGTTGTAATCCATCAAATGCGATGTGCCCACCACCGCAAAATGATTTTTCTGCACCACCACCACCTCTTCAAAATTATCCAAAACCTCCAAGCTTGGAGGAATTACTTTCTAAATATATCACCACAAATGACGCTATTATAAGAACTTTAACCGGAAGCGTAAAAAGTCTAGAAAATCAGGTAGGACAGCTCGGGAAAATAATTTCTGAGCGACCCGTAAGGTCTCTTCCTTCCAATACCGAATCCAACCCGAGAGAGCAAGCGAAAGCTATAACTCTTCGGAGAGGGAAGCAAGTCTCTGGTATGGTAAGTGAAGAGCCCGAGGCAAACTCCGCTCCCGCCTTTAAAAATCAAAGCTCCGCTCCGACTTTGAAAAAGAACTTTCTGATTTTTGTTTTTCTTCTTCTCTTCCCGCTGAATCGCTGCAGGGAAGTGATGAATCTTTTGATTGTATTTCTGAGTTTGAAAAAGAATTTTCTGATTTTTGTTCTTCTTCTGAATCGCTGCAAGAAGCCTTCTTGGCTGCTAGGCCCACCCCTTATTACGTTCCTTATAAAAAAGTTTATGAAGATATTATTTTTGAAAAAGAAAGAATCTCTAAATCCTCTTATGAAGAACCCCCTACCCTAGAACTTAAAGAACTTCCTCAACACCTTAAGTATGCTTTCTTAGAGAAAGATTCCAAGTTATCGGTTATCGTTTCGGCCTACCTCACGGATACACAAAACGATAAACTTCTTCTAGTTCTACGTAAGCATCGTCGGGCTATTGCTTGGCAAATTTCTGATATCAAGGGCATAAGCCCATCTTTTTGTACCCATAAAATTTTAATGGAAGATAATTTGCGTAACTCTATTCAACCTCAGCGCCGTATAAACCCGAATATGAAAGAAGTAGTTAAGGGCGAGGTTATGAAATTATTAGAAGCAGGAATTATCTACCCTATATCGGACAGTAAATGGGTTAGCCCCGTTCAGGTAGTGCCAAAGAAGGGAGGGATAACCGTAGTTAGTAATGAGAATAATGAATTAATCCCGACACGTACAGTGACGGGTTGGCGTATGTGTATAGATTATCATAAGTTGAATGACTCCACCCGCAAGGACCACTTTCCTTTGCCGTTTATCGACCAGATTTTAGAACGTCTCTCTGGCCTAGCTTTTATTGTTTTCTCGATGGCCTCTCGGGGTACTTTCAAATACCCATCTCTCCCGAGGACCAAGAGAAAACTACGTTTACTTGTCCCTTCGGCACCTTCGCTTACCGAAGAATGTCGTTTGGATTGTGCAATGCGCCAGTTACATTCCAGTGATGTATGCTCGCAAAATTTGACAAGTACGTAGAAAGCATTATGGAGGTATTTATGGACGATTTCTCCGTGTTCGGCGATTCCTTCGATAGATGTTTAGACAACCTCGAAAAAGTCTTAGAATGATGCGAAGAAACTAATCTTTCCCTAAATTGGGAAAAATGCCATTTTATGGTGAGGGAAGGGTTAGTTTTGGGTCATAAAATTTCTGCTAAAGGTATTGAGGTAGATGTTGCCAAGATAGAAGTCATTGAGAAGTTGCCGCCGCCTACAAACATAAAAGCTATAAGAAGTTTCCTAGGCCACGCTGGCTTTATCGTCGTTTTATAAAGGACTTCTCCAAGATCACTAAGCCCCTCACCCATCTCTTAGAAAAAGATGCCCCATTCATTTTTGATGACTCTTGTATTTCTGCCTTTGAATCAATTAAAGAAAAGTTAATTAACGCACCGATTATGATAGCTCCGATGTGGGACCTTCCTCTAGAGATTATGTGCGATGCGAGTAGTTTTGCGGTGGGAGCCGTATTAGGTCAACGCATATCTAAAAACTTCCACCCCTTCTATTACGCTAGTAAAACCCTCACATCTGCACAAGAAAATTACACTACAACCGAGAAGGAGCTCTTAGTTGTAGTATTCGCATTTGATAAATTCTGCCCTTACATTACACTTTCAAAAATCATTGTTTTTACGGATCACTCGGCCCTCAAGTACCTTCTTGCCAAAACGGATGCCAAGCCTCGTTTGATTCGCTGGGTCTTACTCCTCCAAGAGTTTGACTTAGAGATCCGTGATAAGCGAGGAGCCGAGAACTTGGCCGCCGACCATCTATCCAGATTAGATAACCCCTTTATAGAAAAATTAAATGAAAAATCTTTTAATGATTATTTTCCTAATGAGAAGCTGCTTTTAGTTAACACATCTACTTCTCCTTGGTTCGCGCACATCGCCAACTATCTAGTGGCCCGGGTGCTCCCAAAAGAGTTCTCCTCTCAGCAAAAGAAGAAATTCTTTTCTGAGCTGAAGAACTACTTTTGGGAAGACCCGCATCTTTTCAGAATTTGTGCGGATCAAGTGATAAGGAGATGTGTTTCTTATGATGAAAGAATTGATATTCTAAAGCATTTGCATGAAGGTCCGACAGGTGGGCACTATCAAGCTGCTCGCACCGCTCACAAGGTTCTTTGCGCGGGTTTTTACTGGCCTAGCCTGTTTAAAGACGCGCAGGCCTTTGTGAGCAGGTATGATAGTTGCCAACGGTCGGGCAACATTTCTAATAAAAATGAAATGCCTCAAAATTATTTCTTAGAGTGCGAAATTTTCGACCTCTGGGGAATTGATTTTGTTGGCCCCCTTCCTTCTAACTACGGAAACAAATATATTTTAGTTGTTGTTGATTATGTTTCACGATGGGCTGAGGCCCAAGCTCTTCCTACAAACGACTCCCGAGTTGTAGTCATGTTTTTAAAAAAATTATTTTCTAGATTCGGTATGCCTCGCGCAATCGCTAGCATTAGGGGTTCCCATTTCTGTAACACACAATTTTAAAAAATCCTTACCAAGTACGGCGTTACGCATAAGCTTTCCACTGCCTACCACCCCCAAACTAACGGGCAAGTCGAAGTAGTTAATAGAGAAATAAAAAGAATATTAGAAAAGACTGTTTCAACTTCTAGGAAAGACTAGTCAGCCAAACTTGACGATGCTCTATGGGCCTACCGAACAGCGTACAAAACCGCCCTCGGATGTACGCCGTATCGGCTGGTCTATGAAAAATCGTGCCATCTGCCCGTAGAGTTAGAACACCGCGCCTTTTGGGCCTTAAAATTTTTAAACTTCGATCCCCACTCAGTCGGTGACCTTCGAAAATTTCAACTAAATGAACTCGATGAGTGGCGCTCTTATGCTTATGAAAATAATAAACTTTATAAAGAGCGGACGAAGCGTTTACACGATAAACACTTAAGGCACCCTAAAAACTTTAAGCCGGGCGACCAAGTCCTTTTATATAATTCTCGTTTACGTTTATTTCCGGGCAAATTAAAATCTCGCTGGTCTGGCCCGTTTTCTGTCTTAGAAGTATTTCCTTATGGAACTATTTTAATTTCTCACCCTGATAAGGTTAATTTAAAAGTGAATGGTCAGCATCTTAAACTCTATCTGTCTGGTGATGATGATGTCAGTCCAAACATTATTAAGTTTCTACTTCACGAACTCTAACTTTGAACTATTAATTTTTGTTAAAAACAATTTTATTTCTGGACAACAATATTTTTGGACAAAATTATTTTTTTGATGCGTCGAGCTCAATGACGCTTTAACCAAAGGGCGCTCTTGGGAGGCAACCCAAGTTATCTTTTTCTATTTTCTTTATTTTATAATTTTTGGCCTCGGACGGCTCCGACAAGCTGAAGCTTCTATGATCGCCTGCTCCAACATTGCTGAATCCATCACAAAGTCGAAAAAAAAACATTCGGAGGAGCGGCATCACTCAGCTTTCGCAGCAAATAAATCCGGGGAAGTACCTGTCTTTCAATCTTGTCTTTCAAATTCTGTCTTTCAATTTTGTACTTTATTTTTCTCTCCTTCTCCAATCCCCTTCTTTAGCCATTTAGGACAATGTCTATTTTAAGCTTGGGGGAGGACTTCCTCCTTCATTTTTGCTTAGTGTACAAATTCTTCTCTTTGTATATATTTTAAATATTTCAAAAAAAATGAATATCTTAAAATTCCAAAAAAAAAGAGAAAAAATTTCCAAAATCCAAAAAAAAGAGAATATTTAACAAAATTAAAAATATATATGTGTTTTTGAATAGTTTAGACATTTTGGTATTTCAATAGTACCCTACCCCTAGTTTTTGTTTTTGTTTTACTCAAAATTTTCTATAAACAATGTAGTTAATTATAATATTTCTAATCGTCCTTTTTAATTATGTTTCACAAGTAAAATGTTGGTCATGCTGTGTTTCTAATTCACAGTAGCATGTTAAGGTGAAATATTTTTCTAAAACTCGTATTTCTATTATGGTTTTTTGTTTTTTATTTCCTTTACTTTCTCAAAAATTCATCATCCACTATTTTCTTTTTTTCGTTTTTGAATAATTTTTGTAAAGTCAACTTTTGAATAGCGTAGTAGATGTGAACGATCCAAGTCACCTATTATTTCTATTTTCAAGTTAATTTCATCAATCTTCTTTTATTATCTAGGACTCGCTTTTTGAAATTTTTCAAATCTTTGTTTTAAATAAATTCAAAAGCATGAAAATGATTTAGGCCGTTTTTGTTTTCGTTTAAGCTTTCCTGCCAACCTAAAAACTTTTACCACTAGTTAACCGTTTTTGAGCCTTTTTCCGATTTCATTTGATAGCTCCTCCCTTCGTTTCAGTTTCACCAAAGCCAAAATTTCCAACCTATCCAATCACACTAGCATTTTTGAGTTTCATAAATTATTTTGACGATTTTGATAGGATATTTTGTGATTTTTGTGGGAGAAAGGTTTTTGAAAAAAAATTATGCTCAAAAGTGATGTTTATTTCTGTTTGGCCAATTCAAAAGGAAAATAAAAATATTTATGGCCTTTGTTTTGAAAAAAAAGAAAAAAAATGGAAAAAATAAGAAAAAGAAAAAAAATGTGTATATATATTTTTATGAAAAATTTTGAAACTCTTTGCTTTGGTTTAGTGTGATTTTAAACCTTCACGTTTATCTTTGAATTCCACTCATAATCATATTCCTAAACCAAACGTTTCTGTCCTATTTAAGTCCTTTTGATTCACGCTTCTTGATTTTTATTTAACAACTAAGAAAAGAAAAAAAGTAAATCAGTTTTAGTTTTGGATTTAAACCTAGATTTCTGTTAATTAAATTGATATAATTAAAATGCGTTGCTTGGATCTAGTAACAACTCAATGCATGTTTTTCATTTTTGTTGCTTTGCTTAAGTCTATTTAAAAAATCTCGTTAAAATTTTGGATGATTTGTTTTTATTGAGTAAAGTTTATAAAAGTTTTACCATACCTAAATAATTGTTTTAGACTTACATTTCACCTTTTCCCTACTCATAATTTCGCATAGTACTTGTGTAGGCATAATTAAAACTTTTTGATTAGTCCTTTTTATAAATATCTAGTTTTTATATTTTTGCTTGGGGACAAGCAAAGCTTAAGCTTGGGGGAATTTGATAATACATTTTGTAGCCTAAACTATTATCGTATTTTCTATTTTATATTGTACAAATCATGTCTATTATTAGTTTATTTTTTATCATTTTTATGTAAATATTATTGTCACTAACATTTTCTTGACCTTTTGCAGGTTTTCAGAAAATTGGTCAAAAATGACCTAACACGCCCCCTGTCACACCCTCCCTGGGCGTGACCTAGGGCGTGTCACCCGATCCCGAGGACTTTTTTTTGGAAGGGACAGGAAAACGAACAAAACCGCTTTCACGCCCCCCTGACATGCCCTCCCCGGGCGTGTCTCTAGGCGTGACCAAGGGCGTGTCGCGCTCTGCCGCAAAGCCTACCACCGCATTGAATGCAGGTTCCACCACAGCACGCAACAGTACTGTCACGCCCCACGTCACGGGCGTGACCTGGGTCGTGACATCAACTTTTCCGACGACTGGCGGATTTTCGACCAATGATTTCGATGCGACGTACGTGTCATGCCCCCCCTCCCTACACGGGCGTGACCATGGGCGTGTCGACCGACGTACCAAAGCAATGATTCTTCCCGCCAGATTTCAGAGCTCGAGGTCAACATAGTACTGTCACGCCCACTGACACGCCCCCCTAGGGCGTGTCGGAGGGCGTGACCAACCCGTGAAAAAAATCTATAAATTGAAACCCCCCCTCTTCATTTCAGGAAGCTTTTGTTGAGTGGGGGAGGTGCTTCCCCTTTTGTTCTTGATCTTTTTATGCTTCTCTCTCTCTCTCTCTCTTCCTTTTTAATTTTTGCTTAACCATGGTTTAATATTTAGTTGCCTTAGATTTCTTTGTAATCTTTAGTGTTGCTTAGTGCTAATTATAGGGCTAGAATAGGATTTCATTTTCATGCACTTGTAATTTCTTTTTCAATAGTGTAACTTGCCCCTTTTTATTAATAGAAGTGTTCTTTGTTTAGCTTGTGTTCTTTTTATGCTTTACTACTCATCCCCCCTCCTCCACTCCATTATGATTAACTAATCCTCCTTGTACTCGATCTTGATGATCCGAGGTTAGAGCGATTAAGTTATGATGTTTTAATTAATCTTTTCTTTTTAGGTTAGGGCCTTGAAGTACTCTTGATTAATCACGGGTTGGAGGTATATTATCGATATATACTCTCCACCTTCGCTTTCATTCTGGGCTAGCCGAGAGGCCGATAGAATGAAGTAAGCATTCAAGAGTAAAGGGAGTTGTACGCACCCCTCAAGAGAGGCAGACATCCAAATCTCCCGGATTGGAGTAAAATCCAATAGTGGGGTTCACCGCATAAAGCGAGTTTTAGGCCTCCGATTTAGACGAGAGTCGGTCGGACCTTCCTAAACTCAGTTGGGCACGACTTTGAGAGAAGCGTGTTCAAGCTTTAGGAACCTCCACGGTCAAGGACCTTTATCCTATTAAGTTTAGATTTTTATCGTATTTTATTAATCGTCTTTAGCCGAGGTGATTCTTGATTGAGTGCATTTCCATTTCATATTTTCAACCTTTTGTAGTAATCACCTATCTTGTGCTCTTTAATTAACTGCAGTAGTTTCCTTTCTAGCATAGTTCTTTACATAATAGCACTTTACTTAATTGCGGTAGTTCTCTTTGTAGTATAGCTTTACTTCCTTCCTTGCAATTAGTTTTTCTTAAACCCTAGTTTTTCCGTCGATAAGATAATAGCGTTCGTGTGAGTAAGCATAGCCAACAGTTCCCGGATTTCAATACGACACTTGTGTCCCCTAGCTACAATTCGATAGGTATACTTGCCTCATTGGGTTGCTAGTTCGGTTGCGTTTATTTTCTTCAAACCCTAGCGCGCAACAATGCTTCAGCATCTTCTTCTTCTCCTGATTCAGATGATCAAGAATCTGTCCAGCTCTTCTTCTTCTGGGCAATAAGGGATTTTTCCTTCTAGCCTTTTACTTGTTTTTTCTTCTTGTCTTTTGACTCCTTCCTTTTGTCAGGACAGTTAGCTATAACATGTCCTTGTCTGTTGCAACAATAGCACAAAATCTTAGAATTAGATTGTTTACTAGGTTTAGATGCATACTTGTCCTCCTTAGGAGTCTTCCTTTTCTTGTAGTACTCATCCTTGGAAAAGGATGTAGAAGGTCTGGTTTTTCACTTCTTCTTCATGAATCTTTGGAACTGCCTCGTGAAGGCTGCAAAATCCTCATCAGAAGAGTGGCTATATGATGTGTTGTTGTCAGGATTTTTTTTCTGCCTCAACACTGCTATTGGGTGGAGAAGGAGATTTCCTCCTACCCTTTCTTGTGCCTTCAGCCTTGAAGGCTATTGACTTTTCCTTATACTCAGATCTGATGCCCTTCTCCTCCTCTTTTCTGGCAGTAAGCTGCATTTCATAGGATAGCAGCTTTCCAAAAAGTGTGGGTGGAGGTGTATCAGCTAGCCTGGCCACTTCTCTGATAGCACATATCTTAGTGTCCCAATCCTTTGTTAAGGACCTAAGAAACTTGTCATTCAGTTCATAAGTACTGAAGACTCTTCCATAGGTCATCAGCTCATTAACTATTCTGAAGAACTTCTTATAGCATTCAGCTATGCTGTCATTTTTGGTCTGCCTAAAGCTCTCATATTCCTTATTCTTCATAGACGTCATGTCCTCTCTGACTTCTTTTGTGCCCTCCATATAGACAATCAATGTATCCCACATTACCTTGGAGGTTTTACAGTGCACCAGATTCTGAAATATGGCATCATCTATAGCACTTACAATAATGTTCTGTGCGCTTTTGTCTAGTGTTGCCAAGATGATCTCATCCTTGGTCATTTCAAAATAACACTTAGTAGTTTTAACATTTGTATTCAGGACTAATACCTTTATTGGAATGAAGGGGCCTTCCTGTACTGTGATATAGATTCTTGGATCAGATGCTTCCATAAACAACCTGACCCTTTCCTTCCATATTCCAAAGGATTCTTTCCTGCAGATTGGTAGTTTCATAGATCCAAACTCCTTTTGATTCTCATTTGAACCCATTCTTGATATCTATTATTTACCTTGGACATTCACTCAGACTGTTAGGTCAATCTTTGAGCAACCTCTCTCTGATACCACTTGAAAGACTTGATTTCAAGAGCCTAAACACCTAGATAGGGGGTGAATAAGTTCTAAACTTTTTAAACAATTTATATTGGCAAACAGCTAGATTAAATTCTGCACAGATAATTCAAAGCATAGACCACAATTCACAGCACAGCATACACCAGATTTATAGTGGTTACCCAAGGTATGGGTACATCAACTTTCCCCCTTCACCTATTCAGTAGATAACTAGATTTAGCCTAACTTCCTTCCACTGGCTTAGATCCGCAGATCTTAAAACTTAGAACCAGAATGGTTCCTACAGCTCAGACTTAAACAAGTCCTACCTCAGATTCTTCCCAAGAATCCTACCTTAGGCCTCAGCCCTACCTCAGCCTTTATCACTAGGCATACAACTCAGAATTTTCACAAGTCCTACACCTCAGGCTCTCAGCCCTACCTCAGCCTTTATAATTTCAGGCTTACAACTCAGATCTAACAATAGATCCTACAAGAAATTGAATGATATAAAGATACTGAAAATTCACCAGCTAGATTTCTCTATTGGTGTAGCCTTCTTAATCAGTTCTTGAATGAACTGACCCTTCTGATCCAACCTGACTTAGCTTTTCAAAGCTTCTTCATAGAATAAAAAAGGTGGATCTTCACTTGATGTAGAAGATGATCTTCAGTCAGCTTCTTCCTTAAATTCAGAATGAATTCTGAATCTTTCTTGCAGACAACTCTGAATCTGCCTTCGTAAGGGTTTTCCATGTTCTTGTTGAAGAGTTCTCTAGTGTTGTTCTTCTTCTTCTTATGTTGTATTCTCTCTTGTTTTTGTCACAGATCTGACTCTTATATATAGTTTCCCAATGGTTGTCGGTTGATCCGGTTTGTAATAACCTTCTGACAGTTCTAACAGAGGTGTCAGGCCGGTTGGTTATGATAGCTGTCGAGTCATCAGTCAAGTCGGTTGATTCGTCAAAGACTTTCCAACTCAGCACATTCCACTCTACAAACTGCTTCACATGTGTCGACACATATAGGCTAAGTGTCGACACAAGTCTTCATGATGTCGACACAGCATTCAATGTGTCGACTTAGTCAATCTTCTGCTACTCGACACTTCTTCTATTGTATGTGTTGACATAAGTCCAGTGTGTCGACACAAGTCTTCATGTTCTTGACATAACTGCTGTAGACAGATGGCGTTGAGTGTATGTCAGACGGCGTTGAGTGTATGTCAGACGGCGTTGACTGTGTGTCGATACAAGTCCTTCTGGTCTCGACATAGCTGTAGCCGACAGACGACGTTGAGTGTGTGTCGACAGCGTTGAGTGTGTCCAGATGGCGTTGAGTGTGTGTCGACACAAGTCCTATGTGTCTACACAATTGCTTCTAATCTCGACACAGCACTTTGAGAGTTGATGTGTCGACACAAGTCAAGTGTGTCGACACAACTGCTTCCAGTGTCGACATAGCTCCTTGGTGTCGACACAGCTCCTGTATTAGGTGTTGACACAAATTCTGCCTCGGATGTCAACACAATTATGGGTGTCGACACAGCTGCTTCTTTAGGTGTCGACTCAGTTTGAGTGTCGACACAACTTCTTCATAAGTGTCGACTTAGCTTGGGTGTCGACACAACTTCTTCACAAGTGTCGACACTAGTACTTAGACAATTTTCTTCAAATTCTTGAACTTGCACAATATAACTAAAACATCTATCAAATACAAATTGATGTATATCATTGACTAAGATGAGGCTTATCCAAATCTGGTACATATTTTTTAATGTACCCAACAACTTAGTTGGCTTATGCTTTAGTTTATGTTTTAGACCTTTCACATAATCTACTTGGGTGATAGTAATAGAGTTATTGGAAATGTTACCAAACCCTTTGATGACTCCCTTTTCAGATCCACCAAAGATTACTTTGGGTCCATTTTTTATGGGAGAGTAATCCTTCAGCATCCTTTTTTGTTCCAGTTATGTGCCTGGAACATCCACTGTCCAAGTACCATATAGGGGTATGGCCACTTGGACTCACCTGCATCAAATAAAATTACTTATCCTTGGAACCCCAATTGTTATTGGGTCTTAGGTCCAGGTTTGTAACGCCCCGTTTTTTTCAGCGATTATTTTTATTCTCGTTTGGCGTTACGATGACGCGTTTCCGTGGCTTGTGCCATTTGTGGAGTGTGGTTTAGCTCCTTAGAACTGAGTGCCCTATTCTGTAGCCTGTTGGCAAGATCTCCCTAGCAAGCCGAGTCGTTTTGGGTGACCCGGTGTGGCCTCTCGGGGGGATGTTGGTGTTTGGCTTTATTTGGGTATAACTCGAGTTCTGTTCGTCGAAAATTAATTTCGACTTCGCCGTTGTGTTCATAGCGTGGGTATTTAGCTACGGTGCGAATTTCGTCGAATTCCGAGGTAGATCGGTTTTCGCGTCGATTTGGTGCTTTATGTAATTTTGTAATTAATTATATTATTATATAATTATATATATATATAGTTTATGAAAAGGCACGCATCATCTTCTTCCCCGCTTGAAACCGCCAGTCCTGTACGAGAGAACGGAGAAACCGCCTACCCTTCCCTTCAGACGCCGATTCCCGGAGCGTTTGTGGACGGAATTCGATTCCGAGAGTGGATTTGGATTGCTCTCGTCAAGACCTTCATTCCTACGGTAAGAAATTCGATTTTCGTGGAGTTTTGCGAGGATTGGAATTTTCGGTTTTGGAGCTTTCCGCCATTAATGGCCGAGTTTTTGTTCTAGGTGTTGCGGCCGTTTTGATTCGTGCGAAGAGGAGGAAAGCAGTCCAAAGCTTCGCTGTGAATTGAGGCAAGTGGTATTCTTGCCCTTGCCAAGTTTTTTTTTTCGATTTTACTTGCTGAAATTGAAATCCCGGTTAGCCCAGGTTAGAGGCCTTGTTGTTCTCATTTTCTTGCTAACTATAGGGCTTAGTTCTTCCTACTGAAACCCCCCCCCCCTATTTTGTGATGATTGGAGTCCAAATTGTCAGCGTGGAGCCGTTGTTTTCCTTTACTCTGATTGTTGCTCTGGTTCGGGTGTAACCGAGAGGGAGAGTTAGGAGGGGGTGTGGTTGCCGATTTTTCGTTAAGGTATTACTTGAATGATTAGGAATAGTTTGTATAGTAGTGGTGCGCGACGTTGGTAGTTTCCTGCTGCTATTGCAGTTGCGTGAGTCGTGTGCGCGTTCCGGTGTCGTTTGGGAAATTCCAAACGGTATAGGTTAGCCGCGCACGGTCGTTAACCGTTAGGGCGCACGACCACTGGTCGTGTGCCTCTGGTCGTGCGCGTATAACTTTCAGTTTCCAAAGTTCTGTCTCGTAGATCGCACGAGCGCTGGCAAGCAGTGCGCACGACCACTGATCGTGCGTCACTGATCGTGCGCTGACGCTAAGTTTTTCTCAGGTTTTCCAGGTTCGTTTCGCACGATCATCAGCCGATGAGTGCGCACGACCACTGATCGTGCGTCACTAATCGTGCGCTCTGTATATTTTCTTTTGCTAGGCGAATTTAGCTTGTTTCGAGTGCGGGAGTTTAGATACTCAAGTGGCAGGCAACTACTCGAGTTCTGGATCTTCTGCCTTGGTCGTTCGACTATCGTCGAGCTCCGTATTCTTTAGTGGGTTTGTGGGTAGTGACTTTATTTTGGCGGCGAGTGAGGCTAGCTCACTCAACGCCAAAGTTTAGGTAGGCACTGAGTGGGTTTCACTCAATGCCTAGTCGTGTTGGTTTATTTCAACACTCTTCCTTTACCTTGTCTTTCGTTTCCGAGTGAATTTCCAGTTGTATTTCTGGGTTTTCCTTGTCGGCCGTTTTCTTTATTTTTCTAAAGGCCGAATCGTGGGTCGTGGTTAGTAGTGGTGGTTGTAGCTCTTTATGGGGGTGGAGTTGTGTGATATAGCCAAGGCCACCCATGTTTTTCTTGCTCCAGGTACGGGCTGGGCATGTCGGGTGGAAGGTCCCTTGTGTTTTCACGTGTTGACCCTCGAGCTTTTGACTTGGACATGGTGGATTGGGGGACTGCGTTTGCCTTCGATCCGGTTCCTCGTTGTTGTTTTTGCTACTATCACTTCCCACAGTTTAGGGTGTTAGAAGTTTCTTCCTTGGTAGTTTGCAGCACTTTTGGCTCTTGGTAGCCTAGTAGTCCCTACAGGATGAGGTTCCTGGGCTGGGTCGTTGCTGTTTCTTTGCACGTTGTGCATTTATTATGGTCCTGTTTTGGACAGTTGTGACTCTTTCTACTGCATGTTTTTCTGGTACTTTTCCCCTTTTGGTTGACTCTTTCATGCAGTTTTACTTTGTTTAGCTTGCTGAGGTATTCTGTTTTCTTTGGAATACCCCAGGTTCTGAGCTGTAGCCAGTCTGGTGGCTAGTTGGAGGTGGTGTTGTTGGTGGACTCCCGGACTTTGGAGTTCTGTTTACCTTGTTAGTGAGGTTGTTTTCAATACTTTCTTACAGACATATATTTGTGCTAGTGGGTTCGTGTCAGGTTGTTGGCGCCCACTGGTAGTTTTTACCTTGTACTAGATATATACTATTGCTGCTACCATTTTCTGGAGATAGTCTACTTGCTCTGAGAAGGTTTTATGCTAGGTTGCTAGTTATTTTTAAACTATAATTATTATTATAAATAAAGCTCATGATCAGCATGTTTTATAAGACGTATTCACTATTTTCCAAATCACGTATAAAGACCGTTTTCTTATATATTATATAAATTAAATGTAGGGTCTTGCATAGCATGGGTGGTTCTCTTGGAACCCTTATGCGCTCCTTAGGATGTTAAACCTAAATAAAGTATTTTTCTGCAGCGTATAAATATAGTTTTTCTTTTGTGGACTAGGTGATCCACTGAGCCGAGGGATACGGTCTCTAAAATATAACTGATTTTCTAATCATTAATCACATGATTTTCTTTCATTAAGTTGGTAGTTGGTTTTACCTGAGCGTCAGCAGTTATCCCCTGCTTGACGTGGCATCACGACGCGTGTTTTCTCTTACTCTGATAATTCTTAATTCGGAGAAAATGCGGGTTGTGACAGTTGGTATCAGAGGGAGGTTGCTTGACAAGTTAGTTGAGCAACCTTCCTTGGATGCTTTTAGTGGTTCAGCATCATGTCATTCACACACCGATATGTCATCAGCATGTCTTGGCAAAAGCACAAACACTACACTCATAGCATAACATGAAGTATACAGGGCATATTATGTAGTATGGGATGCATAATATGTGTTCGTATATGGATCCACCATAGGGGCTACATGTGAGGGTTATGTAGTATGGGATGCATAACCTCACTACATAACTGCGACTAGCACGTTTCTTTTTCGTTGCATGAGAATGTTATGTAGTATGGGATGCATAACATTTTCATGTGTACGCCGCTCATATCATGCATTAGGGCCTTTTTAGAATGCATAACACAAACATGCATATCATAACATTGCATAAGCACAACGTGCCGAGCTAAAGATTTGCAGGATGATATATGTACACACATGAGTTTTCAAATTAACATAAGTTCATGCATCCGATCTAGGCACAAGAGTTAGTAAGGTGGTGGTTAACCATCCTAGGTTAGGGCATATCATCTAATTTTTGTGAAGAAGATAAACTCTCAGAGCAAGTTTAGCAGCTTTAAGTCTATATCTACATATGTATTGTCTGTACTGGTAATCGGTTCTAGTCGTTGGATTTGGATCTGATTTGCGTTGTAATGGTTTTTAGGATGGCTAGGCGTCCTGCGACTCGATCGACTCCCCTGTCTGAGGGTGAATCTTCTGGAGCTCAGAACGATGCGGTGATCGAGAGTCTGCGTCAGAGTAGCGAAGCTATGGGCAGGCAGTTGGAGGAGGTGCAAGCCCAGATTCAGTCTTTCGTGGCTGTTGTGGCAGGTCAGACTCAGGGTGTGCAAGTTCCTGCTGGGGGGTTAGCTGTTCCTCCTCCTCCTGCACCCTTGAGACCTCCAGTGGTGGTGCCAGCAGAGATGGCCTTCATCTCGCAGTTTCAGAGGCTGAGCCCTCCCACTTATGATGGGAAGGCAGATTTCATGGTGATAGATGATTGGCTGATCTCCATGGAGGAGATGTTCTCGTACTCAGGTATTGCAGATGATCAGAGGGTGATGTTAGCCACCTATCAGCTCAAAGGGTTGGCTAAGAGTTGGTGGCTGAGAGAGAAGGAGAGCTTAGTAGCCGGATGCTCTTGGGAAGTGTTCAAGGAGATGCTGTTGAGAAAGTTCTTACCTTCGGTTGAGCGTGACCGCCTCATGAATTATTTCCTCTATCTGAAGCAAAGGCAGCTCACGGTGGGTGAGTATGAGATAGAGTTTAGTAAGTTGAGCCGTTTTGCCCCTAGATTGGTCAGCGTTGAGGCTGATCGAGTTAAGCGATTTCTCGGTGGTTTGAGGAGTGAGGTGCAGCAGTTGGCCAGTGGTTATGGGACAGTGACTTATGCTGGAGTTGTAGAGGCTGCTCTTAAGGTTGAGGCCATTGAGACGGCGAAGAGCAGAGGCCAGCAGTTGAAGAAGGATAAGAGGAAGTTGGTAGAGGAGAAGAAACCCCTGGTACCCGATGCTGTTCCGGGAAAGAGGAGCAGGGTGGTGTGCAGTTTTTGTGGCCGGTCAGGCCATCCTGTCGAGAGGTGTTTCAAGAAGGCGGTAGCTCAGAAGAAGGAGCAGGTTCATGCGATTCAGGGTGCTCCTAGGAGAGATGCCTCCTATTCTGTTTGTAAGCGATCCAGTCATGATGCGGCCCAGTGTTGGTCCAGGGATAGAGTCTGCTATCAGTGTGGGCAGAAGGGACACATCAAGTCGAGGTGTCCTCAGGTCCAGTCAGCTCTTCCTGCAGTTCCGTTATAGGCTTTACCTCCACCTCAGCGAGTGGACAAGGGAAAAGGGAAGCTGAACGTGATTTCTTCCGAGGAGGCTCAGACTTCGACCCAGGTGATCTCAGGTTAGTTGTTTGTTGTTTTTCTTTCTAGCCTGGTGGTTTAGTTGCTAGTTTTTTTTTGCGGTACTGTTGTGCTAGTTCCTTAGCTTTGTGTGTTCCTATAGGGAAATTTAAGGTGAAGAATTGCTGGGCGCGTGTTCTGTTTGACTCCGGCGCTACCCACTCGTTCGTGGCTAGAGCCTTTGTGGAGCATCATCGGTTGTCTCTAGATCGTGTTCGGGATTCCTTCCGTGTCAAGTTTCCCTCTAGTGAATCTGTGGTCAAATTTGGGTATTTTGGATTGCCCGGTTTTGTTGGGGGATTTTCTTGCGAAGGCGGACCTGAAGATGATTGATCTAGAGGACTTCGATGTCATTTTGGGCATGGATTGGCTCTCTCGGTATGATGCGGTCATTCAGTGCAAAGGAAAGCGCTTGGACTTCATCAGGGACGACGGTCAGCCCGGCAGCGTGTATGCTGATCCGTGTCAGTATTCTCCTGTTCTCTCTGCGGTATGTGTTCAGAGATTGTTTCTTTCTGAATGTTGTGTTTGTTTAGTCTCGGCGGTTGGAACCGTTGTTAGCGTGCCACGCTTGGAGGAGATTCCTATTGTTCGTGGTTTCGCCGATGTTTTTCCTGATGATCTTCCTGGTATCCCTCCTGAGCGGGATGTGGAGTTTGTTATTGATTTGGAGCCGGGTACGCGTCCTATTGCTAAGGCGCCGTACCAGATGGTCCCTCGTGAGTTAGAGGAGTTGCAAATTAAGTTAGATGAATTGTTGGCTAAAGGTTTTATCAGGCAGAGTTCGTCGCCTTGGGGTGCTCCTGTTTTGTTCGTAAAGAAGAAAGATGGGTCGATGCGGCTTTGCATCGACTATAGAGAGTTGAACAAGGTCACTATCAAGAACAGGTACCCTCTGCCGAGGATCGATGATTTATTTGACCAGTTGCGTGGTAGCACGGTGTTCTCCAAGATCGATCTTCGTTCGGGCTATCATCAGCTCAGGATCCGTGAGGCGGATATTCCACGGACTGCGTTTAGGTCGAGGCATGGACACTTTGAGTTTTTAGTGATGTCGTTCGGTTTGACCAACGCACCATCAGCTTTCATGGACATGATGAATCGGGTATTCAAGGATTTCCTAGACAAGTTCGTGGTGGTCTTCATTGATGACGTGTTGGTTTATTCTCGCAGTGCTGAGGAGCATGAGCAGCATTTGCGTTTAGTCCTATCAGAGTTGAGGAACCACAAGTTATTCGCCAAGTTGAGCAAGTGCGAATTTTGGTTGCCTCAGGTTTCTTTTCTAGGCCACGTGGTGAACAAGGATGGGATCTCGATCGACCCAGAAAAGATTGCAGCAGTGATGGATTGGAGTAGGCCGAATACTCCTAAGGAGATCAGAAGTTTCTTAGGGTTGGCTGGCTATTACAAGAGATTCGTGGAGAATCTCCTGTAATAGCCGCACCTTTGACCAAGCTGACTCAGAAGAATGTGGCTTTTGTTTGGAGCGAGAAGTGCGAAGAAGCTTTTCTGGAGCTAAAGAAGAGATTGTGCACTGCTACCGTTCTGACCCTTTGACCAAGCTGACTCAGAAGAATGTGGCTTTTGTTTGGAGCGAGAAGTGCGAAGAAGCTTTTCTGGAGCTAAAGAAGAGATTGTGCACTGCTCCCGTTCTGACCCTTCCTACTGAGGGCGTGGATTATGATGTGTATGTGGATGCTTCGCATATAGGACTGGGATGCATATTAATGCAGGATGGAAAAGTAATTGCTTATAGGTCAAGGCAGTTGAAGACTCATGAGAAGAATTATCCTACGCATGACCTTGAGTTTGCAGCAGTTATCTATGCGTTGAAGTTGTGGAGGCACTTACTTTATGGGGCTCAGTGCAAGATTTTTACTGACCATAAGAGCCTGAAGTACGTGTTCACGCAGAAGGAGTTGAATCTGGGTCAGCGGCGGTGGCTTGAGTATGTGGCGGATTATGATGTAGAAATCCAGTATCATCCGGGCAAGGCCAATGTGGTGGCCGACGCCCTGAGCCGAAAGACGGGAAAGATCTTTAACCTCTCCACCGATCGGTTAGTTGAGGAGTTCCTCCTTATGGATATTTCAGTGGGATGCTGTGGTTTGCAGAGTAGTTTGTCAGTGGCAGAGCCGTCCTGGATTTCTTTGACTAGACTGCATCAGAAGGACGATCCGGATCTGTTGCACCTTTTTACCAGGATAGAGAAGGGAGAGTTGCCAGATTTTGCTATTGATGATGCGGGTACTTTGAAGTACCGCGGCAGGTTTTGCGTTCCCGCTATTGGGGACATTAGGAGTATGATTTGCAGTGAGGCTCATGGTTCCAGCGTTGCCTACCATCCAGGATCTACGAAGATGTACCGTGACTTAAGGCAAATTGCCTGGTGGTATGGTATGAAAGGAGATATAGCCCGATTTGTTGCTGAGTGTCACATTTGCAAGCGTGTGAAGGCCGATCATGGAAGGCCTGGTGGTAAGTTGACTCTGTTAGAGATCCCGACTTGGAAGTGGGAGAGTATATCTATGGACTTCATTATGGGTTTGCCAAAATCCCCGAGAGGATTTGATTCTGTTTGGGTTATAGTGGATAGATTGACGAAGTGTGCTCACTTCGTGCCATATAAGATTGATTACCCGATGAAGAAGATAGCGGAGTTGTAATTGAATGAAGTCATCCGACTCCACGGTGTGCCGGTTAGCATCATTTCTGATCGAGACTCCTGGTTTACTTCTCGTTTTTGGCAAAGTCTGCAGGAGGGTTGGGTACGGATCTGAGGTATTCTACTGCGTACCACCCTCAGACCAATGGGCAGACGGAGCGCGTCAATCAGATTGTTGAGGATATGATCTGGTGCTATATTTTAGACCACAGTGGAGCGTGGGATGAGCGTCTGCGACTCATGGAATTTGCTTACAATAACAGTTATCAGGAAAGCTTGCAGATGGCTCCGTTCGAAGCTTTGTATGGGAGGCGTTGTAGGACTCCATTGTTTTGGGCCGAGGCTGGTGAGAGGCTGTTGTTGGGTCCTGATGCGCTGGAGGATATGGAAGTCGCCGTGAAGCTTATTCGGGAGAAGCTTCGTTTAGCTCAGGAGAGGTATGAAAAGAACGCCAATCGGCGTAGGTCTGCTTTGGAGTTTTTAGTAGGGGATCATGTATACCTGAAGGTTTCTCCAATGGTTAGTGTGAAGAGATTTGGTAAAAATCGGAAATTGGACCCAAGGTATGTGGGCCCGTTCGAGATTTTGGAGCGGATTGGTGTGTCTGCATATAGATTGGATTTGCCAGCGAACTTCCCTGGTGTTCATAATGTTTTTCACGTTAGCCAATTGCGGAAGTGTGTGCGCAGTAGTGGGCAACTCTTGGATGTTGTGCTCCAGTTGGAGCCCAACCTCTCTTTTGTTGAGGTGCCAGTTCGTATTTTGGATACTCAGGAGCGTGTGCTGCGAAAGAAGTCCATACCGATGGTGAAAGTTCTATGGAAAAATCAGGATTTGGAGAGCGCGACTTGGGAGCTAGAGTCGGCCATGAGGAGGGCGTACCCTCACCTGTTTCACTGATTTGATTGGTATGTTTCCCTTTGTAACTTCTGTTTGTTACTTTTCCTTCTTTAGTAGGAGGGTTGTGCGTAAAGTTTCGGGACGAAACTTTCTTTTAGGGGGAGTGACTGTAATGTAACGTCCCAATTCGCGCTAGGCCCCTTGATTGTCTATTTGAGTCTAAGGGGCTGTGGTGAGCCTAATGGGGGTGTGGGTGAACAGGTGCGAACGTATGGGAAATGAGGAAAACAAGGCAAAACGGTGTTTTTAGCCGACACGGGTATGGACACGGCCGTGTCCATACCCGTGTGCCTCATGCCAATATTAAGTTTCCAGTCAGAGAGGTATACGGGTATTGGGACACGGGCGTGTCCCTAGCCGTGTGCCAAGGACACAGGTCGAGACACGGCCGTGTCTCTACCCGTGTGCCGCAACCCCAACACGGCAGAAACATCTCCCGGGGATGAACACGGCCCTAAACACGGCAGGCAACACGGTCGTGTCACCTGCACACGGGTAGGAACACGGCCGTGTGCCTACCCGTGTCTACGGTGTATAAAAAGGAAAAAGTTGTGAAACCCTAGCATTCATTCCCCTTTCTTCTGCCCCGAAATTTCTGAGAGAGTTCTTGGCTGGAGGAGGAGGAAGAGCTTGCCGGAGCCATCCTTGGAGGAATCAAAACGCCGCCACCGTCAAGGGAAAAACAATGCCGCCGCGAAGGAGTGCGAGGCTCATGGCCGGCCATGGTGGTACCGCTGGACTTGAGGTGAGCTTCCTCCCCTCTCCCTTGGTGCTAGATCTATAGTTATTTTAGGAGAGACATCGACTCCATAGAGTCTTGATGGTGAGGAGGAGAGTTCTTAGGATAAGCCATGCCTAGGTTTTCTAGGCTTAGTCTCCCTCAACCTTCTCATCATTCAAAGGGGAGATGAGAGGGGTTTTCGTTGAGGGTTTGGCTTTGAAAGGAGAAATAAGGTTGGGTGTGATTTCTGGAGAAGTTTATGCGAGGTCGTTGCAAGGAAGAAGATGAACGGATGTCGTTCATCTCGCCTTAAGATGCGTGCAGAAATCTGATTTCTGCACGCGGCGACCTTCGTGGCCAATTTCGGAGGTGTTCTGGCCAGATCTGGGTGAACAACTCAACACAAAAGTCGTAGCCCTTGAAATTACCTTTCCAACGAGTGGTTGCTCGTTTCCATGCGATACCTGTAGCCACGGGAAAGCTGGTTCGAGTCCGCTGCGTTCGGGAAAATTCCTGTACAGGAAACTGTTTCCTGTACGTATTCGAGTTGAATTTCTGGTATGTTGCGACCAGATCTGGGCGATCAACTCAACACGAAAGTCGTAGCCCTCGCGAATACCTTTCCAACGAGTGGTTTGCATTGTGATCGGATTCCTGTAGCTCCGGGAATCCCAGTTTTAGTATCGGGCTATCCTATGTTAATGCACTTGTTAATTTATAATGCTAGCACTCTTGCAATGATTGTGATTTGCTCATTTGTTATCTTGCCCCCATATATCTATAATGTTGTTGTTACTATAATTTAGCATGGTTACTCATTTGGTTGTGTAATAAGGAATAACCATGCAATGGTAGAGAAATGGATTGGATGGGAAGGCTAGATATTAGGAGTTGGGGTTGGCATAGTATATGTGATATGGATTGTAGCCGGCGGAATAGGCGTCTTATGGTAAAGGCTAACCCGTGTGTTAGTGCTACCGCAAGGCGGCTATTTCGGGCATAAGACTCCCCTCGTGCCGTGTGTTGTGTTCCGGGAGGGGGGTCTTACAAATGGTATCAGACTTAGCCGATCTTCACCTACAGCAGTCAGGTAACAATGGGCCACTCCCGTTCGATTAGTCGGTTTGGGGACAAACCGACTTAGCGGAAGCAGTGGTGTGCCCATATGTAATTCACACTAAGTTGTCCAACCTTGACATTAGTTTTAGCCAACCTGACCCTAATTTGTACCTTGCGTATAGGTCCCAGCGCAGGTGGAGCCGGTTGGGGGCACTC
Organism: Platanthera zijinensis; assembly: GCA_039513925.1. Taxonomy (NCBI): domain Eukaryota; kingdom Viridiplantae; phylum Streptophyta; class Magnoliopsida; order Asparagales; family Orchidaceae; genus Platanthera; species Platanthera zijinensis. The sequence goes on from CM077083.1 coordinate 102,768,413, forward strand.
CTACCCCTTCCGTCCCTTCACAATTCCAGCAGTCGGAACTGGGACAAACGCTGTCAGCCATATTGGATGCATTTAAAGCCCAGCAAGCTCCGGTGCAACAACAAGCGCCAGGCTCCAACTGGTGTAGCACCTTCCGTGCCCTGTCCCCTCCTGCCTATCTTGGGACAGAATCGCCGGTGCGCACTGAGGAATGGCTTGATACCGTGCAGGAATTGATGGCTGGCATAAGATGTCCGAACAGCATGGCGGTGACATTGGTAGTGACGCTGCTAGAGCAGCACGCCAAAAGATGGTGGAAGTCCCTCATGGGCTCCACCTTCCAAGGGCGGTTGTACACGGACATCAGTTGGAACGAGTTCACCGAGGCTTTTCTGGATCACTTCATCCCTTCTTCTGCTCGGGATGAACTTGAAGAAAGATTTCTGCAGCTGAAGCAGGGATCGAAATCGGTAACGGAGTACCAGAGGGAGTTCCAACACCTCGCTAGGTTTGCCGATTCCTATGATTTGGACGATAGAGGCTACGCGAGGCGCTTCTACAAAGGATTAAGGGACCCCCTGAGGCAGGCCCTTTTGTTTATAGCCGATGCAAGCCTGGCAGAAATCATCGACATGGCAAAGAGACTGGAGGCGGACCATATGGGATGTGGCAAGAGACCTGCGGAAGGAGTAATTGAAGTCGGCCCTAGTAATAGAAGGCGGAATGATCATGGCAGAGGAAGGGGAAACCACAGAGGCGGTCGGTGGGTCAACCGGAACTATCGGGTGGAGTACCCAATTCCGCAATTACCTCCACCACCGCAGCAGCAACATTATCAACAACCTGGGGGCCGACGTGAGGTGATATGTTTCGAGTGCAACCAACCGGGGCATGTCCGACGAGTTTGCCCGCGATTGATCGGAGGTGCTCCTATTGCTCCCCCTCCAGTAGCTCCACGGGGGTGAGGGCACATGCGTGGCCGAGGAAGAGGACCACCAGGGAGAAATCAAGGACATGCACGGGAGCATGTATTCGCATTGGATATGACTCAGGAGAGAAATCCGCAGGAAGTCATCACCGGTACGTGCAAAATTTATTAATATTATATGACTTGTTAGATTTACGATACAAATGATACGCGCAATTTTGAATAGTGATTACCTTTTTGGAACCTAGGCACTGTCATGGTTAGCGGGAGACCCGCCTATACGTTATTTGACACGGGTGCGTCTCACTCGTTCATTTCGGAGGACTTCGTGAAGGACTTGGAGGGAGTGCAACACTTCACGGGCACTACTCAAAGGGTGCGCCTTCCGGACGGCTCTGAGATGACGTCGTCAGCAAGTTGCGACTTCGACACCCTTATTGGAGGAAAGTTCTTTGAAACTCCGGCTACAGTGTTAAGAATCCCGGAGTTCAATCTCATCCTGGGCATGAAGTGGTTGGACTGGCACCACGCCAGGATCAATTGTGCGGAGAAGTAAGTTATGTTGAGGCATGGAGACTCGGAAGTCATCTTCCAAGGTATTAAATTCGCACCCCGTAAATTATTATCTTCAATCCAAGCTATGAAATCTCATATGGAAGGGGACGAGGTCTATGTAATTTGCTTCGAGTTGAAGAAATTGACATTAGAGGTCAAGGATGTGCGGGTGGTGCGAGAATTTCCCGAGGTATTTCCCGAGAAATTGCCGGGACTACCCCCGCATAGGGAAGTGGACTTCCAAATAAAGCTAATTCCGGGTGCCAAGCCCGTCTCGCGAGCTCCATACCGAATAGCTCCGAAGGAACTTGCAGAGTTTAGAGTCCAGCTTCAGGAATTAGTGGAAGCAGGGTTCGTTCGCCCAAGCTCGTCGCCTTGGGGAGCGCCCGTTTTGTTCGTCAAAAAGAAGGATGGCACCCTGCGGTTATGTATTGATTATCGGGAGTTGAACCGGTTAACGGTGTGGAACACCTACCCCCTACCGCGCATTGATGAATTATTTGATCAATTGGTGGGATCGTATTGGTTCTCCAAGTTAGATCTGCATTCGGGATATTATCAGCTGAGGATACAAGAAGATGACATTCAGAAGACGGCGTTCAGTTCGAGATATGGTTTGTATGAATTCACCGTGATGCCGTTTGGGCTCACAAACGCCCCTTCCGCCTTTATGAGCTTGATGAACAAGGTGTTCAGCCCTTATTTAGACATCTTTGTCATCGTGTTCATCGATGATATCCTAGTCTACTCCAAGACTGAAGCAGAACACGCCGAACATCTAACTTTAGTGCTGAGGAAACTAAAGGAGCACACTTTGTTTGCCAAGTTCAGCAAATGTGAGTTTTGGCTTCGAGAGGTCGCGTTCTTGGGCCATGTGATTAGTGGGGCGGGGCTAGCAGTAGATCCGGCCAAGGTGCGGGCCGTGAAGGAGTGGTCGCCATTGAAGTCAGCGGCCGACATACGGAGCTTTCTTTGACTTGCCGGGTACTACCGCAAGTTCGTGAAAGGCTTCTCGAAGATCGCCCTTCCCCTTACTACGCTGACCAAGAAGGGTGTGCCGTTTGAATGGACACCCCAGTGCGAAGCTGCATTCCAAGAGCTGAAGGACAGATTGACGACTGCACCCATCCTAGCTCTTCCATCTGGGAAGGAGGGCTTTCAAGTTTACACGGATGCGTCATATCAAGGAATGGGAGCTGTGTTGATGCAGAATGGGCATGTGATCGCTTATGCTTCAAGACAGTTGAAGAAGCATGAAGCCAGCTACCCGGTGCATGATCTAGAGTTGGGAGCGGTGGTATTCGCCTTGAAGATGTGGAGGACTGTACAGGCTTATTTGGGCTCGCGCCTCGCCTTTAGCACAGCCTTTCACCCACAAACGGACGGGCAGTCTGAACGAACCATCCGAACATTGGAGGACCTTCTGAGGTTGTGTGTGCTAGATAAAGGAGAACCATGGGAGAGACTCTTACCTCTCGTGGAGTTCTCTTATAATAACAGTCATCAAGCCAGTATTGGAATGGCACCTCATGAAGCTTTGTATGGAAGGAGGTGTAGAACACCCTTGTCCTGGGTGCAAGACGAAGATCCGAAGACATTGGGAAATGAGTATATTGATGACACGGACGCGGTGGTTAGGTTGATCCGGAATCGAATGCTAGAGGCTCAAAGCCGACAGGCGAAGTATTACAACGCAAGGCACCGTATGGTGGAATTTCAAGTGGGTGATAAGGTGTTCCTGAAGATTCGACCGATGCACGGAGTGTCGCGGGTACGTGGAGTCAAGAAGCTCAGCCCAAGGTATGTTGGGTCCTATGTCGTAGTGGAAAGGATTGGCCCTCTGGCCTATCGATTGGAGTTACCACCGGAGCTGGAGAACCTTCACGACGTGTTCCATGTATCGTCGCTTCGGAAGGCTTTGCTGCGGCCTGAACAGTATATCCCCACGGCGGATGGTGCAGTGGCGTCTGATAGGTCTGTGCGACTGGAGCCGGTGCGGATCGTTGATAACGAGACAAGAACCTTGCGCCGCAAAAGTGTTCCCTTGGTGAAAGTGCTATGGTCTAATCATGGGAAGGAGGAGTTCACATGGGAGCCAAGGGATTTGATGCAAGGGCGCTACCCGGAATTGTTTACTACAGGTAAGAATTTTATTTGAAAGCATAGTTCCCTTTTATGTGTTTCACTCCCATAGCCTTACCCTGATTTCGGGGACGAAATCTTTTATTTTGTTTATAGGATTTGTAACGTCCCAATTCGCGCTAGGCCCCTTGATTGCCTATTTGAGTCTAAGGGGATGTGGTGAGCCCAATGGGGGTGTGGGTGAACAGGTGCGAACGTATGGGAAATGAGGAAAACAAGGCAAAACGGTGTTTTTGGCCGACACGGGTATGGACACGGCCGTGTCCATACCCGTGTGTCTTATGCCAATATTAAGTTTCCAGTCAGAGAGGTACACGGGTATTGGGACACGGGCGTGTCCCTAGCCGTGTGCCAAGGACACGGGTCGAGACACGGCCGTGTCTCTACCCGTGTGCCGCAACCCCAGCACGGCAGAAACATCTCCCGGGGATGAACACGGCCCTAAACACGGCAGGCAACACGGCCGTGTCACCTGCACACGGGTAGGAACACGGTCGTGTGCCTACCCGTGTCTACGGTGTATAAAAAGGAAAAAGTTGTGAAACCCTAGCATTCATTCCCCTTTCTTCTGTCCCGAAATTTCTGAGAGAGTTCTTGGCTGGAGGAGGAGGAAGAGCTTGCCGGAGCCATCCTTGGAGGAATCAAAACGCCGCCACCGTCAAGGGAAAAACAATGCCGCCGCGAAGGAGTGCGAGGCTCATGGCCGGCCATGGTGGTACCGCTGGACTTGAGGTGAGCTTCCTCCCCTCTCCCTTGGTGCTAGATCTATAGTTATTTTAGGAGAGACATCGACTCCATAGAGTTTTGATGGCGAGGAGGAGAGTTCTTAGGATAAGCCATGCCTAGGTTTTCTAGGCTTAGTCTCCCTCAACCTTCTCATCATTCAAAGGGGAGATGAGAGGGTTTTCGTTGAGAGTTTGGCTTTGAAAGGAGAAATAAGGTTGGGTGTGATTTCTTGAGAAGTTTATGCGAGGTCGTTGCAAGGAAGAAGATGAACGGATGCCGTTCATCTCGCCTTAAGATGCGTGCAGAAATCTGATTTCTGCACGCGGCGACCTTCGTGGCCAATTTCGGAGGTGTTCTGGCCAGATCTGGGTGAACCACTCAACACGAAAGTCGTAGCCCTTGAAATTACCTTTCCAACGAGTGGTTGCTCGTTTCCATGCGATACTTGTAGCCACGGGAAAGCTGGTTCGAGTCCGCTGCGTTCGGGAAAATTCCTGTACAGGAAACTGTTTCCTGTACGTATTCGAGTTGAATTTCTGGTATGTTGCGACCAGATCTGGGCAATCGACTCAACACGAAAGTCGTAGCCCTCGCTAATACCTTTCCAACGAGGGGTTGTGCATTGTGATCGGATTCCTGTAGCTCCGGGAATCCCAGTTTTAGTATCGGGCTATCCTATGTTAATGCACTTGTTAATTTATAATGCTAGCACTCTAGCAATGATTGTGATTTGCTCATTTGTTATCTTGCCCCCATATATCTATAATGTTGTTGTTACTATAATTTAGCATGGTTACTCATTTGGTTGTGTAATAAGGAATAACCATGCAATGGTAGAGAAATGGATTGGATGGGAAGGCTAGATATTAGGAGTTGGGGTTGGCATAGTATATGTGATATGGATTGTAGCCGGCGGAATAGGCGTCTTATGGTAAAGGCTAACCCGTGTGTTAATGCTACCGCAAGGCGGCTATTTCGGGCATAAGACTCCCCTCGTGCCGTGTGTTGTGTTCCGGGAGGGGGGTCTTACATGTAACGCCCCGTTTTTTTCAGCGATTATTTTTATTCTCGTTTGGCGTTACGATGACGCGTTTCCGTGGCTTGTGCCATTTGTGGAGTGTGGTTTAGCTCCTTAGAACTGAGTGCCCTATTCTGTAGCCTGTTGGCAAGATCTCCCTAGCAAGCCGAGTCGTTTTGGGTGACCCGGTGTGGCCTCTCGGGGGGATGTTGGTGTTTGGCTTTATTTGGGTATAACTCGAGTTCTGTTCGTCGAAAATTAATTTCGACTTCGCCGTTGTGTTCGTAGCATGGGTATTTAGCTACGGTGCGAATTTCGTCGAATTCCGAGGTAGATCGGTTTTCGCGTCGATTTGGTGCTTTATGTAATTTTGTAATTAATTATATTATTATATAATTATATATATATATATAGTTTATGAAAAGGCACGCATCATCTTCTTCCCCGCTTGAAACCGCCGGTCCTGTACGAGAGAACGGAGAAACCGCCTACCCTTCCCTTCAGACGTCGATTCCCAGAGCGTTTGTGGACGGAATTCGATTCCGAGAGTGGATTTGGATTGCTCTCGTCAAGACCTTCATTCCTACGGTAAGAAATTCGATTTTCGTGGAGTTTTGCGAGGATTGGAATTTTCGGTTTTGGAGCTTTCCGCCATTAATGGCCGAGTTTTTGTTCTAGGTGTTGCGGCCGTTTTGATTCGTGCGAAGAGGAGGAAAGCAGTCCAAAGCTTCGCTGTGAATTGAGGCAAGTGGTATTCTTGCCCTTGCCAAGTTTTTTTTTCGATTTTACTTACTGAAATTGAAATCCCGGTTAGCCCAGGTTAGAGGCCTTGTTGTTCTCATTTTCTTGCTAACTATAGGGCTTAGTTCTTCCTGCTGAAACCCCCCCCCCCCTATTTTGTGATGATTGGAGTCCAAATTGTCGGCGTGGAGCCGTTGTTTTCCTTTACTCTGATTGTTGCTCTGGTTCGGGTGTAGCCGAGAGGGAGAGTTAGGAGGGGGTGTGGTTGCCGATTTTTCGTTAAGGTATTACTCAAATGATTAGGCATAGTTTGTATAGTAGTGGTGCGCGACGTTGGTAGTTTCCTGCTGCTATTGCAGTTGCGTGAGTCGTGTGCGCGTTCCGGTGTCGTTCGGGAAATTCCAAACGGTACAGGTTAGCCGCGCACGGTCGTTAACCGTTAGGGCGCACGACCACTGGTCGTGTGCCTCTGGTCGTGCGCGTATAACTTTAAGTTTCCAAAGTTCTGTCTCGTAGATCGCACGAGCGCTGGCAAGCAGTGCGCACGACCACTGATCGTGCGTCACTGATCGTGCGCTGACGCTAAGTTTTTCTCAGGTTTTCCAGGTTCGTTTCGCACGATCATCAGCCGATGAGTGTGCACGACCACTGATCGTGCGTCACTGATCGTGCGCTCTGTATATTTTCTTTTGCTAGGCGAATTTAGCTTGTTTCGAGTGCGGGAGTTTAGATACTCAAGTGGCAGGCAACTACTCGAGTTCTGGATCTTCTGCCTTGGTCGTTCGACTATCGTCGAGCTCCGTATTCTTTAGCGGGTTTGTGGGTAGTGACTTTATTTTGGCGGCGAGTGAGGCTAGCTCACTCAATGCCAAAGTTTAGGTAGGCACTGAGTGGGTTTCACTCAACGCCTAGTCGTGTTGGTTTATTTCAACACTCTTCCTTTACCTTGTCTTTCGTTTCCGAGTGGATTTCCAGTTGTATTTCTGGGTTTTCCTTGTCGGCCATTTTCTTTATTTTCCTAAAGGCCGAATCGTGGGTTGTGGTTAGTAGTGGTGGTTGTAGCTCTTTATGGGGGTGGAGTTGTGTGATATAGCCAAGGCCACCCATGTTTTTCTTGCTCCAGGTACGGGCTGGGCATGTCGGGTGGAAGGTCCCTTGTGTTTTCACGTGTTGACCCTCGAGCTTTTGACTTGGACATGGTGGATTGGGGGACTGCGTTTGCCTTCGATCCGGTTCCTCGTTGTTGTTTTTGCTACTATCACTTCCCACAGTTTAGGATGTTAGAAGTTTCTTCCTTGGTAGTTTGCAGCACTTTTGGCTCTTGGTAGCCTAGTAGTCCCTGCAGGATGTGGTTCCTGGGCTGGGTCGTTGCTGTTTCTTTGCACGTTGTGCATTTATTGTGGTCCTGTTTTGGATAGTTGTGACTCTTTCTACTGCATGTTTTTCTGGTACTTTTCCCCTTTTGATTGACTCTTTCATGCAGTTTTACTTTGTTTAGCTTGCTGAGTTATTCTGTTTTCTTTGGAATACCCTAGGTTCTGAGCTGTAGCCAGTCTGGTGGCTAGTTGGAGGTGGTGTTGTTGGTGGACTCCCGAACTTTGGAGTTCTGTTTACCTTGTTAGTGAGGTTGTTTTCAGTACTTTCTTACAGACATATATTTGTGCTAGTGGGTTCGTGTCAGGTTGTTGGCGCCCACTGGTAGTTTTTACCTTGTACTAGATATATACTATTGCTGCTACCATTTTCTGGAGATAGTCTACTTGCTCTGAGAAGGTTTTATGCTAGGTTGCTAGTTATTTTTAAACTATAATTATTATTATAAATAAAGCTCATGATCAGCATGTTTTATAAGACGTATTCACTATTTTCCAAATCACGTATAAAGACCGTTTTCTTATATATTATATAAATTAAATGTAGGGTCTTGCATAGCATGGGTGGTTCTCTTGGAACCCTTATGCGCTCCTTAGGATGTTAAACCTAAATAAAGTATTTTTCCGCAGCGTATAAATATAGTTTTTCTTTTGTGGACTAGGTGTTCCACTGAGCCGAGGGATACGATCTCTAAAATATAACTGATTTTCTAATCATTAATCACATGATTTTCTTTCATTAAGTTGGTAGTTGGTTTTGCCTGAGCGTCAGCAGTTATCCCCTGCTTGACGTGGCATCACGACGCGTGTTTTCTCTTACTCTGATAATTCTTAATTCGGAGAAAATGCGGGTTGTGACAAGGTTAGCTTGATATTTGACATGCTTACCTGCAGCCTTTCTGACAGGTAAGCTGGCCTTTTTCAGAATACTAGCATTGTACCAACAATCAATGGCATAGTGGCCAATCTTGCCACAACACCTGCACTCAAATATGTTGTACCTTCTTTTAAGTCCAGGCTTAACAATATTGCTGTCGGTAGTCCTTTTAAGTGCAGGTGCTGGAGCAGCAAACACTAAGGATTCTTTACTAGCCTGGAGTGTTTGCTCATGGGCAGCACTATTAGCACTTGCTCCCTTATCATTCAGATTACCATACTTATAGTGACCATGAGTGATGTCATGATCATACCTATTAGTAGGCTGTTGGAACACCCTATTACTAATTTGGGTAAGGATCACTATGCTTGTCTTAGGATCCTAGTTGACCTAGTTGTATAGTTGAGAAGGTCAACATTAGAATGAGTCTAGGGTCTAGAACTTAGTTTTGAAGCTGCCCCAAGACCACTCCAAGATCAAGGATGAAGAGCTAAGTCTAAGGCAATTTTCATCGAGCTCTGGTCGACGAATCGTCGAACTCAGTTCGACGCTCTCTGAGCTCAACTTCAACAAATCGTCGAGCTCCGGTCGACGATCTTCGAGCTCAGATCGACTATCTGCTTTTAGCTAGCTTTTGCTTAATCGTCAAACTCCCCTCGACTATCGTCTAGCTCAGTTCGACGAAGCCTCCTTCAGCTGTTTCTCAGGTCGCTGAGCTCAGTTCGACGATCTTTGAGCTCAGTTCGACGATTTCTGTCTGCTTATCTCAGTTCATCTCTGAGCTCAGTTCGACGATCGTAGAGCTCAGATCGACGATTCTTTGGAGAGATCAACGTCTTCAAGATTTCAAATGCTGCTGATTTTTTGGAATGTTTTTGAATATTATCAGCATTTATGACAGAAGATCTCCCAGCCGTTTGGAGCAAGTTTCAAGGTATCATTCAGAGAATGTTTGCTGGACTTTCCTCTAAAAGACAAGACCATTTATGGAAAGCATTTATGACTGACCAACGGCCATCTTTGGACAAGGAGAATATTCAGAAAATCAATTCTATTCCTATGGTCCTTTACATATACAGAAAAACAACAACAAAAAACACAGAGCTGATAGACAGAAAAACAAGAAGAGAAAACACACAGAAGAATACTGTTAGCAGAAGAACAAGAAAACTACAACATCTAGATCTTCTAGCTGACTAAGTGTTCTTGCATCTTCATCTTAGATTTCTAGACACATCATCTTTCAGCTGTTCTGCTGAAACCATTCTTTTCTGGAGATCAAGTTCTGAAGACCTATCACCCTTCTACAAAGCTTCTCTGCCTGAACCTCTCTACATCTCAGGGGGAGCTTTGACATCTTCAATCCACTTGTGCTTCTCTCATTTGACTGAGAACAGAGAAGACAACTTCAACTTTCACTTTTTCTTTTCCTGCTGTAAAAGGGTTCTTGAACTCCCTTCAAAAGTTCTGTCTGGTTCTGAGAGCCTTGTCAAAACTCAGTGGTGGCAAGACACCTTATCAAAAAATCTAGCTTTGGTTTTTGAGCACCTTATCAAAAGCTCATTGGTGTCAGGACACCTGATCAACTCAGTCCTGAGTGGATTCCTACCAAGGGTGGTAGAAGAGTGGATGTACCCAGTTTTGGGGAACCACTATATTTCCTTGTGTCTTCTGGTTCTGCTTGTGTGATTTGTCTGCTGTGTGCTGTGTCCTTTTCCTTTCAGTTTTTAAGTTTCTGTTAGCACTCTACACTATAGCTTAAATAGAATTTTAATTTGTGCTATTTTAATAATTCAAAAAAAAAATATTTTAAGTAAACTCTATTCACCCCCCTCTAGAGTTGAGATAGATCTTACCCTCACTTTCAATTGGTATCAGAGGCAGGTTGGTTGCTCATACTGGTTAACACCTGAACCAAAAGATCCCTGATAAGATCAATCTCTGTAGAGGATTACTTTCTATACATCTATCTACTCATTTAGAGACATGGCACAGAACAAAGATTATGCAAGCACCAGACCACCAGTGTGCAACCTCTCCAAGTTTGCACTCTGGAAGGCAAGGATTAGATTGTATATGAATTCTATTGATGAGGATATCTTTAATTCTGTCTTGACAGTGTGTCCAACTCCACCAGCAAGCTCAAGTACAAGTGCTGTTCCACCTCCCTCTGGAACAGATGCAGATATAAAGAAGTGGAAGATTGCAGATGCTAAGGCTATGAACATCTTAGCCCAAACTATGTCTGATGACATTTTTCAAAAGGTAGCTGAATGCAACTCAGCCAAAGAAACCTGGGACAAACTCTCTGAAATTGTCTCAGGATCTGCTGATGAAAGAAAGGATAGAAGGTCTCATCTGATAAGTCAATATGAGAACTTCAAGAAAGGAGAAGGTGAATCAGTGGCTGACATGTACAATAGACTAAGTCTGATTGTCAATGAGCTAAAGACTTTGGACAAGGAAATCTCTTTAACTGAACTAAATGATAAAATCCTGATGTGCTTTCCCAGCACTTGGGATTCAAGAATCTGGCCAATCAAAGATGCCAGAAGTCTGAATGAGATTACCACTGAAGCTCTCCTGGGCAAGCTCAAATCCTATGAGCTACTCATTAAAAATAGAGAAGAAGAACAGAAGGCTGCCTCTCCAGCCACAAGGAAAGAAAAGACCATAGCCTTCAGGGCTGCAGAAGAGGAGCCTGAAGATAAAGCCACAGGAAATGATGAGCTCATAAGTCTACTGGCTAAGAGATTCTACAAAATGGCCAGAAAAGATTTCAGAAAAAGGCCATACAAGGGTCATGATAAACCAAGGTATGATAAATCAAACAACACTACAGAAATCATATGCTTTGGTTGCAGGAAACCAGGACACATTGTGCCTGACTGTCCAGAGAACAAGAATAAGGACAAGAGAGATAGAAGAGAAAGAAGAAAAGGAAAGGATCACAAGAAGAACAACTCAGACAAAGCCTCCTTTAGCAAAAACAAACATACAAGGAAGGGCTTTGTTGCTGAGACCTGGAGTGAGACTGAAGAGGAATCTGAAGCCTCATCCAGTTCCAGTGATGATGAGGATGATGCAGATGAAAAGGAGTTTTGCATGATGGCTATCAATGCATCACAACAAAACTCTGATGAAGAATCAGAATCAGATTCAGACACTCACCCAGATGAAGATCAGGTAATCAATTCTTTTGATTTTCATTCTGAAGATTTCAAAAGTGAATTTAAGACACTATGCCTAGACCTACTAAAATCTGAGAAGGAGATAATATCTCTCAGGAATCAATTGTCTGAGCATAGTATCCTAAACTCAAAGAACCTCAAGCTCTCTGAGGAGTTAGAATGTTGTAGGGAGGAGATAGCTTCACTGAAAAGTGAACTATCAAAGGCCAAAAAGTTTGAAGAATCTCTAAATGGGAGGAGTATCAGACTTATGGACATCACAAGCACAGTGAACTCTAGATTCAATAGTACACTGGGTTTGGGTGCCTCCCCCAGCCAACCTATAGTGTTAACAACTCCAATCAAGTTTGTCTCTGACAAAGGAAAGGGAGTAGTAGAGGTGGCTAGGAAGAATGCAGACCTGCCAGAGAAAATTTCAGTTCAACAAAATGCGTCGAGCAGAGCTCGACGATCGTCGAACAGAGCTCGACGATCTAAGCACAGATCGTCGACCTCAGCTCGACGACACCCAAACTCTGAACTCAAGCACTATCGATCTTCGAACAGAGATCGACGATCTGACCCAAGATCGTCAACCTCAGATCGACGATCGTCGAACAGAGTTCAGAATTGTGAACACATTTTCAATGGCTCAGTCAAATTCAATCCTAGAAGCTGCACATCCCATGGACTCAACCCCTATATTGAGTGGATAGTAACTCCTAGGAGATACCATCCTGAAGGCTATAAGAGTCAACCTGGGATGTCCTTTATTTCAGAATTTAAAGGTTATCAACCTAGGCCCAAGGTTAACTGGGTCAAAAACAAATAAGCTGTTTGTGTGCAGGTGAAGACCTATCCAGCATCAAACCATCAATGGTATCTGGATAGTGGGTGCTCAAAGCACATGACAGGGGACAAGGACAATTTCACTTCCTTCAAAGCCAAGCTTGGACCCAAAGTAATTTTTGGAGACTCAAGCTTTGGAACTACAAAAGGATATGGTGCAGTCCAAATTGGCTCAGTCACCTTCAAAAGGGTGGCATATGTTGAAGGACTCAAGCACAACCTGATAAGTATCAGTCAATTGTGTGATGAAGGATATCAAGTAACCTTCAACAAAGCCATATGCAAAGTTCAGTCAGTGGACAACACAACTGTGTTGACAGGTAACAGAAGAGGTAACATTTACTTAGTGAATTTTCTTTCACCTGTAGTAGATATCTGCCTGTTTAACTCCATTTCAAAACCAAACAATTTGTGGCATAAAAGACTAGGACACATTAACCTTAGAACCATTGCTAGGCTATCCAAAGACAACCTTGTTAGAGGACTACCTTCTGGTCCCTACAAGAAGGAAGAACTTTGCAAGGCTTGTCAATTAGGCAAGCAAACTAAAAGTAGTTTTAACTCAATTAATAAGAGTGACTCACGTAGGATCTTGTACCTGCTGCATATGGATCTTTTTGGACCCATATCAGTGCAAAGCCTAGGAGGGAAATCCTATACTTTAGTGATTGTAGATGACTTCTCAAGATTCACATGGGTATTCTTTCTGAGGAAGAAGTCTGATAACTTCAAGTGTTTGACAGATTTTCTCAAATGCATTCAGATTGAGTTCAACACTCACATTGCCCTGATCAGAAGTGATCATGGGACAGAGTTTGATTCTCTTCTCATGCAAGAGTTCTGTCAAAGTGAAGGGATCAGGCACACTTTCTCAGCTCCTAGAACTCCTCAACAAAATGGGGTAGCTGAAAGGAAAAATAGAACCCTAATTGAATCTGCTACTACATTGTTGTCAGATGCTCACCTACCTCTATCCTTTTGGGCTGAGGCAGTGAACACCTCCAACTATGTGTTGAACAGAAGCCTGATACATAAACTGAAGGGCAAGACTCCCTATGAACTGCTCAAAGGGAAGAAACCTAAAGTAAACTATTTTAAAGTTTTTGGTTGTATTTGCTATGTTCATAATAATGACAAGAAATATCTAGCTAAATTTCAAGCCAAAGCTGATGAAGGAGTGTTTCTGGGATACTCCATGATCAGTAAGGCCTATAGGGTGTACAACAAATCTTCTTGTAAAATTGAAGAGTTTGTTCATGTTGTTTTTGATGAAGCTAACATGTCTTTCAAGGAGAAGAATGCTTCTACCATAGAACCTTTGCAGGTACATTCTTTAGCTGAAGACTTGAACAAACTGCAAGTTACTGAAAAGAATGACAGCAGTGATGATGAAGAAGAAGCTCAACATCTAAAAGAAAATCACCTTGAAGAACCAGTTGCTGTTCCACTAGAGGAAACAACAACACAGGCTGGTGAACAATCAACACCTCTTGTTGATTTAGTAACAATAAGAGATCATCCAACTTCCCAAGTTATTGGAGACATCTCAGCTGGTGTGCAAACCAGAAATCAGGTCAACCAGAACCTAATGCACACTTGCTTCCTATCTCAAATTGAGCCTCAATCCATTCAAGATGCAGAGCAAGATCCACACTGGATCATTGCAATGCAAGAGGAGCTGCATCAATTTGAAAGAAATCAGGTTTGGGAACTAGTGCCTAAACCAAAAGATCATCCCATTGTTGGAACAAAGTGGGTCTTCAGAAATAAGCTGGATGATCAAGGAGTCATAGTCAGAAACAAGGCAAGGCTTGTTGCTTAAGGGTACTCTCAACAAGAAGGAATAGATTATGATCAGACCTTTGCACCAGTTGCAAGGTTAGAGGCCATCAGAATATTCCTAGCATATGCTGCTCACAAAGGATTCAAAGTATACCAAATGGACGTGAAAAGTGCATTTCTTAATGGGGACATCAAAGAGGAAGTCTTTGTTAGACAACCTCCAGGTTTTATCTCTCTAACTCACCCTGATTATGTTTACAGGCTGCATAAAGCATTGTATGGTCTCAAGCAAGCTCCCAGAGCATGGTATGAGACCCTAGCATGCTTTCTTCTGGAAAATGGTTTTATTAGGGGGAGAGTAGACCAAACTCTTTTTATTAGAACCCATAAGTCCCACACCCTACTAGTACAAATCTATGTAGATGATATCATATTTGGATCTACTGATTCAAATTTGTGCAAGAGGTTTTCCAACCTAATGCATTCCAAATTTGAAATGAGTAGCATGGGTGAGCTCTCCTTCTTCTTAGGATTGCAAGTCAAACAACATGCTGAAGGCATCTTTATTTCTCAAGCCAAGTATGCAAAAGAATTGGTCAAGAAGTTTGGTATGTCTGAAGCATCTTGTATGAAAACACCCATGCCTACCAATGCTGTATTGGATGCTGATCAGCATGGGAAGCCAGTTGATCAGACAACATATAGAGCAATAATTGGCTCTCTACTGTACCTTACAGCTAGCAGACCAGATATAATGTTTGCTACATGCATATGTGCTAGATTCCAAGTTAACCCTAGAGAGTCACACCTAACACTAGTTAAAAGGATTCTTAGGTATGTAAAGAGTTGTCCAAATCTAGGACTCTGGTATCCAAAAGAATCAGGATTTGAATTAACTGGATTCTCAGATGCTGATTATGCTGGATGCAGAATAGACAGGAAAAGCACCAGTGGAACATGTCAGTTCCTTGGTGACAGACTTGTCTCCTGGTTTTGTAAGAAGCAAACATCTGTGTCAACTTCAACTGCTGAAGCTGAATATATGGCTGCAGGCAGTTGTTGCTCACAAATATTGTGGATACAAAATCAGCTTCTAGACTATGGTTACAACTTAGAGCAGTCAAAAATTTTCTGTGATAATACTAGTGCTATTTCTATAGCACAAAATCCAGTCCTCCATAGTAGGACAAAACACATAGAAATCAGGCATCATTTCCTAAGGGATAATGTAGAGAAAAACAAAATTGAACTTCAATATATTCCTACTGATTTGCAAAGGGGAGATATTTTCACCAAACCCTTGGATGAAAAGAAACACAGGTTCTTCCTAAATCAGTTAGGCATGATAGATGGAGGAAGTCTTAATTAAAATCCAAGATTTTGAAAAGCTAAAACAGACCAAGACTAGGCTAAAAAATTCTGTCTTTTGAATGAGTTTAGACTCTGAACTGCGCTCGACGTTTTCTCAAAAATCGTTGAACGGAGATCAACGATCTTCCAAAAATCGTCGACCAGAGATCGACGCTTTTGCTATCGTCGATCTGAGTTCAGAGCCTTCGCTAGATCTAGAATTTTTCTTCTTCTGTTCAGAGGCCGTCGAGCTGAGCTCGACGTTTTTCAACATCGTCGAACGAAGATCGCCGATTTTGAAGACTCTTCAGATTCCCTCTGTAGCCTAAATCGTCGAGCTTAGATCGACGCTTCGTCGAGCTGAGCTCCACGATTTTCTTTTTCGCCGTCGAACCCTAATATAAAATCATCTTTCAGCCGTCGTTCTCCTTTTTACGCTTTCATACTCTGCAACTTTCCTCCTTTTCCCTCCAAATTTTCTACGCTTGGTCGTTTTTGGTTTTCTGTTGCAGGTACATATGGCTGATTCGAGGGCTGCGATTGCCAAGATGAAGTTCGACACCGGTTTCGACATAGACATAAACTCATTTGATGGAAGCGACCAGCGCTTCAAGGATGTTCTGAATCTATTCCGAGAACAACAGCTAACCCAGATAATGACTACCAGGATGAAGATTGCATCTGAGGAGATTAAGGAATGGTGTTATACCGCAGCAGATGAGACTGAGAATACTGTTGTCGGCACCATTAAGGGGACCCAGGTAATTCTATCCCCGGCTTTATTAACTGAGGTCTTTCAACTCAGTACTGGAGAAGACTCCATTGATCTATCTGGAGAGGAGTATGCCTCCATGTTAGATAGGATGGGTCATAATGTAATCAACCCTAATAAACTGCTGAAAAAGAATCTGGCTATAGAATTCCAGTTCCTGGCTGATGTAGTTGGGAAGGTGCTGTTGGCCAAGCACTCAGCGCATGACACAATTTCCAGGTATCAGTTCTGCCTGATGGGAGCCTTACTGGATAAGAAACACCTCGACTGGGGCTCCATCTTCTTCACCCTGATTAAGAAGAAGATAAGCAAGTCTGCAGTCAGTTTTGGAAGAATCTTGGGGGTCTTTCTGCACTCAAGGTGCCCTGACCTTTTGACCTCTTCTGGGATGTTCATCAATGCATCCAAGAGGCTCTCCTGTGCCCTCTTCAGTAAATGGGACAGGCAGATAATCAACCCCTCCAGGGCTGCTGCAACACTTCTATCAGGCACAAGGACCAATCTGGTCACTCCTCTAGTAGAAGAGCTGCCTGCTTCTTCTTCTCCCCAAGCCATATCCACCCAAGCCACATATACCCAAGCCATCACCTCCTCACCACCAGTCTCCACCATTATTATCTCCTCTCCCATTACCATTTCCTCACCTATGTCATCCCCTCCACCATCCTCCTCAGAGGTCTTCCATCCTCTCTTTTCCTATCCATTCCACACTCAACCATCATTTTCCCTTTTAGAGGATTCCCTCATGGATGACTCTCCCTCTTCTCCTCCTGAGACATCTTCCCTCCATCAAATGCTCACTGACATCCTCTCTCAACCCTCCTTCATACCCTCCTTTACTCTTCCACTCTTCTCCTCAACCCTCTCTATCCCCATCATTCCTTCTTCTGAACCAACAATCCCTACTCCACCTACCTCCACCTTTTCAGTTTCAGTCACCATCCCTCCATCCAACTTGACTACTACCTCTGCTCAAGCCTCACTTGGGCATGTAGATCTTTCTAGCCTGGCTGACAGGCTCTATGAGTTGCTAGCTCCCAAGCTGGTATCTCTGCTGGAGTCCTCCCTGACTCCACTCCTGAAGCAAGTCCAGGAGCTGTCCACCAAGCTTGATTCTTTTTCCTCCTCCCAGGCCATCCCTTCTACTGGGTGCCTTGGTTCACCTCTCTCTGAACCAAGGCAGGGGGAGATGCCTTATGAAGAAGTGATTGTGCCAGCTCCAGCTCCAGCTTCTACTCTCTCAGCAAGCTCAGGATGTGCTTTTGCACTTAATCTGCAGAGGTTACTATCCAGATTTGATACAGCCTATCTAAGCTGTCTGCCTCCAATTACTGCTGAAGATCTGTCCAAGGCCATTGTGCCTGTACCTATCTGTAATCCCAGCCAGATTGTTTCCTATATCAAGTCATGGAAGGCTGTGGATGTATCTGATGCTGCTACTAAGGCCACTGTGCCTCCTTTTGTTGATACTGCTGCTGCTGACATAGAAATGATTCCAGCACCTAATGCTGAGGAAATTGTTGTTGAAACTGATAATGCTGATTCCAATATCCCTGCTGCTCCTGCAAATGCTCCTGCTGCTGCTGCAAAGCTCAAAGCTCAAGAAGAATATCTAAGAAGAATTGATGCTTTATATGATCAACCTCAGAGTTCTGAAAGTGATCAGTACAGAACTGATTCTGATGATTCTGCCAGCACAATTGCCAAAAAGAGAAAAGCCAGAAGTAAAGCAATGATGTCAGTTCCTCCTGCCAAAGCTAAAGACTCCAATGACATTCCATATTACATTCTGCAAGACTGCCCCATCACTGAACCATGGATGCAATTTTCCAAGAACCAACTAAAGGCCATGAAAAAGAGAAGAAAGCTTGACAAATATGAAAAAGGATCATCTCAACATCAGCCTCCTCCTCCTCTTCCTCCAGACTCTGGATCAGGCTCAGCTCCTCAAGCTCCAGCTCCTAGACAAAGTTCCTCTCAATCCTATTCTAAGTATTACCAAAAGGGACAACATCAAAGAGGGTATCAACCCAGAAGGGGTAGTTACAGAGGAAATCAAAGAGGACAGAGACCCTATCAAAGGGAAGGACAAGGCCATTCTGACTCTACTTCAGGTCCTTACCCTTACAAACTGAAAGACACAGTTGCTCCAAGGACCTCTCCTGCTCCTGAATCTCTCAACAAATATGAACCTGCTGTTCCATATGAGGATCCTGAGAACAATCCTGTGGCCTGGACTGCTAGGATGAAAGAGTTGGCTGCTCTTGATCAGATTAAGAAGGCTAGAGAACAAGGCAAAGAAATATCCAACATTACAACCTTATCAGAACAAAGAAAGAAAGAACTGGAAAAGTATGCTTCAAAGAAATTTTTCAATCCAGAAGAGTACATGAAGTTGCACCCAGAGGCTGTAGTTCCAAGGCCAAGATCTCAAACCTCTCTAGGTGCAGAAGATGACAGAAGGTCCAAGAAAGAAGCCCTAAACCCTAACAGAGAAATTTTATTTAAAAAGGGAACTGAAAAGAAGTGATCTGTGTAAGCAAACATATCATCCACCTTTGGATATCTGCTACTATTTATCTGTGATATGCATTGCTGTTTCTCTGCATTTTGTATTTAACTTCTGTATTATTGAATGCTCTTTATGATTGTCTGTAAATAGTAATCCTAACCCAAATAGGGGGAGATTGTTGGAACACCCTATTACTAATTTGGGTAAGGATCACTATGCTTGTCTTAGGATCCTAGTTGACCTAGTTGTATAGTTGAGAAGGTCAACATTAGAATGAGTCTAGGGTCTAGAACTTAGTTTTGAAGCTGCCCCAAGACCACTCCAAGATCAAGGATGAAGAGCTAAGTCTAAGGCAATTTTCGTCGAGCTCTGGTCGACGAATCGTCGAACTCAGTTCGACGCTCTCTGAGCTCAACTTCAACAAATCGTCGAGCTCCGGTCGACGATCTTCGAGCTCAGATCGACTATCTGCTTTTAGCTAGCTTTTGCTTAATCGTCAAACTCCCCTCGACTATCGTCTAGCTCAGTTCGACGAAGCCTCCTTCAGCTGTTTCTCAGGTCGCTGAGCTCAGTTCGACGATCTTTGAGCTCAGTTCGACGATTTCTGTCTGCTTATCTCAGTTCATCTCTGAGCTCAGTTCGACGATCGTAGAGCTCAGATCGACGATTCTTTGGAGAGATCAACGTCTTCAAGATTTCAAATGCTGCTGATTTTTTGGAATGTTTTTGAATATTATCAGCATTTATGACAGAAGATCTCCCAGCCGTTTGGAGCAAGTTTCAAGGTATCATTCAGAGAATGTTTGCTGGACTTTCCTCTAAAAGACAAGACCATTTATGGAAAGCATTTATGACTGACCAACGGCCATCTTTGGACAAGGAGAATATTCAGAAAATCAATTCTATTCCTATGGTCCTTTACATATACAGAAAAACAACAACAAAAAACACAGAGCTGATAGACAGAAAAACAAGAAGAGAAAACACACAGAAGAATACTGTTAGCAGAAGAACAAGAAAACTACAACATCTAGATCTTCTAGCTGACTAAGTGTTCTTGCATCTTCATCTTAGATTTCCAGACACATCATCTTTCAGCTGTTCTGCTGAAACCATTCTTTTCTGGAGATCAAGTTCTGAAGACCTATCACCCTTCTACAAAGCTTCTCTGCCTGAACCTCTCTACATCTCAGGGGGAGCTTTGACATCTTCAATCCACTTGTGCTTCTCTCATTTGACTGAGAACAGAGAAGACAACTTCAACTTTCACTTTTTCTTTTCCTGCTGTAAAAGGGTTCTTGAACTCCCTTCAAAAGTTCTGTCTGGTTCTGAGAGCCTTGTCAAAACTCAGTGGTGGCAAGACACCTTATCAAAAAATCTAGCTTTGGTTTTTGAGCACCTTATCAAAAGCTCATTGGTGTCAGGACACCTGATCAACTCATTCCTGAGTGGATTCCTACCAAGGGTGGTAGAAGAGTGGATGTACCCAGTTTTGGGGAACCACTATATTTCCTTGTGTCTTCTGGTTCTGCTTGTGTGATTTGTCTGCTGTGTGCTGTGTCCTTTTCCTTTCAGTTTTTAAGTTTATGTTAGCACTCTACACTATAGCTTAAATAGAATTTTAATTTGTGCTATTTTAATAATTCAAAAAAAAAATATTTTAAGTAAACTCTATTCACCCCCCTCTAGAGTTGAGATAGATCTTACCCTCACTTTCATAGGCTGCATCACTTTTCTGAAAGAAATAGGGGGTTTGAAGGCTAGTGGCTGAACTGGGGCTTTGTATTTTCTTTTGGAATTAGATGCCCTAGTTCTTTCCTTGAAACCTAATCTTGTCTTACCCTTTTGTGAGATAAAGTTATCTATTAAGGGTAAGACTGACTTTGGCTTTGAGAATTTAGCCACAAAATCCATCTATCTTTGAAGTCTGACTTCCAGATTTTTGATGTGATCATTTTTGAAGGTAATTATACCCATCTGAATATCAGTTTTGTTTTTCAATTTGGCAACTTCATTCAGCTTCAAAACCAACACTTTTTCTGAATCTGATACAGCCAATTTAAGAGATGCAATTTCCTCAGCCTGCTTTTTGACAAGGATTCTACTTTTCTTAAGAGCTTGCAGCAGACCACCATACTCATCAATTAGTTGATGGACATCCCCTTCAGATTCAGAACCATCCTCATCCCTTGATGTTGATGCTTCTGGTTCTGATCCAGTATAATAATAAGAGACTGATGGTGGATTGTATATTTTATTCGGACCAGGCTGATCCTAGCACTAATCTTCCTCAGTCAAAGCCATCAGCCCTCTACAATAATGATCTTCACTCCCATTTATAGAATCCATCATTTGTAGGAATTCAGTTTCTATAGAATCCTCTTCTGTAGTGAACAATCCAATATAGGCCTCTGCTTCATCCTCTTCTCCAGATTCTGATGATGAAGAGTCAGACCAACTCTTCTGCTTCTGAGCAACAAGGGATCTCTCCTTCTTGCCCTTATTTTGTTGCTTCTTCTTGTCCTTAGATTCCTTTCTTTTATCAGGACAATCAGCTATGACATGTCCTTTCCTGTTGCAACAATAGCAAATAATTTTAGAAGATGTTTGTTTACTAGGATTAGAGCCATACCTGTCATCCTTAGGAGTTTTCTTCTTCTTGTAATAGTCATCCTTGGAGAGAGATGAAGATGGATTTGTTCTCCATTTCTTCTTCTTCATGAACCTTTGAAACTACCTTGTAAAGGCAGCAAAGTCTTCATCAGAGTTGTGGTTGTCTGAAGTGTTGATGTCAGGATTTTCTGATTCAACCTCAGCAATTCTTCTGGGTGGAGAAGGAGACTTTCTCCTACCCTTTATTGTGGCTTCAGCCTTGACGGCTACTGACTTTTCATTGTATTCTGACTTATTGCTTTTCTCCTCCTCCTTTATGGTAGTGAGCTGCATCTCATAAGATAAAAATTTTCCAAACAAGGTTGGTGGAGGTGTATCAGCAAGCTTGGCCACCTCTCTGATGGCACATATTTTTGTATCCCAGTCCTTGGTTAGTGACCTGAGAAATTTATCATTCAGTTCATATGAGCTAAATACTCTTCCATAGGTCATTAGCTCATTTACAATTCTAAAGAATTTCTTGTAAGATTCAGCTATGTTATCTACCTTGGCTTGTCTAAATCTCTCATATTCTTGGTTTAGCATGGACTTTCTATCCTCTCTTACTTCTTCAGTTCCCTCCATATAGACAATTAAAGTGTCTCACATCTCCTTGGATGTTTTGTAATGTACCAGATTCTGGAATGTAAAATTATCTATTGCTTTCACAATTATGTTTTGTGCTCTCTTGTCTAAGGTTGTTAGGATGATCTCTTTCTTAGTCATTTAGAAATAGCTCTTTGGAGTTTTGAGATTTGCATCAAGAACTGATATGTTCATAGGAATGAAAGGTCCTTCTAGAACTGTGATGTAGATTCTTGGATTAGATGCTTCCATGAACAATCCGACCCTCTCTTTCCATATGCCAAAGTTTTCTTTCCTACAAATAGGAAGTTTCATGGATCCAAGTTCCTTCTGATTTTCACTTGAACCCATTCTGGCTAACAGTTAATTGCCTTTGAAATCTACACAGACTGTTAGGTCTATATTTGAGTGAACCTCCCTCTGATACCACTTGAAAGATTTGTTTTATAGAGCCTAAACACCTAGAGGGGGTGAATAGGTTCAAATACTTTTTAACAACTTAAGCAATTAAAAGTGTTAAACACAACACAACTATCACAACACAAAGAATAACAATCACAGAAAATTCACAGCACAACACACAATGATTTATAGTGGTTCCCAATTTATGGGTACGTCCACTCTCCCCCTTCACCTATCCAGTAGAGTATTGGATTCGGCCAAACTTCCTTCCACTATCTCAAATCCTCAGATCTTAAAACTCAGAACCCAACTAGTTCCTACAACTCAGACTTCTTCAAGTTCTACAACTCAGAATCTTCCCAAGACTCCTACCTCAAGCAACAGCCCTACCTCAGCTTTAACCACCAGGCCTACGACTCAGATCACCAAGATCTTACCTCAGGCACTCAGCCCTACCTCAGCCTTAACCACCAGGCTTACAACTCAGATCAACAAGATCCTACCTCAAGAACTCAGCCTTACCTCAGCCTTTATAAATATAGACTTACAACTCAAGTCTATAAAAGATCTTACAAGGAAATTAATTGTTTAAAATAATAAAATCTTCACCCAGATAGACAGAGAATGGGGTGAAAGCTTCTTGATCAGTTATTGATTGAATCAGATCTGAATTTGAAGGATCAAGCGCATACCCAACTGCACCAAAAGCCCGGACTGTTGGAGGGGGCGCTACTTAATTTTTTTTATATAAGTAGCAGAGCGCCACGGGTAAGGTGAAGGAACACCGGACCCAACAATCCCCCCCCCCCCGGCGTCCAGCACAACCCGTCGGCTCAGAGGTGGGGTTACCACATGTCCCACATGGCTCAGAGGTGGGGTTACCACATGTCCACGGTTGCCTGACCCACCAGACCCACACAGGTAGAAGGGAAAAATCAGGATTTAATAGCGCCCCCTAGTCTTGAACCCGTGACCTCCTCTGATACAAATTGAAGGATCAAGCGCATACCCAACTGCACCAAAAGCCCGGACTGTTGGAGGGGGCGCTACTTAATTTTTTTATATAAGTAGCAGAGCGCCACGGGTCAAGTGAAGGAATGCCGGACCCAATAGAATTCCTCTTGCAGACTCTTCAGGATCTGCCTTCTTCTATGTTTGTCTCTTGTCCTCCCTCTCTTAATGTTGTTTTTGGCTTTGTGATAGCACAGGTCTTTATATAGATCCAATCCAAGGTTATCGGTTGATCCGGTTCATAACGGCCTTCTGATAGCTCTGACAGATATGACACCTTTATTACTTATGATAGTTGTCGGGTCTTAAGTCTTGACACTTGTCATCTCCCTGAACTTTATCACAGCAGAAAGTTGTCGAGACTATACTACAAATGTGTCGACACAAATAGACCATGTGTCAACACAAGTCTTGATGGTGTCGGCACAGCTCTCATAATGTTGACATAGTCATTTTTCATCTTCTTGACACGGCTTCTGTTGGATGTGTCGACACAACTGCTTCTAGTCTCGATATTGCTGGTATTGACAGATTTCTTGATTGTGTGTGGGCACAAGTCCTGTGTGTCGACACAACTGCTTCTGTCTCGACATAGCTGTTATTGACAGATTTCTTGAGTGTGTGTCGACACAAGTCCTGTGTGTCGACACAACTACTTCTGGTCTTCAACATAGCTGGTGTTGAGTGTGTGACGTCACAAGTCCAAGGTGTCAACATGACTGCTGCTGACAGAATTTTTGTGTGTTGTCACAAGTTATGTGTGTCGACATAATCTTGCTTCTGGTGTCGACACATTTCCCTCACAAGTGTCGATACTTATACTTAGAAAATTTTCCTGCATTTCTTTAACCTACACATTAAAACTCAACATCTCATCAAATACACATTGATGTATATCATTGAGTTAAGTGAGGGTTCACCAAATCAGGTACACAGTTTCCAGTGTACCCAACATCGTTGCTCAAATTCTTCAGACTCAAGCCTGGACTGACGCAGGTACGGCTTCACCTTTCCCATTTTCAACACAAGCATTCCACAGTTGCAGCCCAATGGCTTAACTTCACACAGAATGGCACTCACGACCACAAGAGTTGAACACCAAGTACCAACTCTCAAAGCTTTTTCCTGGATTTCCTCCGGTACTTCCTGTTGCACCATGCCACAGGTATCCACCAAGGATTCCATACAAACAATCAATTTACTCAGAGTTTTCTCCGATTTGCAAACAAAGAATCACCAATCCTGACCAACTCGTCCGGATGGGCTTCACACTGCATGCCTAACTGTACTACTCACTTCCAATTCTAATGCAATATAACAAGGGATGAAACACAACATCCTAAGGGAATCACTTCGATTTCCACCTTTTGGTGGAGGATTCCATGCATATGCAGGAAAGAAAGACTTCACTTGTCCAAGAAGGAAATAGTTACCATTGGAAGACGTTTCGGTGCCATGGAGAAAACTAGACGGATTAAAGTCCTGCAATGGCCTCGCATTCGCAGATCCGGACTCGGTTCGCGATTTGGACCACCGCAGCACCACCGGAGGATGGATTTCTCTTCTTCTTCCTTCCCTTTCTCTCATCTCTCTCTTCTTCTTAGGAAGAGAATGATTATGATAGAATAAGAAATAACTCATCAATTCCCGCACTTATCCCTTCAGGAAATACCCAGGGCCGTTAGATATTCATCAAAGGAAACAAACGGCTCAGATTTACTCTGAAAATGACATTCTTGGGCCGAACACGGCTTGTGAAATGCCTGTGGCCTCCGTATCACATGTTGTGTAACTTAAGAGACACACAACTGACTCAAACCAGACCAAGACACGGGCTTAGACACGCCTGTGTCAAGCTCCTGACACGCCCATGTCACTTAGTACACGCTTGTGTTAAGGGGAGTGTCCCTCAATCGACACAGGACCAACAAATCCCGAAAGGGATACGAGTCCCAAACACGCCCGTGTCAACTTTTACACGCCCATGTCGACCAGTACACGCTCGCGTTCCAGGCCGTGTTCTTCAATCGGCACCGCCCGGCACAACCAGAGCAAGACACGGGAATTTGACACGCCCGTGTCACCAATCGACATGCCCATGTCAGCACTATTCATACTCGTGTTTCCAGCCATGTACCACACTCGACACAGCCAGTCTAACATAGAGCAAGACACGGCCCTGGACACGCCCGTGTCCCAGGCCGTGTGACCTTATTTGGGTTTTGGGCATTATATTGTACATCTTTATGCTCCCTAGGTGGATTGAGTATTTAGTAAAATGTGTTTCATACATCAATTCCTCCTGCAGCTTACCCATATTTAGGATGCACAAACTACCGTCCTTTCGCAAAAGACCGTCATACAAGGAGAATTGGGAATTTGACCCATCCGCTGCATAGTGCTTCAAACTCTCATCGAGTTCCATTGCTCGTCGAACTCTATTCACGAGGTCATATTGCACCTCTGTCCAGTTAAAGCACGCAATTGCAGTGGCATTCTTGTCAACATAAGAAATATCTAAGGCCTCCAACTCCTGGATCAGACACTCATCATGCATCTGTAACCAACTTGCCTGCATTGGAGTCTTACGACTCAAGGCATCTGCGACCACATTTCTCTTCCCGGGAGTGTAATTTATCTGGAAAGTGTAGTCCCCGAGGAACTCCATCCATGTCTATTATCGCATGTCTAGATCCTTCTGATCTATTAAATACTTAAGGCTCTTATGGTTCGTGAATATATCAACTTTCATGCCATATAAGTAGTGATGCCACAGCTTAAGTGCAAAAATCACAGCCACCAACTCCAAGTCGTTGAATGGATAGTTTTGCTCGTGCACTTTCAACTGGCGTGAGCCCTAAGTAATAACCTTTCTGAACTGAAGAAGAACGTAGCCTAAGCCGCTCCCTAAAGCATCACTATAAATCTCATAGCCATCTGTACCACATGGTGAACTCAAGATAGGCGACGTGGTCAAATGACTCTTTAACTCTTCAAAATCTCGTGCGCACTCAGGCGTCCAAATGAACTTCTGATCTTTCCTATTCAGAGCGGTGAGAGGTAAGGCAATCCGTGAAAAGTTCTTTACGAAGCGTCTGTAGTAGCCAGCAAGTCCAAGGAAGCTTCTGACTTCTGCTACAGTAGACAATATAGGCCACTCCCGTATCGCAACTATCTTCATTGGATCCACCGTAATTCCTTCTCCACTAACCACATGGCCAAGAAAATCCACCAACGATAGCCAAAACTCGCACTTTGAGAACTTGGCAAAGAGTTTATTTCTTCTCAGGGTATGCAAAACCATCCTCAAGTGATTTGCATGATCTTCTTCTGATTAATAGTACACCAATGTGTTGTTAATAAAGTCGGTCACAAATAGGTCTAAGTACTCCCGAAATGTCTGATGCATCAGTCCATGAATACCGATGGCGCATTTGTTAGCCCAAACGGCATTATAGTGAACTCATAGTGACTATAGCATGTACCGAATGCCGTCTTGGGAATGTCACATTCCCTAATCCGCAACTGGTAATAGGCTGACTTAATCTAGCTTTGAATAGACAGTTGATCCCACCAGTTGATCAAACAATTCATCAATCCGTGGAATCAGATATTTGTTCTTCTTCGTCAGCTTTTTTAATTCTCGATAGTCAATGCATAGATGCAAGCTTCCGTCTTTCTTCTTCACAAAGAGGACTGGTGCACTCCAAGGCGACATACTTGGACGTATATAGCCTTGCTCTAGCAATTCTTGCAATTGAACTTTTAATTCCGCCACATCTTTTGGCGCTACTCGGTATGGTGAGCGGGCTATAGGATTTGAACCCGGCACTAACTCAATAGCGAATTCAATCTATCATTGGGGCGGTAGCCCAAGGATATCTTTAGGAAACACATCAGCATAATCTGATACAATAGTAATATCTCTTAAACCGGACTTCAGCTCAATAGCCTCCAACAGCATGAAGAACAACTCTGCGCCCTTTCGAATAGCCTTGACTACTTGGAGAGAAGACATCAATATCTTGCTCGATCCTCGCATACCAGCAAACTTAGTCTCTCGTTCGGTGTTCTGTTCCAGTGTGACTTCCTTAGAGTTGCAATCTATACAGGTGCGCTGCTTCGAGAGCCAGTCCATGCCAAAGATTACATCGAACTCATATATCGGGATCACCGATGCTTCCAATCCAAAATTCTGACATCCAATCTATACCTCAGGATAGCAAAACCAATCCGCACGCATCACGTATCTATTAGGTAACAACACCTTTACTCTATTTGTTGACACAAGAGTAGACACTCTAATCTACGATATGAAATCCTTAGATAGAAATGAATGAGAAGCACCTGTATCGAACAGTGCTCTCGCCGAATAATCCCGAATAAGGACAAAGCCTATATTTAAACAATTCATACGCAAGCAACGTACAAGGTACTAAGTATGGAAAGCAATAAAAAAAAGTATTGTTAGGTATTGTATCCACAATAACCTAGATTTGTATGAAGTCACCCTCAAACTAAGATGAATTAAGTTGTATTTGATGTCTTGTTTGAGTTATGTGTTTGCAGGACTTTATTGCTAAGTGTAGACCAATGTCAGTCTACAGTGGGTCACCAAACACAGGACCACATAATGTAATCCCTCATTATGTGATCCATGGTGTTAACTCATGTGTAGCCTCTCTATTGGGATACACTTCATTTTCAAGCAATATACTTATTAGAGAATGACATGTTGTTGATTCCATTAAAGAAAGAAAACTTTTCTGGAAACAAAAATTTTCTAAGTATTTTACTCGAGAAGAACTTAAGTACTCGAGTAGATTCTTTGATAGTACTCGAGTAAGTTAAATCTGGATTTCGAGTAAGGGAAATAGTTCTCAAGAAGATTGAACATAGTTCTCGAGAAGCAAGTTCCATTACTCGAGTAGATCCTTTCTTATTCTCGAGTTAACTGAATTCTTATCTCAGAATTTTTTAAGTCCTATACTCGAGTAGTTAAGTTTATTACTCGAGTAGCTAAGTACTTTGTCTCGAGTGACAGAAGACAAGTAATCGAGAAGTGTCTATCTTACTCGAGTAGTGAAGTACCTATACTCGAGAAGTCTATCTACTTCTCGAGAATTCAATCTCTAGTACTCCAGGTGCCAGATTTCTTATCATAATTTTCTCTAAGTCCTCTACTCGAGAAGATTACTTCCATTTCTCGAGTAACACTTTAAGTACTCGAGTAATCCTCATTCTACTCAAGTAATGTTGTATTCTGTCCTGAAGTTTCCTTAAGTGCTTCTTCTCGAGAAGCTTGAAGTTGTCTTCTCAAGAACCTAAAGTAGTACTCGAGTAATCCTCTCTTTACTCGAGTAATGCAGTTAGTTTCTCTCTGAAAATCGCTAAGTATCAGGACACATTTTTCAATATGATTTCCTTAATTATTGGTCCACGTGTACAAGTCATTTATGATTATGACCGTTAGTTAAACTCCTATAAAAGGTCTAATCGTTTTTGACTAACCCTAAGAAAGAATAACCGAGAGAAATCGTAACTTTCTGAATCCGTATTTTCATTCCATTTCGGGAAGATCGTCCGCTGTTCTTCGTCTACTTCAACTCTGATCGTCTCGATCCAAAAGATTCAGAGCAGTTGATTCATAGGACAAGACATTCTACAATCGATAGATCTTATTCTTGATCTTGTGAGTCCAGATATTTCAGATCAGAGATCTTTCCGTGTCATCTTCAATCTTTCTGACAGAGCCGCAAAGTTCAAGAAAGAAGACCTAGGCAGAAGTTTTTAGATCTGAGAGATATTATTGTTTGTATTTTTTATTTCAATTTATTCTTGTAGGAGATTATTCTCTGAGTGTAGGAGCTTTGTTCTCCGAGTTGTTGTAGGAAGTTTTTATCTTCCGAGTGTAGATCCGTTTTGTTGATCGAGTTGTAGGAACGTTATTTCGAGTAGTAGTATTGTTTTCAATCCGAGATTAGTGGAGTAGCTTAGTCTAGTGCATTGTTAGATCGGTGAGTGGAAAGTGGGTGTACCCAAGGTTGGGGAACTACTATATGTAACACCCCTATCCATCACATAGCATATAGCAGTAGGTCCGGCCGGGGCCCGACGCCATATACCACGGACAGACCGGTTGGTTACGCGTTGAAACCACACAACCAATCAGAGCGTCCTACACAACACCTAGCGGAAGCAATTTAATTAAGTTGCAAAAAGATAAGAACCCTGCCACAGAGCATGAATGTCCACTACAACCCAGGAATGAGTACATACACAAAAGAGTTCACGGCCTTAAGGCCTTACAAAAGTGTTCGCTTAACAAGATAGCGTCTTTCATACATCGGCGCGTAGGCCGGCCATACATGAATATGAAAAAGCTAATAACTAAGCCTTCGAGGGCTGGCGCTGCAACTTGGGCTTTAGCCCGCTATTTGCCGCTTGGCTCCGCAACAGCACCTGCAGAAACAACCCACCCAAGAGGTGGCAATACAAAAGGGCAACGGTCAGCAAGAGCTGACCAAATTATAACGACCCCGTCCCGTTTCTCGGGACGGCGGTGCTCCTTCCCTGCATATAAAACTATCATAGCAATTCTATAGAGTATTCTATTCGCCACAAGTGTCGGCACGCACGGCCGCACACTCCGTGCTCTCAGGGCACTAATCGGTGAACCCGGTCCGGACCCAGTCCGACACCGCGATTCCACCACCATCCCTCGGATGGCAACACTCGTGAGCATTTAGCCCTTTCAGCCGAAGCCTAGGCCCGTTTCCAGCCCCCCGGGAAGTCCCATGTACTTTAGGTCGCTTCTACCGAGACCACTTGGAATGGGTAGAGTTCCACCCGCCCGTTGCTCACTTCACCACGGCCATTTAGCCATCGGTGCGGACCAAGTTTCTCCTCATTCCCACAATCGATCAAAACACGCACATAACCCCGTTATGTACCGATTTGCCCTCCAAGGCAACATCGTGGCGGCAATGCGATTCCGCCCAAGCTTTCCGGGTGCGCCTCGAGGTTAACCCCCAAGGATCCCTGTATGCAATCTACCGCGTAGAATTTTCGGAAAACTAAATTCACCGGCGCGGAGTCTTCTCCGGCCATGCAATGCAAACATCACCGATCCGGGTTAAACCCGAATAGGCTTCACACACAATGCCTACGCCCGTACTCCGATTCCGGGCTCTAACAACGGGGACTTTACATATCTACCCGAAGGGATTCCGCGCCTCAACGCTCACTCGCGAGAGGGGGATTTCCCCATGCATAGAAAGAAGGGTGACTACACATGCCCTATGAAGAGGATCGTTACCCTCGCATTTTTCCGCGGCGCCATGAAGATGTAGTCGGATGGAAAGCTTCGCCTCGCCCTTGCCTTCGAGGATCCGGACTCGGATCGCGAATCGGTGCTTCAAGACTCCTCCGGCGGCCGGATCTTGGGCTCCTCCTTCCTCTTGCTCTCCCTTCTCTCTAAACACTTAGAGAGAGAGTGGACCAAAGAAAAATGAGGATTCAAAGCCCTAATCCCGGCTAATAACCCCCCAGGAGCAGCCCCCATCGTTGGATCCAGATCCAAGGGAACGAACGGCCGAGATTAGATCTAAAATCCCAAAAACTGGGCCGAACACGGCTTGACACACGGCCGTGTGTCTGGCCGTGTAACTCATTCGCCGATCGACATGGCTCCTGACACGGCCGTGTGTCACGGGCCGTGTTACCTGGAGCTTCAGGACGATCGTCGGGCTTCCAGAACACGGCTTCGAACACGGCTGTGTTCGAGGCCGTGTGCCCCACACACGGCTTGAGACACGGCCGTGTGTCTCAGGCCGTGTACTTCTCTGACTCGAGACAGCACAAAAACCCAATAAATCCCTGAACACGGGTAGGCACACGGCCGTGTGCCTGGCCGTGTGCCCCTATTCAGATCTCCAAAAGAGCCGTTTGATCGCCCCGCGATCATCTCCGAGGTTGGGGTCTTACAACTCCCTCCCCCTTAAGAGAATTTCGTCCCGAAATTAAGAACAGAGACTACACAAAAGAATAAACAAATCGAGTACCTGAGGGGAACAACTCGGGGTACTCCTCGCGCATTGTCTGCTCTCGCTCCCAAGAGAGCTCCTCGCGCCCGCAGTTATCCCAACGGACCTTCACCATTCTGATTTCCTTGTTCCGAAGCCGCTTGACTTCGAAATCCTCAATAGTTATGGGCTTGACTTTCGTTGTCAACCCTTCCTCAACCGGTACTTGATCAGCCGCGATCACCTGCGAAGGCTCTTGCACCGCCTTCCGCAACACAGAAATGTGGAACACATCGTGCAAAGCACTTAACTCCACCGATAGCTTCAAACGGTACGCCGCTTCGCCGACTCGCTCCAGAACCTCAAAAGGTCCAAGGTATCTTGGGCTCAGCTTCTTCAAGCATCTCACCCGCGAAACCCCCTTGAACGGCTTCACTTTCAGATATACCCAATCGCCTACCGCAAACTCCACGTTTCGGTGCTTGGCATTGTAATACTTCGCTTGCCGGTCCTGAGCGATCAACAAGCGCTCCCGAATGATCTGCACTAACGAGGTAGCACTCTCCACCTCCTGCTTCTTGTACAGTCTTGCCTCACCCGTTTCAAGCCATGATAACGGCATGCGACACTTCCTACCATACAGGGCCTCGAAGGGCGCCATTTGTATACTCGCTTGGTAGCTGTTGTTGTACGCGAACTCCACCAAATAAAGATGGTCTTCCCAATGCTTACCGAAGTCCAGGACACACATGCGTAGCATGTCCTCCATCGTTCTATTGACCCTCTCGGTCTGCCCATCAGTCTGCGGATGGAAAGCTGTACTGAACTTTAACTTTGTTCCCAACATCTGCTGCACCAACCTCCAATCATTTGACGTGAACTGCCCATTGCGATCACTCACAATGCTACGAGGCACACCATGCAGCCTAACAATATTGTCAACGTACAACTTTGCCAATTTCTCGACTGGGTCATCCTTCCTATGCGGAATGAAATGCGACACCTTAGTTAGCCGATCTACGATCACCCAGATGGCGTCGTTCCCCTTCTGCGACCTTGGCAACCCGTGCACAAAGTCCATAGATATATCGTCGAATTTCCACTCCGGTATAGGCAAGGACTTCAGAAATCCTCCCGGCTTTTGGCACTCCGCCTTCACCAAGGCGCACGTTTGGCATTTAGCCACGTACAACGCCACATCTTTCTTAAGCCCCGGCCACCAAAACAACTTCTTGAGATCACGATACATCTTCGTGCTCCCTGGGTGGATTGAGTACTTGGTATGATGAGCCTCGTACATCAACTCCGCCTGGAGGTTGCCCCCACTTGGGACGCATAAACGATGATCCTTCCTTAACAAACCATCTTCCACCGAGAACTGGGAATTTGACCCATCCGTAGCGGCCTCCAAAAGCTCCTTCATGGAGTCATCTAACTCCAATGCCTGCCGAACCCGGTCAGCCAGGTCATACTGCACCTCTGTCCAGTTTAACATTGCCTTGGCGCTCGTCTGCTTGTCAACGCAACAGATCTCAAGCTCCTCCAACTCCCGCACTAGCCGCTCATCATGCACCGACAACCAGTTGGCTCGGGCGGGAGCCCTGCGGCTCAGCGCATCCGCAACTGCGTTGCCCTTCCCGGGTACATAATGTATTTTGAAGGTGTAGTCCCCCAGGAACTCCATCCACCTCCTCTGCCTCATATTAAGGTCTTTCTGATCCAACAGGTATTTTAGGCTCTTGTGATCGGTGTATATGTCGACCCTTACTCCGTATAGGTAGTGCCTCCACAACTTGAGTGCAAATATCACGGCCGCCAACTCCAAGTCGTGCACTGGATAATTTCTTTCATGCACCTTTAGCTGACGCGATCCATACGCTATCACGCTACCATGCTGCAACAACACGCAGCCCAAACCGCTACCCGAAGCGTCGCTATACACCTCAAAGCCCTCGGTCCCACTCGGCGAACTAAGCACTGGCGCCGTGGTCAACCGCCTCTTCAGCTCCTCAAAAGCTTGCACGCACTCTTGCGTCCACAAGAATTTCTGATCCTTCCTTGTCAACTTCGTGAGAGGTAAGGCTACCCGCGAGAAGTTCTCTACGAAGCGCCTGTAATATCCGGCAAGCCCGAGAAAACTACGGACTTCCGCGACAGAAGATAACGCAGGCCACTCCTGTATCGCAACAATCTTCGCCGGATCCACCGCTATACCTTCCCCACTCACTATATGACCAAGGAACGCTACCGAGGGTAGCCAGAACTCGCACTTGGAGAACTTTGCGTAAAGCTCATTCCTCCTCAAAGTCTCCAACACCAAATGCAAATGCTTGAAGTGGCCTTCTTCGCACTGCGAGTATACCAAAATATCGTCAATAAAGACGATCACAAAGCGATCCAGGAAATCTCTGAACGTCCTGTTCATCAGATCCATAAACACCGATGGCGCATTCGTTAGTCCAAACGGCATGACCGTGAACTCGAAATGCCCATACCTCGTACTGAATGCCGTCTTCGGGATATCACACTCCCTGATCCTCAGCTGATAGTACCCCGACTTCAAGTCCAGCTTGGAGTATACCGACGATCCGACTAACTGATCAAAGAGATCATCAATCCTCGGGATCGGGTACTTATTCTTTTCCGTCAACTTGTTCAATTCTCTGTAGTCGATGCACAGCCGCATACTACCGTCCTTCTTTTTAACGAAGAGGACCGGTGCGCTCCAAGGCGATGAACTTGGACGCACATAACCTTGCTCCATCAGTTCCTCCAACTGAACCTTCAACTCCGCCATCTCCTTTGGCGCCAACCTATAAGGAGCACGTGACACGGGTTTGGCACCCGGCACGAGCTCGATCGTAAAATCAATCTCTCGCTGCGGTGGGGCTCCAGGAAGGCTATCCGGGAACACATCGGGGTATTCGCAAACCACAGGGATGCTATCCAACGGGGACTTTGGCTCCACAGCCCCCACTATCGCAAAGAACAGCTCTGCACCAGCACGAACCGCCTTCACCACCTGAAGAGCAGACATTAATGTCTTGCTCGACCCCTTAAGCCCCTCGAAAGTAGTCTCCCGCCCTACACCCAGCTTGACCTCCTTACGGTCGCAATCGATCCAAGCCTTCTGCTCTGACAGCCAATCCATTCCAAAGATAACATCGAACTCTACTAGCGGCAGCAATGACGCTAGCAAGTCGAACTCTTGGCTCCCAATGTGAACCTTCACGGCGCACACTCTGTCCGCACGCATCGAGCACCCATTCGGTAGCAACACATCTAACTTGTCCTTCTCCATCGAAGAAGGGACTCCGATACGCGATATAAACTGTTCGGACAAGAAAGAATGCGAAGCACCAGTGTCGAACAGTGCCCGTGCCGGACTGTCGCTAATTACCACAAAGCCTAAGCAAAAGACATTAGCTTAACAAGCAATAGGTAATAGTATTCTCAAGTCAACTTGCATAAATTAACTCATACCTGTCACCACATCCGCTTGCTTGATGGCCTCCTGCTGGCCCAAGTTATAGACTCTAGGCTGAGTCGGAGCATAGTGGGATGCGGTCGACTCCACCGCTTTGCCCTTTTCCTCGTAGGTGGCTCCTTATTTCCTTTCGGACTTTGAGCGTCCACTCCAGCAGTCACGGGCAAAGTGCCCCGGCTTTCCACACGTGAAGCAAGCGCCCGGGGTTCGATGGGTAGTTGCCCCCGAGGCACCTGCAGAAGAAGCTGGACCCGATGTCTTAGCCTTCTTGAAGAATCTACGGTAGCCCGACTTCGATGTAGTCGGCGCCTTGAACTCTGATTTCTTGCCACCGGATTCCCTTTCTTTCTTTGCTTGCACGTTTCTCATATCCTTCTCCAAGGACCGGGCCGAACTGACCAGGGTCATGAAACCCTGCGTCTTGGGCCCCGACAGCAGCAACCTCAAATCATCCCTTAGCCCTTCATAAAAGCGGCTCGTCTTGCGCTCCTCGTCTGCGAAGGTAGCGCCGGCATATCTCCCCAACCGAGTAAACTCGTGGAGGTATTCATCAACGGTGCTATCACCCTGCACCAACTTCTGGAATTCGCTCTCTAGCGCGATCCTCTGCGCCGAGGGGAGGTATCGAGCCATAAATAGTCTCGCAAACTCCTCCATCGGGACTTCGGCCAATGGCCTTCCCCTCAACTGATGCAGCTCTAGGCCCTCCCACCACAGTCTTGCGTCCCCATCCAAAAGGAACGTCGCTATAGTGGTCTTCTGCCACTCTTCAGTTTGCGTCGCAGTCATCACCCTGTTGACCCTTGAGAGCCAATCCTCTGCTTAGGTCGGGGTTTCTGCCCCCGTGAACACTGGTGGGTGAAAGCCCATGACATGCTTCAGTTGTCTTTCAGTTGCTCTCCTAGGCAACTCTGGCTCCAAAACTACTTGCTCAACCCTCCTTCGCTCTGCCGTCTTAACCGGTACTTGCTCCACAGCAGGAGCAGGCTGCTGCACCTGCCTTGCAGGCTGCGCATTTATCATTGCCATGACCGCTTCTGCCACCAACCTAATGGTCTCAGCAGACAAAGGTGTTGCAGGCGCATCGCTTGGCGCACTGCTCGCCTCAGAACCTGGCCGTTCAGACGGCCCAGCACCACTTCTGGTCACCTAAAATCGTGCAAAACACCGATAAGCGACCAAGAATTACTGCAAACAGCAATTATAGGAACACGCAGGTTCCTCAAACATGTGTATTTTCATTCCTAAGTGGACATTCATGGGTTCTTTTCATGTTATAACGATGACGCACACAATGTGCTCACCACCCCTTAAAGTGAATTCGTCCACGAATTCATTTAAGCGTGACCGAAACCAGAAGTCTGATACCAATTTGTAACACCCCTATCCGTCACATAGCATATAGCAGTAGGTCCGGCCGGGGCCCGACGCCATATACCACGGACAGACCGGTTGGTTACGCGTTGAAACCACACAACCAATCAGAGCGTCCTACACAACACCTAGCGGAAGCAATTTAATTAAGTTGCAAAAAGATAAGAACCCTGCCACAGAGCATGAATGTCCACTACAACCCAGGAATGAGTACATACACAAAAGAGTTCACGGCCTTAAGGCCTTACAAAAGTGTTCGCTTAACAAGATAGCGTCTTTCATACATCGGCACGCAGGCCGGCCATACATGAATATGAAAAAGCTAATAACTAAGCCTTCGAGGGCTGGCGCTGCAACTTGTGCTTTAGCCCGCTATTTGCCGCTTGGCTCCGCAACAGCACCTGCAGAAACAACCCACCCAAGAGGTGGCAATACAAAAGGGCAACGGTCAGCAAGAGCTGACCAAATTATAACGACCCCGTCCCATTTCTCGGGACGGCGGTGCTCCTTCCCTGCATATAAAACTATCATAGCAATTCTATAGAGTATTCTATTCGCCACAAGTGTCGGCACGCACGGCCGCACACTCCGTGCTCTCAGGGCACTAATCGGTGAACCCGGTCCGGACCCAGTCCGACACCGCGATTCCACCACCATCCCTCGGATGGCAACACTCGTGAGCATTTAGCCCTTTCAGCCGAAGCCTAGGCCCGTTTCCAGCCCCCCGGGAAGTCCCATGTACTGTAGGTCGCTTCTACCGAGACCACTTGGAATGGGTAGAGTTCCACCCGCCCGTTGCTCACTTCACCACGGCCATTTAGCCATCGGTGCGGGCCAAGTTTCTCCTCATTCCCACAATCGATCAAAACACGCACATAACCCCGTTATGTACCGATTTGTCCTCCAAGGCAACATCGTGGCGGCAATGCGATTCCGCCCAAGCTTTCCGGGTGCGCCTCGAGGTTAACCCCCAAGGATCCCTGTATGCAATCTACCGCGTAGAATTTTCAGAAAACTAAATTCACCGGCGCGGAGTCTTCTCCGGCCATGCAATGCAAACATCACCGATCCGGGTTAAACCCGAATAGGCTTCACACACAATGCCTACGCCCGTACTCCGATTCCGGGCTCTAACAACGGGGACTTTACATATCTACCCGAAGGGATTCCGCGCCTCAACGCTCACTCGCGAGAGGGGGATTTCCCCATGCATAGAAAGAAGGGCGACTACACATGCCCTATGAAGAGGATCGTCCATTTTTCCGTGGCGCCATGAAGATGTAGTCGGATGGAAAGCTTCGCCTCGCCCTTGCCTTCGAGGATCCGGACTCGGATCGCGAATCGGTGCTTCAAGACTCCTCCGGCGGCCGGATCTTGGGCTCCTCCTTCCTCTTGCTCTCCCTTCTCTCTAAACACTTAGAGAGAGAGTGGACCAAAGAAAAATGAGGATTCAAAGCCCTAATCCCGGCTAATAACCCCCCAAGAGCAGCCCCCACCGTTGGATCCAGATCCAAGGGAACGAACGGCCGAGATTAGATCCAAAATCCCAAAAACTGGGCCGAACACGGCTTGACACACGGCCGTGTGTCTGGCCGTGTAACTCATTCGCCGATCGACACGGCTCCTGACACGGCCGTGTGTCACGGGCCGTGTTACCTGGAGCTTCAGGACGATCGTCGGGCTTCCAGAACACGGCTTCGAACACGGCTGTGTTCGAGGACGTGTGCCCCACACACGGCTTGAGACACGGCCGTGTGTCTCAGGCCGTGTACTTCTCTGACTCGAGACAGCACAAAAACCCAATAAATCCCTGAACACGGGTAGGCATACGGTCGTGTGCCTGGCTGTGTGCCCCTGTTCAGATCTCCAAAAGAGCCGTTTGATCGCCCCGCGATCATCTCCGAGGTTGGGGTCTTACACTATAATTCTTGGTGTCGTCTGTGATTGCTTGGTTATTTTTGTGTGCATAGCTCACTAAATTTTTATTCCGCAAAAAGACGCACAACTCACCTATTCACCCCCTCTAGGTGATTTAGGTAGGCAACTTAAACATTTTTCATGTATCTTAACTCATACCTGTTACGACGTCACTTTGTTTTATGTCCTCCTGCTTGCCAAGATTTTACACCCTTGGCTGAGCTGGAGCATATTGGGATGCAGTGGACTCAACTGACTTTCCCTTCTCAGCGTAAGATGCTCCTTCCTTTTTTCCTTCCTTGGTAGGCCACTAGGGAATTCACGGGCAAAATGTCCTGGTTTTCCACACGTATAACATGTTCGTGTGCTTTGCCCAGACGTTGCTCTAGAAGCAATAGCAGATGGAGCATGTCCAGAAGACCTGGACTTTGTTCTTCACTTCTTTCGGTACTCAGATTTTTTAGGATACGGCACTTTGAACTTGAACTTTATCATAGCCAAGTCCCTCTTGCCCTACACCCTCTTCATGTCCTTCTCTAACAAACGAGATGTATCCGTCAATATTTAAAATCCTTGGTTCATCGGACCCGAGAGCAATAACCTCAGCTCATCTTGCAGTCCCTTATAGAACTTATTGGTCTTTCTCTCTTCGTCAGCAAAAGTAGACCCCGCATAATATCCCAACCTGGTAAACTCATGTGAAAGTGAGTGTAAGATTTACCTTTACTCTAGAGGGAGGTGAATAGATTATTTTAAAATAATTTATAATTTAAAACTGTAAAGCAGTGGAAGTCTTGATTTATTTATATGTGTAAGGTGCTTGCAAAAAGAAACTAAGTAAGCAAGAAATAAGAAATCACAGCACACAATAAAAACAAAACACAGCAAGCCAGATGACACAAGGAGCTATAGTGGTTCCCCAACAACCTGGGTACATCCACTCTTCTACCACCCTAGGTAGGAATCCACTACAGGAATAGTTGATCAGGTGTCCTGGGAACCAATGAGCTTTTGATAAGGTACTCAAAAACCAACCCTAGATTTTTTGATAAGGTGTCTTGCCACAACTGAGTTTTGACAAGGTCTCAGAAACTAGCCACAAAACTTTTGAAGGGAGTTTTGAGAAACCCTTTTACAGAAGGAATAAAGAAAAACAAAAAGGTTGAGTTGTTCTTCTCTGTCAATAATCTGAGAGAAGACAAGTGGAAGATGTTGTCAAAGCTCCCCCTGAGATCTGTAAGGGTTCAGGAAGATGAGCTTTGCTTAGGGTAATAGGCCTTCAGTTGCTTCATATCTCCAACAATAGATGATTTCAGCAGATGCTGAAATGTGTGATGTCTGGAGTCCTTGATGAAGAAGCTTTTTAACACTTGATGCTTGAAGGAGTAGAATAGCAGATTATATCCTTCACAGTAATGTTTCTTGTGTTCTTGAAGAATTCTGACTCGGTAATTCTGTAAACTTTTGTCTACTGAGTCTATTCCCAGAAGATGAATTCTTGATGAATAATTTTCTTATTCTCTCTTCTATATTCTTTTTCAAATCTTGTCTGTTCTTTTTTTCAGAATGATTCTCTAAGGAGTATATCATATTTTGACTTCTTGATAGCCGTTAATCAGTCATAAATGACTACCTTAACTGATATCTGCCTCTGGAGGAAAGTCCTTAAGAAACATTCCAATTAGTCTTCCTTGAAACTTGCTACAGATTGATTGAAACAGCTACAAAATCCTTTGCCATAAATACTGAAAAAAAAGTCTGAATGAATTCCATAACTATCCTGAATTTGAATCCTGAAATCGTCGATCTCTCAGAGAAATCGTCGATCTGAGCTCAACGATCGTCGAACTGAGCTCAGAGATTGGATTTAAACAGGAAACAGAAATCATCAAACTGAGCTCTACGATCGTCGAACTGAGCTCAGAGACTTGGAAAACAACTAAAGACAGATCGTCGACCTGAGCTCGAAGATCGTCGAACGGATTTCGACGACTCGTTGAACTGAGCTCAGAGATCGTCGAATGGAGTTTGATGATTCGTCGACCTGAGCTCGACGAAAATTGTCTTGGTCCTCAGCACTGAATCCTGATCTTTAGAAGGTCTTGAGGGAAGCTTTCAAACCTAAGTACAAACCCTAAGACTCATTCTAATTGACCTATCAGACTATACAGCAAGGTCAAAACAAATTCCTAAGCACATAGCGATCCTTACCCAAATTAGTAATAGGGTGTTCCAACATCATGCAAGTAGTTATCCACGCTACGCTCGCCCTGATTCAAACGCTGAAACTAATTTTCCATGGCAATCCGCAGTGACGACGGCAGATGCTTTGCCAAGAACAATCTCGAAAACTCCACCATTGAGATCTCTGATAGTCTTCTGCCCACGAAGTGGTGTAACTCCAACTCATCCCATCAAAGCCGAGTCTCTCCTTCCAACAAGAAAGTGGCCAAGGTGACCTTTTGTCCCTCCTCTGTCTCTATCACCGTCAATATCCTCTTGACGCGCGAAAGCCAGTCCTATGCCTGCGTTGGGGATCTTGCACCCGTAAATGTAGAGGACTAATGCTCATGAAGTGCTTCAGCTGCCGTTAAGTTGCTCGCTTATCAACCAAAGCCTCAGCAGGCACTTGCCTAGCAGCTATAAGATCGGCTACACCAACCTGTACTGGCACCATCACAGGTTGCACCTTCCCAGTCGGTTGTGAATTAATCATTGCAAACACTTCCTCAGCAACTAAGCATATTATTTCTATAGAAGGAGGAGGTGTGGGCACATCAGCTGGTGTCGCACTTTCAACAAATATAGGGGGTCAGATTGCCTCGCACCATTTCTAGTCACCTATAAGTGTAAAATACACAATTTAGAGACCACATACAAGGCAAAGCACAACTAATAGGAACACGCAGGTTCCTCACACATGTGTATTTTCATTCCTAAGTGGACATTCTTGAGTTCATTTTGTTATAACAGTAAGCACATACATGTGCTTGCTACCCCCAAAAGAATTCAAACACAAATTCGCAGAAGGAAGACCGAGACAAGCTGATACCAAAATTATAACACCTCCATGCGTCACATGAAATATAACAGAGGGTCTGGCCGGGGGCCCACACCATATTCCACGGATAGTCGGCGGAGTTACATGTTAATATCAAAAGACCAAACGAATCCTAACTCAGAGCATTCTAGCAGAAGCTTCAAGGGTTAACTTGAACTCAAGTATCAACAATGTCCATTATATAAAACATTAGGAAAGTTATTACAAAATACACAAAAGTTATGTCCTTAAAGCCTTACAAATGTTCTTCCCAAAAAGAGTGGTTTACAAACATCGGCGCGCAGGCCGGCCATACATGAAAAACACTAAAAACCTTTGATTGGCCTTTGAGGGTCGACATAGCATCAATGGGTTGCAACTCGCTATTTCCCGCTCGGCTCTCCAACACCTACATAGGGACAATCCACCACAAGGATGGCAAACAAGACAACGGTCAGCTTTAACTAACCAATTTATAACGACCTTACCCCTCACTCGGGGTAGCGGTTCTCCTTCCCTGCAACAGCAGTATAAATATCTTTTGGCAAATAATAGCATGCACTTAAGCACCATTCTTCACAGACGCAGGCTTGATCGATCACACACCCCATGCACTCAGGGCACATTCTCAGTGTACCGGGCTTCCCGGGTACCACCATCATCCACTGTCCCAGACTT
Source organism: Platanthera zijinensis (assembly GCA_039513925.1). Classification (NCBI taxonomy): domain Eukaryota; kingdom Viridiplantae; phylum Streptophyta; class Magnoliopsida; order Asparagales; family Orchidaceae; genus Platanthera; species Platanthera zijinensis. Next base: position 102,810,357 of record CM077083.1, read on the forward strand.
GATGGTATTCTTGAGCATTCTAGTCTTTCCGGCTCGGGGCCTAAGAATCTCATTATCCCAACGATGAAAGCCATTTACTTTAGGAAATCTAGTCCAGAGTGACAAAACACAGGCTACAGTTCAGCACTCTTCTCATTGCTCAAATCGTCATGTCATTGACGAAAGTCGAAGCAATCATGCCCCATGACAAGGCCCGGGTCAGCTTCCCCTTGCCCGTTCGGCTCTCTGGCCTTTTTGTTGGTCACAACAGGCTCTCAGCATCACTTGCCGCTCACATGTCCCCAGGACCTGAGCCTAAATGATCAATCATGGAACTCATGGCTATTAGTTGGGCTCTCCAGGCTCACAGTTTCTCATGCTATGCACCTTATCTCATGGACACAGAATTCACAACAACATTCAGGTTGGCTCGCATGGCCACCGTAGCTGAATTCGCAGCTTCAAACAATTACCCCAGGTCTCCCAGAGAAAGGCCTCATAGCTTACTGGAAGTTATCGTCGGCAGTAGTAATACTACAGCGCGGTAGGGACAGAATTCGCTTCTTCCCTATTTTGGGGTATTTTTCCTGGAGATCACCTCCAGTACTATTCCTGCAGCATCCTGCACACCCCCAGACCTTGGATTCTACACATGTAACCACATAATTTATCCACAGAGTCTTCTCCGACATGCAAATCAATTCATCACCAATCTAGACCAACCTATCCAGATGGGCTTCACACAGCATGCCTATTTCGTACTTCGATTCCGGATCTATATGCAAGTTTTATCGGGGATAACAATGATCTACCCGCTGGAAACCACCCTTTTCTTCACCATTTGGTGATGGCTTCCATGCACGTGTGCAAATTGAGGACTTCACTTGTCCATGGAGAAAGCCGTTACCCTTATCGATTGCTTCGGTGCCATGTCCTTGATATTTGATCTGGATGGAACTGATCATTACAGCTTCCTCTCCGCGGATCTAGCATCGACTCGTAATTTCGATCACAAGCACACCTTGGATCGCTTCTCCTCATAGCCTCCTGGACTTTCTTCCTCATCTTCCCTCAAGAAGCTCAAGAACCAAGAGAGAAAGAGTGAGAGAGGAAAATGAGAATGAAATCTCAAATCCAACCCTTAATAGCAATATACCGCCGCGCGGTATCTGAGGCGGTTGCCGCTTGGCCCAATGGACATCTCTCTATCGCCCAAAGAAGCCTCCACCGCACTGCCATGTGGCAAGCTACCGCCGGTGTTAACTCACTACCACTGAGCGGTAACTTCTCGAGTTATAGGTCCCCTTAATCAGTTAATATCGCGCGTTAGCGCACTACCGCCGCGCGATTGTCACTCACTGCTTTATCGAGAGCATTGAGTGCGTCTAGTGATAGTGCCACGTGCTAGCCCACTACCTCCACACGGTAGGCCTCTCAAAGCTTCGTAGAAATCATTGAGTGTGTTGAGTGGTAGTGTCACGCGATAGCTCACAACCGCCACTCAGTAGATACCCAAGACGAAGGTTGATTTAATTCAAGGGCTAATGTCGGCGTTAATACTATCGTCGCGTGTTAACTTCCAATTCTTCCTTTTTAGGATTTTTGGGGCATTACAATAATACTTAGCCTGCCTATCCTGAGCGATCAGTAACCACTTCTTGATTGTACGAATAGTAGAAGTAGCATCTTTGACTTCCTTTCGCTTAAACAACTTCGTTTCGCCCGCCTCCTGCCACGACAAGGAACTACGACACTTTCTACCATAAAGGGCACCATAGGGTTCCATCTAAATACTTGTCTGGTATCTATTGTTGTAGGAGAACTCTGTCATAAATAGGTGGTCCTCCTACCTCTTTCTAAAATCTAAGGCTCACATGCAAAGCATATCCTCTATCGTCTTGTTTACCCTCTCGGTCTGACCATCGTCTGAGGATGAAAGGTTGTACTGAACTTTAGTTTGGTACCCAGCAGCTGATGGATAAGCCTCCAATCATTAGACGTGAAATGCTCATCTTAGTAACTAACAATGCTACAGGGCATACCGTGCAATCATACGATATTATCAATATAAAGCTTCGCCAGCTTTTCTACTGAGCCTCCTTCCGATTCAGAATGAAGTGCGACACCTTCATTAAACGATCAATGATAACCCAGATGGCATCGTTCCCCTTCTGTAATCTCGGTAAGCTATGCACGAAATCCATAGATATGTCGTCGAACTTCCACTCTGGTATAGGTAATGACTTCAGAAATCCACTAGGCTTTTGATATTTGTCCTTTACTAGGGTACAGGTCTGACACTTTGCCACATATAGTGTTATGTCCTTTTTCAATCCTGGACACTAGAACAACTTTTTCCTGTCCTTAAACATCTTTGTGCTCCCTGGGTGGATTGAGTACTTTGTGAAATATGCCTCATGCATTAACTCATCCCGTAATTTGACCATATTTGGGATGCACAATCGACTGTTCTTCCACAAAAGGCCATCACTAACAGTAAACTGGGAATTTAACCAATCCAAATACTTTACCAAATAGCATCTCATACTGTCATCCAACTCCAGCGCTTTCTGAATCCGGTCTATGAGGTCATACTACACTTCTACCCAGTTCAAACATGTTTCAGCATTATACCTCCTATCAACACAAGAGATTTCCAAGTCCTCCAAATCTCGAATAAGAGGTTCATCATGCATCTGTATCCAGTTGGCTTGTGTAGGAATCCTACGACTTAGCACATCCACAACAGCATTTCCCTTGCCAGGAAAGTAATGTATCTTGAAGGTATAGTCCTCAAGGAACTTCATCCACCTCTGCTAGCGCATATTCAAGTCCTTCTGATCTAACAGATATTTCAAGATCTTATGGTCTGTAAAGATATATGTTGGATCTAGTGGCCAACCATAGAGGGGGGTGAATAAGGTTTGTGAGCATTTTTTTAGAAATTAAAAATTCCACGCACAAAAACAATCACAGATAAAACAATTTCATTGCATTAAGTCAATAAAGAACAACAGTAAGAGATGAGTATACAACAAAACTTGATCTTTATGGCGTCAAAGATCAGAGACGATGATAATAAGGATTCTTTTGGTTTATATACCGACCAAACTATGACTGGTTGGCTCTAGCCCTTTCCCTCCAAGAAAGGCGTTCAAGCCCACTCTTCACCTCCACATAAGGAAGGGTCTTAGAGTCCACTATTCACCTCCACACAAGGAAGGGTCTTAGAGCCATGTTAGATCCTCAGATCTAGACGTCCCAAATCCCGGGACGATTTACTATGGAATGCTTCCCAGATTCCGACGACCCTCTCCGGTCGATTTCCCTCTCCAAAAGATAAACAGTAAATGAAAACAGAATACAAAGATTAAGAGTAAAGATGATAAGAAAATGAAGTTCTCCCTCTTGATGACTTCTCTGATGTGCGATCTACAACCGGTGCTTTAGATCTTCGTTGCCTGGCAACCGGTCGGTTCTCAGTGGTCGATGAAGATTCTGTATCACCGGAGTTCTTCGTTCACGAACGGGAGGGAGAAGTCTTCCTTCAACTTTGACGAAGACACGTGGAGACGCAAGGAGGTGGCCGAAATCTGGAGTTCTGAAAACCTTCGTCAAAATTCGTCTTGGAGAGATGATGACACCAAGAAATGCAGCGGGTTTTATACGTCTTCATGAAAACAAGCTACCGTCAGCGGTAATACTAGCGTATGCGGTAGTTTTGGCGCTTCTTGTGTCAGCTGTCCTCCAAATCTGGAAAATAATCTTTCGAAACGATCTTTTGACTTTTCATTTGAACTAGCGTCGCCCGGTAGAGCCTACTGTCGTGCGGTAACATAGGATGCGACATTCCTGAAAAGGCAACACCCATTTGGCAAGGCTAGCGCCGCACGGTAGGTGTTACCGCCGAAATCTTCCAGAGCGCTAGGTCCAAATAAATCGTCGAGTTAGCACCTGCGCTAAACCTTAATGCCTGGCGGTAGCCCTCTCGACATGCTACCTTAGAAATCTCCTCGAGAGCTAGTGCGGCACGGTATACCTAGCGACGAAACCATCCAAAGCGCTAGGTCCAAATAAATCATTGTGTTAGCGCCTGCGGTAGTACTAATGCCTGCCGGTATCCCCTCTCATCGTGATGCCTTCGAAAGCTCCTCGAGAGCTAGCGCGGTGCGGTAGTGTTATCGCCTGGCGGTATCTCAACATCTCGAGTCTCGACACTTCTTCTCTCGATGCTCATCGACTGGCTAGCGCGGCGCATTAGTGCTAGCTCCTGGCAATAGCATCCATATGAGACTTCTCTGTTGCTTGCATCTGACAACCTGCACACTCTATCAACATACAGCATGATCAAATACAACCAGGGATTTGATATTTTCAAACACAAGGAATGTTAAATATTGATTCTAACAAACTCCCCCTTTTGATAATATCAAATCCCATTCATGAGAAATAATACATGAGATAGAGTGCATATAGAAAATAGGAATTATACGCTAACATCTGGTTGTAGTATATATGCGGCTCTACACATTCGACTTGCTCCCCCTATCTATGTGCAGCTCCCCCTATCTATGTGCAGCTCCACCTATCTATGTGCACACAATTGAACCATGCTCCCCCTACATTTAACCTCTCTTAACCCGGGAACTCATGAACCAATCTATTCTCCCCCTTTGATAGTATCAAAAGGTTGGACATGGCCTATATGACATGCAGGATGAAAAATAGGAGATAGGATGACGATTTAGACAAAAAAACAGATAGTGCACACACACGGTAAGTTGTGAAACAAAAAGCATAGAGGGTACCCAAAACTAAAATCAAATCAGAGAATTTGAGATACACGGGTCATAGAATAGAGTAGGATAGAGAAAAACAAGTGTCAGATTTCAGATGAATTGGACAGCACAGACTAAACTAAGCACATAACGAGAATGTCTACAATGCTAGACGAGTTATGAGGTCCATCATGGTAAACAAACATTGTGACCGTCATGAGTGTAAATTGAGTGCTAGTATATGTTGTGCACAAAATATGTAGTGCAGTTTCAATCCAATTCTTATGCATGGAAGCGTTAAATAAGGCAATGACATGTGGACGTGTAGCATCAAAAGAGAGAAAACACTAATTAGAAATAGCATAGTTTACATGTTTATCTCGATCCGATGAAATGCTAACCCAAGAGAAATAAAGTGAATGATCACGTCACATGTCTACCTATTGCTTACCGTGATTTGAACTAGGGGCACTAAGCATAAGGTTTGGTCAATGCACAAGATCGAAACGACTTTTTGATCCAAGGTGTTCATCCTCACAATGCTCAAAAAGACTTATCAGGAGGAGTGAGTAGTGCTTGGGGGTCCTCTGCATGTGATATTATAGCTACCATATTAATTTTGATTGTTGTTTTGAGATATCACACTTATCTCTTTTGAAAGGAACCCCTAGTCAATCGAAATTTACCCACATAGGTAGATACACTTTAACTTGTAGGAATAAGACCTTAGCACAAAGATTTGGCCCACAGTTTTAATCTCAATAAAGCATATATGAATCGTGACATTGATTGTTCACCGTATTTCTAACGCGTTAAGATACAATGTCACGAGTTATGGCATGTAGATCTATAATTTCTTCATTAGTGCTCCATCTAGTGATGTGTGAATAGTGAAGTCATTCCCTTATCTAAATCCTCACACATACTTAGAGGCATAGTCAACTTACACGTACATGTAATGTCGCACTCAATAGCTAAGCACTTATAAAATTTATCTCAGAATGACCGGAGGAACAATGTTTGGATAGATTAACCGTCTAAACTCATACATTGTGCGTACACATTATGGTCTAAGTCGCGGTCATGTGAGCCCAAATCATGCAATGTATTAAATTTTTTTCAGCAGTTTTTTTTAAATAAAATATATTATTATTATTTTTTAAACAGTTCAAACAAAATAATAATAAAAAACATGCACACACACATAGCAAAAAAATGAAACATGCAAACACAAGTAAAATGATACGAGCAAAGGCAAATAAAACCCGGTGAACACATATAAAGGTCGACGAGGAAAAAATCAAGGAGAAATGAGGATAGCGCGATAGCATGTTATGCATGTGATTATGAGGTATGGAGACATCGTTCGTGTTATGAATAGATTAATCATGATAATATTTACGACACACTTTATCCAAATACTATGTCATGACCCTATCCCCGTACTGAGTGACGGATGGGCATGAGGAGCTGCATAAATGTCGTAGGGTGGGGTGTGAATCCCTTGTGCCCGCATAAGAAACCACTCAACCTAACACTCTTTCCCCCCAGTATCACACAAGGACCTACTGGAACCCTCCCCGGTTAAGGACAAGACGTGGATTACAAGTTAGAGTCCCTAATGATTACACACCTACGCCCCCTCTATTGTGAGACACAGTGAAAGGAGTCAAGCTAATGTATCAATTTATGTCGTGATGACATGATTTTGGCAGATAGGCACCTTGACAAAAAACATTACCGTCGGCGCTATAGGTACGCCCCGCGGTAGCTGTCGAATATTTAAGCCTCCAGTCATTTCCAGATCTACACATTCCCTCTTTTCTTCTCACAGCAGCAGACCCTCTCCTCCCCTGCAGGATTTCTTCCTTCCCTCAAGGTAATCACTTCCTCTCTCTCTCTCAGATCTCTTGTATTTTAGAACACGGATCAAAGGGTTTTGAAACCTCACGTTTTTTAGTGCAATCCACGATGAACTTCGGGCACAAAGTCCCCCCCCCCCTTTTGATGTTTATATCGGTTGATAGGAGGATTTTTAGATGTAAAAATCAGGTTTTGAGACCGATCCGGCGGAAGAAGACGAAGTATAGTTCGTCACGCTATCGCCGGCGATAACACATTATTGCCCGCGGTAGGTTTTAGAAATTGGTGCAGCCTATTGATCTTCCTGTTTTTGTATCCGTTGCTGAGACGATTTTATGTTTGGTTTACTTGCAGGAAATGGCTTCATCAAGCCCTCAATCTGCGCACTGTAGTTTCTCAAAGAGATTACGGGTGCCGGTCTCTACCCACCCAGCAATAGATGACGCCACTGTGAGCATACCCATGATCATAGATATTGATGAACGCTATACTCATATCTATGAGTATCTAGAGGAGTCTGGTGTGCTTGCAGTTATATCATCCGGTTCTCCCTTATCTTTTGTCCTCACCCGGGAATTCTATAATAATCTTCGGGATCCTGCTGATATGCGCCTAGGTGGGGGTGTTCAATATTGCATCGGCACCGAGATAGTCACCATCACTCACTCTGATCTCGACATCAAATATGTTTGGCCTCCCAACTGCCCATTCCTTGATATCGTGGAGTCCTTTAGGACTACAAGGGACTAGAGGGAGATGAACGAGCTTCTTCACGGCGCAGAGGGGCGTTCAGATCTGTTCACCTCGGTGGACACCCTCACTCCCAATGCTCGCATTATCGAGGATATCCTACGTCACTCACTCATGTTCAAGGTCAGGGACACCCGAAATGTCACGGCTCAGCTATCAATGGTGACGTACTACATCCTAGCCCAGAAGCCCTTCAGCGTATCAGAACTCATTCTCTCCATGATGCGATATACGTTCTGCCTGAAGTCTCCTGATCGCTAGTGGGTGAACACCTTGCCATTGGGTGGGGTGATCCAGAGCATCCTGACGGACAAGTACCCGGCCATTGACTGGACTGCCTATCCTATAGACAGTTTATCGCAGTCCTATCAGGTGGGTGAGATTCCCACTTCCTCACGAGTGTGGACACGGGTACCTCCAGCACAGCCACCGATGCACCGCTCAGGGTCCCTTGGGGAGTCCAGTCGGGACATCCATAGTCTGGTGGAGGAGCACGGTCGAGAGATCAAGGCGACTGCCAAAAAGGTAAAGGGAGTGAAGAAGATGCTGAAGAAAATCATGACTAAGCTTAACATCTCACCCACATCTTCTGAAGACTGGACTCGGTCCAAATTTTCCCCCATGTTTTTTTAAATTTGAACATTATTATCTCATTTTGTAATAATACAGGTGCACACCAAACAATGATCGTTGTACTTAAATATGTGATGTGATTTATGCACCCATGAGCTTGTTGTGATCTTTTGTTGCTTTACTAGTGTCCATGACATGTTGGATCAAAAAATTCAAAAGCAAAAATAAACATATGCAAAAACTAAGAAAAGAAAAAAAATAAAACATTATGCATTTCGTGAAGTAGATTATCGAGTAGTTTTGTTTGAATTAGCTTCTACTTCACGCAATAGGATATGTTAATGGATAGGATATTTAGCTATCCAAAAGGATCCACGTGTTGTGGTTCCTTTGGGTACCCAAACATAATGTGATAAACCATGAAGAGATACCAGTGAATGTGCCCTTTTGAGTGGTATAAGTGCATCATGTTTGACTTTGGGTCTCCATTCATACTTTGGCTTGGTGTTGTTTTTATGTTGTAAGTTTCCACGTAGATTTCTATGAGTCTTTATGTGATGATCCTCACTTGAATAATATTGCGTTGGAGTTTTAACTATATTAAGACTATTCTTCAAGTTAAAATTATCTCGCTTAATATTAGGACTCATAATGTAATAGTTGTTGACAGGAAAACTACGTTCCTTTGTTTTTGAGTTGGGAGAAATTTGTTTTTCAAAATGAGAATGATTTCTACATTTAAGATTTTTCGCTCGCACTAGCTTGAGATTTTCTACTCCCTTTGATTTGTCTAACTAATGTGTGAGAGCTTATGTTCAACGTGCTTCTGGCTTTTGCTTGATATTGAAAATTTATGTCTTGTGAATTTTTCTTAATAATTTCCTTAAGCATGTTGATTTTCATTTCCAAATTTTTATTCCTACTTTGGATATTCACTCTAGCTTTATTGTAGGCAATTCTGCTATTCTTAAGAACGTCGACTATAGAATTGATATGTGCTTCATACTCATTTCTATATTCTTCAAGCGTCTCATTCATCTCCTTAATTCCAACTTTATAGTCTGCACTTCTATTACACTCTCCTTTTAACGATAAGTTTTCTAGACGTAGTTTCATAGTTTGTTCTCTTACAGTGAGAAGCTCTTTCACAAACACCTCTTGTTTTTCTTTTAATATATCACAATTTATACATGATGTATGATCATTATTTGAAGAGTATGTTAGATAACTGGGCGCGACAGCGGTAGATTCTACATTGACTGCTCTTAAAAGTTAATTTTCTAAACGTAGTTTTAAGTTGATACTTTTTAGTTTCTTAGTTCTACGTCTAGCGGTGTCTAGCATATTGATTGTAAACATAGAATTGTGTACAAGAAGGGAGTTTGATTTTCTTACAGTGCACTTGGATGGGGCAAGATTGGAGCATATAGTTTCTTTGACTTCTTTGTGTGTTACCTCATCCATAGTTGAGATTTCATCTTCCCTTTCCCGTGATGTGATTGTCTTGCCTTCCTCCAAGAGCAAGTCTCCATTTGGTTCTTCACTTGGATCCATAAGAAATTGCTCAGAATCATTATCTGCAGAGGGAGAGCTATACGTTAACTCAAAAAATTTCTAGATATCGTATGCAGTTGGAAGCGTATAGATAAGTTTGAAGATGTCATGTCCAAGCCCACAGAATAGACTATTCATAGCTTTGGCATTCAAATAGCATTCATGCTTATTTAAATTATTCGGGGGCTTGACACATGTCATGTTCCAAACTTCTACATCTAGTAATGTAAGGAATTTCTTCATCAGTGTTCTCCATTCGTTATTATTCAATCCTACGAATAAAGGTGGTGCAGAATTATTTTCAGTGTATAATTTTTCATCCCCACTCGTCAATTCAAGGTCAGGGTTGGCCATTATTCCTGGTGGTGAAACCGATTTGGAATAACCTCCCTCTAATACCACTTGTTGGATCTAGTGGCCAACCTTAGAGGGGGTGAATAAGGTTTGTGAGCGTTTTTTTAGAAATTAAAAATTTCACGCACCAGAACAATCACAAAGAAAACAATTTCATTGCATTAAGTCAATAATGAACAACAGCAAGAGATGAGTATACAACAAAACTTGATCTTTATGGCGTCAAAGATCAGAGACGATGAGAATAAGGATTCTTTTGGTTTATATACCGACAAAACTATTACCGGTTGGCTCTCACCCTTTCCCTCCAAGAAAGGCGTTCAAGCTCACTCTTCACCTCCACACAAGGAAGGGTCTTAGAGCCCTGCTAGATCCTCTGATCTAGACGTCCAAAATCCTGGGATGATTTACCGTGGAATCCTTCCTGGATTCCGACGACCCTCTTCGGTTGATTTCCCTCTCCAAAATCTAACCAGTAAATGAAAATAGAAAACAAAGATTAAGAGTAAAGATGATAAGAAAATGAAATTCTCCCTCTTGACGACTTCTCCGGTGTGCGATCTATGACCGGTGCTTGAGATCTTCGTTGACTAGAAACCGATCGGTTCTCAGTGGTCGATGAAGATTCTGGATCGCCAGAGTTCTTCGTTCACGAATGAGAGGGAGAAGGCTTCCTTCAACTTTGACGAAGACACGTGGAGACGGGCGCAATGAGGCGGCCGAAATCTAGAGTTCTGAAAACCTTCATCAAAATTCGTCTTGGAGAGATGATGACACCAGGAAACGCAGCGGGTTTTATACGTCTTCATGAAAACAGGCTACCGTCGATGGTAAGACTAGCGCCTGCGGTAGTGTCGCTCGCTTCTTGTGTCAGCTGTCCTCCAAATCTTGAAAATAATCTTTCAAAACGATCTTTTGCCTTTTCATTTGAACTAGTGTCGCGTAGTAGAGCTTATCGCCGCGCGGTAACATAGGATGCAACATTCCTGAAAAGGCAACACCCATTTGACAAGGCTAGTGCCGCGCGGTAGGTGTTATCGCTGAAATCTTCCAAAGCACTAGGTCCAAATAAATCATCGAGTTAGCGCCTGCGCTAAACCTTAACGCCTTGCAGTAGCCCTCTCGACGTGCTGCCTTCAAAAGTTCCTCGAGAGCTAGCGCAGCGCGGTAGAGCTAGCGACGAAACCATCCAGAGAGCTAGGTCCAAATAAATTGTTGCGTTAGCGCCTGCGGTAGTACTAACGCCTGGTGGTAGCCCCTCTCGACGTGATGCCTTCGAAAGCTCCTCGAGAGCTAGCGCGGTGCGGTAGTGCTAGTGCCTGTCAGTATCCCAGCATCTCGAGTCTAAACACTTCTTCTCTTGACATTCATCGACTGTCTAGCGTGGCGCGTTAGTGCTAGTGCATGGCGGTAGCATCCATATGAGCCTTCTCTATTGCTTGCATCTGACAACCTGCACACTCTATCAACATACAGCATGATCAAATACAACCAGGGATTTTATATTCTCAAACACAAGGAATGTGAATCATCGGTTCCAACAATATCTACCTTTACGCAATAAATGTAGTGCATCAAAAGCTTCAGAGCGAATATCACGGTCGTTAACTCCAAATCGTGGACCGGATAATTCCTCTCGTGCAATTTCAATTTGCATGAGCCATACGCTATCACTTTCCCATATTGAAGTAAAATGCGGCCTAAGCCGCTCCCTATGGCATCACTGTAAATTTTATAGCCCTCTAAACCACAAGAAGAGCACAAAATAGGCATCTTGGTCAGACGACTTTTATATTCTCCAAAAGATTGTGTGCAGGCTGGCAACCAAATAAAATTTTGATCCTTCCTCGTCAAGTTAGTGAGGGGTAATGCTATCCGCGATAAGTTCTCTATGAAGCGCCTGTGGTAGCCAGCAAGCCCCAGAAAACTTCAAGCTTCCGCCATAATAGACAAAATAGGCAACTCCCGTGTTGCAACTATCTTCGCCAGATCCACCGCAATTCCCTCTCCACTAACTACATGATCAAGGAATTCTACCAAAGATAGACAAAACTCACACTTAGAGAACTTGGCGTACAACTGACTACTCCTCAGGGTCTCCAAAACAATGCATAAATGATCTGTATGTTCTTCCACTAACTGAGAGTACACAAGGATATCGTCAATAAAGACTATCACGAACTAGTCCAAGTACTCTCTGAACGTAAGGTTCATCAATTCCATAAACACGGATGGCGCATTCGTCAACCAAAATGGCTTGAAAGTGAACTCATATTGCCCAGAATATGTACTGAATGTTGTCTTGGGAATGTGATGAGTTGTAAATATACCTATATTTTCGTATTTTATTTAAGTCAGTTTCGTTTATTTTTTGTTTTTTTATTAGTTTTATTCAATAAATTGCTTGTTTTTGTAAATATTATTTCTAACTTAGCTTTATTTTTATTCCAGAAAAATTCCAGAAAAAATTCCAGAAAAGTCAAAAAAATTTGACTGACACGCCCGTGTCAATTGACCGACACGCTCGTGTCACGCCCCCCCCCCCCCCCCGACGATCGCCGGCCACAGGTTCCCAGCTCGACGATCAGCGATCATCAAACCGAGCCCGACACGCCCAACGTCACGCCCGTGTCAATGCTTGGCACGCCCGTGTCGAGGCCGACCCGCAAGCTTAGTCAAACTGTCAACGCTTCCGACATCGAACTGCCAGCTCCCCCGGTCACGCCCCCATGTCACGCCCGTGACAATTCGTCATGCCCGTGACAATTCGTCACGCCCGTGACCTGGGGCGTGACCGCCACGTTTTCGCCCCGAAGTCAAAGCTCCAGTCAAGTCAACCGATCAGCTCATGAATAGTAGTGACACGCCCCCCTGTCACGCCCGTGACCTAGGGCGTGACCAACCCGAAAATTTGCCTATAAATAAAAGCTTCCAGGAAGCTTATTTTGTCCACTTTTTTGACCACTTTGCTTAGGGGAGGTGCTGCCCAATTGGATTCCATACTTATGTAAGGAGAATTTCTCCCCCCCCCTCTCTCTCTTAGTTTGTATTAGGGTTTTTACTTTAATAAAATATGAATTTTTCTCTCTTAATTTGTATGAATACTCCATTTGAATGTGCCTACTTAAGCAATTTTTCGTTCATCTTTTTGTATTTCTTTTATGTTTTCATCTTTTTTAGCTTTCATAACTTAGTTAGATTTAGGATTTATCGGCATTTCTAGCCGTTGTGTCGTCCGTCGAGTTTTCATTTTCCGCACTTTTTAACTTTAGCTTTTTCTTCTTTATCATTTTTATTCATATAGGTTTTATAAACCCCCCCCCACCCCTAAAAGTGTTCGTTTTTATTTTCTTTAACTTAGGCTCTTAGGAATGTAAAACTTCTCGTCCCTTTTTAGTTTTATTCTCACTTTTTTGGAGCTTTTATAAAAACTTATGAATAAAAATGTAGTCGTTATAATTTTCCGCTCACTTCATTTTAACTTTTTAATTTCAAAACTTTTAGTCCGGTTAATTTTTATTTCATCTTTTTATGCATTTCTACCGCATTCTAGCGGTAGAAATGCAGTTGTATTAATTTTTCGAGTACTTCCATTTTGCGTTTATTTGCAAAACTTTTCGCTCCGGTTAATTTTTATTTTCACTTTTTATGCATTTCTACCGCATTCTAGCGGTAGAAATGCAGTCGTTTTAATTTTCTGAGCACTTTGTTTTTCTTATTTTTGCAAGTGTGTGTGCGTGTATGAGTTAGGTTTTACTGCTTTATTTCATTTCTGTAGAGTGCATGTGTGCGTATGCATTTATTTTCGCCTACTCGTTAAGAGTTAAATGGCGCTCTGCTTTCATTTCCCGCCCACTCGTTTGAGTGGGACATGTCTTTTTACTGCTTTCATTTTTTTCCTACTCACTTGAGTAGGAAAACTTTGTGTGGGTGCGTGTGTTTTCATTTCTGTAGAGTGTGTGTGTGTTTGTGTTTTACTTTCAAGTAGAGTGTGTGCGTGTATGAGATAATTTTACCGCTTTATTTATCGCTTTCTTCAATTAAGAAGAGTGTGTGCGTGTGTGCATTTATTTCCGCCTACTCATTTGAGTAGGGTTTGCTTTATTTAATTTTCTTTATGGTTTTGAAGTGTGCGTGAGTGTCTGCATCAATTAGCTTTCAATTTATCTAATTGTCCTATTTTTCGTGTTTTTTCTTATAATCGTTCAGTGCTTAAATTAACACTCACGCTTCACCTAAAAACATAAAGCCGTCCCCATACCGATGAGTGGCTAATCTCTTTTAGCCTTCGGCATCGAAGAGCATTGGGACATAAAAAATGATTTGAAATAATTAAAAAACTTTATTTTTATTTTAATTTAAGGACTTAAGGTTTACCCCGGGTTAACGACGCATAGGACCACATAATCGATGTGTGGGCTCTATTTCCGTTATCCATACGCGATGCCGAAAGGCTGCACGTATGGACCGATCCCCCTTGGGTAAAGAGAACTGCGTACGCCCCCTCGAAAGAGGAGAAACGTAGTTCTGCCGGATTGGGTTCCCCACCCAATAGCGGGGTTCTTAGCGTAAAGCGGGCATTAAGAGGAATCCTTCGTCGGTCTAACGATCGGTCGAATAGTCTTAATGTTTAGGTGAGCAATATTCCTAGAGATAAGTGCGCTCATATTTCTGGAACCCCCACGGCCAAGTGCCTTTTATTAAATTAAAAACAAAGTTTAATAATTGTTAAGAATTATTTTAGTCTTAATCCGATTCGATGCCGAGCGTTAACCCGTCATCGAACTAACTTAGCAAAATTCTGCTTTGTTTCTTTCCGTTTTAATTAAACTAAAAAAATCCCACCTTACTGTTAGTAAGATAATAGTGTTCCTGGAAGAGTAGATATAATCAACGCGTCCCCGAGAATAATACGACCTCGGTATTTTCCCGAATACCGAGTACTACTTGCGATAGGTGCGCTTGCCTCCTCTCGTTAGAAAACTCGATCTTCTAACCGGCCCGCAGAATCTGACCATTTCGAACCAACCACAGTAGGTCTCTGTTCTGCGGCCATCAGAATGTCACTTTCCCTGATTCTCAACTAATAATATCCAGATTTCAGATCCAGCTTCGAGTACACAGTCGATCCAACTAGCTGGTCGAACAGATCATCAATTCTCAGAATCGGATACTTGTTCTTATTTGTCAGCTTATTCAATTCCTAATAATCTATACATAGCCACAAACTTCCATCCTTCTTCTTCACGAAAAGGACCGGTGCACTCCAAGGTGATGAATTTGGACGCACATAACCTTGCTCTAGTAGTTATTGAAGCTGTACTTTTAGTTACATCATCTCCCATGGTGCTAGACAGTACGGAGAGCATGACATAGGCTTAGCACTGGAACTAGCTCAATGGTGAAATCAATCTCTCTCTAAGGCAGAGCTCCAGGGAGATCTTCGAGGAAAACGTCAGCAAACTCCGATATTAGAAATACTGATCAAACTAGGCTTGGGCTTCTTAGCCACTAATAGGGTGAAGAATAACTCTGCACTCTTACGAACTACTTTGACTACTTTGAGAGCAGACATCGGCGTCTTACTCGATCCCTTCATATCAAAGAAGATAGTTTCACAACCCGTATTCATCCCCAGTTTGACCATCTTGATATTGCAATCGATGTACGCATGTTGTTTTGAGAATTAATCCATGCCAAAGATCACATCAAACTCTACTATCAGCAGTATTGATGCTTCCAATTCGAACTCTTGAATCCCTATCCGCACCTTTACACAACTAACTCTATCTGCACGCATCGAACATCCGCTAGGCGGCAACACATCCTGTATATCCTTCACTACATCAGAAGGTACTCTGATACGCGACACAAAGTCCTCGGACAGAAAGAAGTGTGAAGTTCTTGGATCAAACAGTGCTCTCGTCGGATAGTTTAAGATTAAGGTAAAGTCTAATACAAGACAGTCATACAACCAATGCACATTGCATAAGGTATGGAATGCAACAAAGTTAAAGTCTAAATAATACTTGTAACCACATCGCCTTGCTTAATGGCCTCCTGCTGGACAAGGTTGTAAACTTTAGGTTGGGCTAGAGAATGATGGGACGCGATTGACTCCACTGTCTTCCCTTCCTCAGCATAAGATGCTCCTACCTTTTTCTCCGTCTTGCCACTCCAACATACGCGGGCTATGTGCCACGGCTTACCATAATTATAACAATGAATCGGGCCTCCTCGCCCAGAAGTTGCCCTAGAAGAAACAGATGGAGAAGCCGGTCAAGCAGATTTGGGCTTCTTGTTCCACCTTTGGTACCCAGTATTTGATGAGCATGGTACTTTAAATTCTGGCCTCTTTAACGCTGAGTCATTTTTACATTGTATGTGCTTCATGTCCTGCTCCAAGGATCGGGTTGTATTGACTAAGGTCAGAAAACCCTACGTCATTGGACCTTAGAGCAGCAACCTCAGATCGTTGTGCAGTCCTTTATAGAATTGGTTGGTCTTAAGCTCCTCATTAGTAAAGGTAGAACCCGCATATCACCCCAATCTCGTGAACTCATGCAAGTAGTCGACAACACTACTCTTGCCCTGAGTTAACCTCTGGAATTGATTATTCATAGCAATTTTTTTCCCTAAAGGTGTAACATCCCATTTCCAACTAGACCCCTAGGAGTGGTTTTGTCATGACTAGGTCATGACAAGACCCTAGAGAACCTAAAAGATCAGGTGGACTTGAGAATAAAGGTGACTGTGTTAGATGGTCTGCAAATAGTAGATTCCTAAACCCTAGTTTAGGATGATCATGTGGTTTCACCAGGACTCAAAGACCTCACCAACCCTTGGAAAGGCCCAACAAAAACCTATGGGCCCATGGGAGTCAATTCTAGGTGGCCAATTTTGCTAAGGACCCACCTGGGCCTACTTTGGGCAATTGACCTATATAAGGACAAGGTGCCCTTAGTAAACCCAAATAACTCTACCAAAGGTATCTCTAGACCTAAAGAGGGGCCAATGAGTCCATAAGGATCCATTGGGGTCAACCCAAATGGTCATGATTACCAAAGTCAACTCTGCCCAAGGTCAAGTCAAACCCTAGCCCAATTGGGCTAACCCAAGCTCAAGTCTTTTTCCCCTTAGGCTAACTTTGATTTCTTAATTATTAGGATTATATTGGCTGCACTTATCCTAAAGAGTTGACCAGTCAGCATGGTGACTAGGAGAGAGAGAGTGTGTTGGAACACCCTATTACTGATTTGGGTAAAGATAACTATGTCCTTAGGAATTTGTCTTGACCTCTTTGTATAGTTTTAAAGGTCAACTAGAATAGGTCTAAGGCTTAGAACTTAGGTTTGAAAGCTGCCCCCAAGACATTGTAGTTCAGAATACAAGTACATAAGTTTAAGGCAATTCTCGTCGAGCTCAGATCGACGAGGCGTTGAACTCAGTTCGATTATCTCTGAGCTAGGTTCAACAAGTCGTCGAACTTGGTTCGATGATCTCCGAGCTCAGATCGACGTTTCTGTCGCTAGCCAAAATCCAGATCTCTGAGCTCAGGTCGACGATAGTCGAGCTCAGATCGACGATTTTTGACTCAAGTATAAATCAAGATCTCTGAGCTCAGGTCGACGATAGTCGAGCTCAGATTGACGACTTTTCTTGAGAGATCGACGATTTCAGAATTCAAATTCAAACAGTTATGGAATTCAATCTAATTCATATCCTGCATTTATTTCAAAGGATTTTTTAGCCATTTCAATCAATCTGGAGCAAGTTTCAAGGAAGACTAAATGGAATGTCTCTTAGGACTTTCCTCTAGAGACAAATATCATTTAAGGAAGTCATTTATGACTGGCTAACGGCTATCTAGAAGACTTAAATTCAATATATCATTTCAGAGTAATTGAGACAGCATGATTATTATTATTCTAAGGAATAGATTTTAAGACACAAGTCTACAGAATTACAAGTTAGAATTCTTACAGAACACAAGGAATACAACAGTGAAGGAGATCACCACACAGAAAAGAATTCATCTATTCTTTCAAGATCTCTTCTAATTCAAGTGTTCAATGCTTCATCAATCAAGGACTCCAGGCACATCTCATTTAAGTCTTTGCTGAAATCATTCTTTGCTGGAGATCTCATTTATATTGAAGGCCTATCACCCTGTACAAAGCTTCTCTTCCTGAACAACTGCAAATCTCAGGGGGAGCTTTGACAACAACAATCCACTAGTCTTCTCTTTGACTGTTGAACAGAGAAGAACAACTTCACCTCCTTTATTTTTCTGATGTAAAAGGGTTACTCAAAACTCCCTTCAAAAGTTTTATGGCTGGTTTCTGAGACCTTGTCAAAACTCAGTTGTGGCAAGACACCTGATCAAAAAATCTGGTTTGGTTTTTTAGCACCTTATCAAAAGCTCATTGGTGCCCAGGACACCTGATCAACTATTCCTGCAGTGAATTCCTACCTAGGGTGGTAGAAGAGTGGATGTACCCAAGTTGATTGGGGAACTACTATAGATCCTTGTGTCTTCTGGTTGCTGTGTTTGATTTGCTGTGTACTGTGATTTGTTTCTTGCTTACTTAGTTTTTATTTACTGCAAGCACAATACACATATATATAAATCAAGTCTTCCACTGCTAATTAATTTTTTATTTGCAAAATTATTTTAAAATACTCTATTCACCCCCACCCCCCACCCCCCCCCCCTCTAGAGTAAAGGTAGATCTTACCCTCACTTTTAATTGGTATCAGAGCTAGGTTGGTTATTCAATAACTAGATCTTCACTAGGTTGGTTGTTTACAGGCTAACACCTGAACCAAAAGATCTCTGATAAGATCAATCTTTAATAGAGGGTTATTATTTCCATTATATTTATTTTCATATAAAATCATGACACAAAACAAATATTATGCTAGCACCAGACCTCCAGTGTGCAATCTTTCTAAGTTTGCACTTTGGAAGGACATGATTAAACTATACATGAATTCTATTGATGAGGACATCTTTAATTCTGTTTTGATAGTGTGTCCAAGACCTCCAGCAACTACAAGTACAAGTGTTGCTCTACCCCCTCAGGAACAGATGCAAAAATCAAAAAGTGGAAAGTTGCTGATGTCAAGGCAATGAACATATTGGCTCAGACTATGTCTGATGACATATTTCAAAAAGTGGCTGAATGCAACTCAGCAAAAGAAATTTGGAACAAGCTATCTGAGCTTGTGTCAGGATCAGCTGATGAAAGAAAGGATAGAAGATCCCATCTCATAACCTAGTATGAGAATTTCAAGAAGGGAGAAACTGAGACAGTTGCTGACATGTACAACAGACTCAGTCTAATTTTCAGTGAACTGAAGACCTTGGACAAGGAGATCTCATTGACTGAACTCAATGATAAGATCCTAATGTGCTTCCCCAGTACTTGGGATTCAAGGATCTGGCCAATCAAGGATGCCAGAATCCTAAATGAGATCACCACTGAAGCTTTGTTGGGCAAGCTCAAGTCCTATGAGCTGCTCATCAAGAATAGAGAGGAAGAACAAAAGGTTGCTTCTCCAGCAATCAGGAAGGAGAAGATAATAGTATTCAAAGCTACAGAAGAACAGCCTGAAGACAAAGTCACAGGCAATGAAGAATTAATGAGTCTATTAGCCAAAAGATTTTATAAGATGGCTAAAAAAGACTTCAGGAAAAGGTCATCCAGAGGCCATGAAAAGCCAAGGTATGACAAATCCAATAATAAAGAAATTATTTGTTTTGGATGTAGGAAACCATGTCACATTGTGCCTGACTGTCCAGAGAATCAAAATAAGGACAAGAAAGATAAGAAAGATAGGAGAAGAGACAAAGACTCCAGGAGAAACAACAATGACAAATCCTACTCCAGCAAGAACAAACACACCAGGAAGGGATTTGTAGCTGAAACCTGGAGTGAAACTGAAGAAGAATCAGAGGCATCATCAAGCTCAAGTGATGATGAAGATGATGCTCAAGAGAAGGAGTTCTGCATGATGGCTATCAATGCCTCTCAACATAATTCTGATGCAGAATAAGAGTCAGAATCTGAATCTGAACATGAAGCTGAAGAAGATCAGGTAATAGATTCTTTTGATTTCAATTCAGAGGACTTTAGATCTGAATTTAAGGCACTTTGTTTAGACCTGCTAAAGTCTGAGAAAGAGATTATCTCTCTCAGAAATCAATTGTCTGAACATAGCACTTTAAAATCAGATAACCTCAAACTCTCTGAGGAGTTGGAATGCTGTAGGGAGGAGATAGCTTCATTGAAAAGTGAACTATCTCAGGCAAAGAAGTTTGAAGAATCCCTTAATGGGAGAAGAATCAGACTGATGGACATCACAAGTACAGTGAACTCGAGACTTAATAGTACACTGGGCTTAGGTGCTTCATCCAGCCAACCTATAGTGTTAACAACCCCAATTAAGTTTATCTCAGATAAAGGAAAGGGAGTTGTAGAGGTAGCTAGGAAGAATCCTGATTTACCTAAGAAAAACCAAGTTCAACGGAAAACGTCGAATAGAGCTCGACGGTCGCGGAACAGAGCTCAGTGATCTCAAGCTGAATTGTCAAACTCAGGTCGACGATCTCTGAACTCTGAACTCTGGCAAAGTCGATCTTCGAACGGAGCTCGACGATCTGACCCAAGATCATCAAACTCAGCTCAGAGATCGTCGAACAGAGATTAGAGCTTTAAACAAATTTTTAAAGGTAAATCAAAATTCAATCCTAGTGGTCCCACATCCCAAAGCTTTAACCCTTATACTGAATGGATAATACCTCCTAGGAGATATCAACCTGAAGGTTATAAGATTCAACCAGGAATGTCTCTTATCTCAGAATTTAAAGTTTATCAACCTAGGCCCAAGGTAAACTAGGTCAAAAGCAAATAAATTATTATGTGCAGGTGAAGACCTATCCAACATTGAACCAGCAATGGTATCTGGATAGTGAGTGCTCAAAGCACATGACAGGAAGCAAGGATAATCTAACATCCTTCAAAGCAAAGCTTGGACCCAAAGTCATATTTAGAGATTCAAACTTTGGATAGACCAAGGGATATGGTGCAGTCCAAATAGGGTCAGTCACATTCAAGAAGGTGGCCTATGTGGAAGGACTGAAGCATAATTTAATCAGCATCAGTCAACTGTGTGATGAAGGCTACCAGGTGACATTCAACAAATCTTCATGCAAACTCAAATTAGAGGACAACACAATTGTGTTGACAGGTAAAAGGAAAGGTAACATTTATCTTGTAGATTTTCATTCAACTAAGGTAGATATTTGCTTGTTCAACTCTGTTAGTAAACCAAATGAACTTTGGCATAAGAGATTATGACACATAAACCTTAGAACCATTGATAGGCTATCCAAGGACAACCTTGTTTGAGGACTATCTTCTAGCCCCTACAAGAAGGAAGGACTTTACAGGGCTTGTCAATTAGGCAAGCAAACTAAAAATAGCTTCAAGTCACTTAATAAGTGTGATTCACCTAGGATCTTGTATCTGTTACACATGGATCTTTTTGGACCCATTACAGTACAAAGCCTAGGAGGGAAATCTTATACTTTAATAGTTGTAGATGACTTCTCTAGATTCATATGGTTGTTCTTTCGGAGGAAGAAGTCTGATAACTTTAAGTATTTGACAGAGTTTCTCAAATGCTTACAGATTGAGTTCAATACTCACATTGCCCTAATCAGAAGTGATCATGGGACAGAGTTTGATTCTCTTCTTATGCAAGAGTTCTGTCAGAGTGAAGGGATCAGGCACACTTTCTCAGCTCCTAGAACTCCTCAACAAAATGGGGTAGCTGAAAGGAAAAATAGAACCATTATTGAATCTGCTACTACATTATTGACAGATGCTCACCTTCCTCTATCCTTTTGGGAAGAGGAAGTGAACACCTCAAACTATGTGTTGAATAGAAGTTTGATACATAAGCTGAAGGGCAAGACTCCCTATGAATTACTCAAAGGGAAGAAACCTAAAGTAGATTATTTCAAGATATTTGGTTGTAATTGTTACATACACAATAATGATAAGAAGTACATAGGAAAGTTTCGAGTCAAAGCTGATGAAGGAGTGTTTCTGGGATACTCCATGATCAGTAAAGCTTATAGGGTGTATAACAAAACTTCTCTTAAAATTGAAGAATCTGTACATGTATCTTTTGATGAAACTAACATGTCTTATAAGGAGAAGAATACTTCTACCATAGAACCTTTGCAGGTACATTCTCTTTAAGAAAATTTGGACAGGTTAGACATTATAGAAAAAGATACAACACATTCACCTATCCAACAAAGAGGTTAAAGCAGTGAAGATGAAGAGGGCACTCAACTTCTTGGTGAGAACCATATATAGGAGCCAGTTGTTGTTCCACAAGAGGAAACAACAACACAGGTTGGTGAACAATCAACACCCCTTGTTTATTTAGTAACATCAAGAGATCATCCAATCTCCCAAGTGATTGGAGACATCTCAACTGGTGTGCAAACTAGAAATCAGGTCAACCAAAACATGATGCACACCTGCTTTCTATCTCAAATTGAGCCTCAATCCATACAAGATGCAGAACAAGATCCACACTGGATCAATGCAATGCAAGAGGAACTACATCAATTTGAAAGGAATAAAGTTTGGGAACTAGTGCCAAGACCAAATGATCATTCCATTATTGGAACAAAATGGGTGTTCAGAAACAAGCTGGATGATCAAGGAATCATTGTAAGGAATAAGGCAAGGCTAGTTGCACAAGGATACTCACAAGAAGAAGGAATAGATTATGACTAGACCTTTGCACCAGTTGCAAGGTTGGAGGCCATAAGAATATTTCTAGCTTATGCAGCACACAAGGGATTCAAGGTCTATCAAATGGATGTAAAGAGTGCATTTCTCAATGGAGATATCAAGGAAGAAGTCTATATTAGACAACCCCCGGGTTTTATCTCTCCAACTCATCCTGATTATGTTTTTAAAGTGCATAAAGCATTATATGGTCTCAAGCAAGCTCCTAGAGCATGGTATGAGACATTAGCATACTTTTTTTTGGAAAATGATTTTATAAGAGGTAGAGTAGACCAAACTCTTTTTATTAGAACCCATAAGTCGAATATCCTACTAGTACAAATTTATGTTGATGACATTATCTTTGGATCTACTGATTAAAATTTATGCAAGAGGTTTTCCAACCTAATGCATTCTAAATTTGAAATGAGTAGCATGGGTGAGCTTTCCTTCTTTCTAGGATTGCAAGTCAAACAGCATGCTGATGGCATATTCATTTATCAAACCAAGTATGCAAAAGAATTGGTTAAGAAATTTGGTATGTCTGAAGCATCATGTATGAAAACACCTATGCCTACTAATGTTGTATTGGATGCTGATGAACATGGGAAACCTGTTGATCAGACAACATATAGAGCAATGATTGGCTCTTTATTGCACCTTACATCTAGTAGACCTGACATAATGTTTGCTACATGCATCTGTACTAGATTCCAAGTAAGCCCTAGACAGTCACACCTGACATTAATAAAAAGGATTCTTAGGTATGTGAAAAGTTGTCCAAATATAGGTCTCTGGTATCAAAAAGACTCAGGATTTGAATTAACTGGATTTTCAGATGTTGATTATGTTGGATGTAGAGTAGAAAGGAAAAGCACCAGTGGAACTTGTCAGTTTCTTGGTGACAGACTTGTCTCCTAGTTTTGTAAGAAACAAACATCTGTGTCCACATCAACTGCTGAAGCTGAATACATGACAGCAGGTAGTTATTGCTCACAGATTTTATGGATTCAAAATCAGCTCCTAGACTATGGTTACAACTTAGATAAGTCAAAAATATTTTTTGATAACACCAGTGCTATTTCTATAGCACAAAATCCAGTACTCCATAATAGGACAAAACATATTGAAATTAGGCATCACTTTTTAAGGGATAATGTTAAGAAGAATAAAATTGAACTTCAATATATCCCAACTGATTTGCAAAGGGGAGATATTTTCACCAAACCATTGGATGAAAAGAAACACACCTTCTTCCTGAATCAGTTAGGAATGTTAGATGGAGGAAGTTTAAATTAAGATCCAAGATTTTAAAACCTTAAAATTGACCAAGACTAGGCTAAAAACTTGATTTTTCTAGTGTTTATAGGTTATTTCTGTTCTCTGAACTGCGCTCGACGTTTTTCCCAAAGATCGTCGAATGGAGATCGACGTTCTCATGAAAGCATCGACCAGAGTTCAGCGTTTTCCAGATAGTGCTAGGCTATCACTTTCCGGTCAGAGAGCGTCGAACGGAGCTCGACTCTCTCCAATATCGTCGAACGGAGATCGACGATGTTGAATACCCTTCAGATTCCTTTAGAAGCCCAGATCGTCGAACGAAGTTCAACGATCTTTCCTTTTCGGCGTCGAACCCTAATATAAAATTAATTTTTCGGCCGTCGTTCTCCTTTTGCGCATTCATACTCTCTGCAGAACTTTTCTTTCCCTCCAAACATCTCTACACTTGGTCTTGTTTGTTTGATTTTGCAGGTACAGTGGTCGTCTTTATTGCAGTCCTAGCAGTGATGAAGTTTGATACTGGTTTCGACATTGACATGGATTCTTTTGAGGGCAGTGATCAAATCTTTAAAAACATTCTGGAATTGTTCAAGGAACAACAGTTTGTTTATCTCATGTCCACAAGAATGAAACTGGCGGCAGATGAAATTAAGGAGTGGGTGTATACTGCACATAACCTGGATCAGAACACAGTGGTTGGAACAATATCCGACACACAGGTATCCCTAACTCCTGCTCTCCTAACAGAAGTCTTTCAATTAAGTACTGGGCATGATTCAGTCGAGTTATCTGGAGAGGAATTTGCTAGTATGCTGGATAGAATGGGTCACTCAGCAGCAAACCCTAATAAGCTGCTTAAGAAAATTTGTTAGTAGAATATAGATTCCTAGCAGATGTTGTGGGAAAAGTGTTGCTGGCAAAGCATTCTGCTCATGATACCATCTCCAAGTATCAATTTTGTTTAATGGGTGCATTAGTAGAGAAGAAACATTTGAATTGGGGGGAGATATTTTTTGATTTAATTAAGAAAAAGGAGAACAAGAATTTAGTTAATTTTGGGAGGATATTAGGCCTGTTTCTGCATAACAGATGCCCTCAGCTGCTTGTCTCCAGTGACATGCACATCAATGCCTCCAAGAGGCTATCTTGTGCCCTCTTTGGAAAGTGGGACAGGCAAATTGCAAAACCAAGAAGAGCTCCTGCAGTTGTCTCAACTTCAGTCACAAGCACTGTACAGGTCACTTCCCCTCAGGCAACTGCCCCCTTGGAACAATTGCTTGCCTCCTCCTCATCTCCACCATCTTCACCCATTGTTTCTTCTACCATCCCTACATCCACCATCACCACTTCAATTTCATTCCCCATCACCATTTCATTCCAATCTTAACTCCTTCACCACCACCAGCAACTACTGGAGACCATTTCCATCCTCTACACTATTATCCACACCTTGAGATATATTCATCCATTCATCTTCCATCCTTCAATTTCTTAGATGACTCCTTCATGGATGATTCTCATTCCTCACCCCTTGAGCCCCCATCATCATCTACCTCTTACCAACAATTACTTCAAGACATTCTAGCTCAACCATCCTTCACTCCATCCATTTCCATCCAAGTGACTTCCATCACAACCATCCCCATATCAGAACCATCCATTTCACTGCCATCCACATCATCTCTCCACATCTCAGCAGCTCCTCCAACACCATATACTTCTGCAACCCTATCCTCTACCTCTACTGAAGTATCCCTTGAGCAAGTAGATCTTCCAGCTTTAGCAGATAAGCTCTATGAGATGTTAGCTCCCAGGCTAACACTCTTGTTGGAGACCTCAATGGCTCCACTCCTTAATTCTATACAGGACTTATCTGCCAGGCTCTCCTCCTTCTGTCCTCCTCAGGCAATCCCTTCTGTGGGGTGCCTTGATCCAGTGCATACTGAATCTAGGCAGGGGGAGATGCCACATGAGGAAGAGATGTTGCCTGCTTCAGATGAAGAAGTGCCAGAGATTCTAGCTCCAGTTCCAGTTCTAACAGTTGACCTCAGGTCACTGTTATCAGAATTTGATACACTTTATTTCAGTTGTCTTCCAGCTCAGGAAGTTGAAGACCTTACTAAGGCCATTGTGCCTATTTTCAGTTGTGATCCCAGCCTAATATCCTCATATATCAATTCTCTCAAGGCTGTGGAAAGTGTTATTTCTGCTGATATTGTGAATGTTGATTTTGCTGCTGTTATCAATAAAGTCTGTTCTGATATTGCTGATGATTTGCTGATGACAGAGGCTAATGATTCAGAGCCTGCTGTTCAGGTTGATGAGCCTGTTGTTACTGATGTTATTATTTTTGTATCTGATGCTCCTGCTGCCCTAGTTATTTTTATTGCTACTGCTGTTTCTACCAGTGTGTCTGTTAGTGCTGCTTCTGTCACTACTGCTGCTGCTGCTGCTTCAACTGAATAATCCAAACAACAGAAAGAATACATTAAAAGGATTGATGAATTGTATGATAATCCTCAGAGCTCAGATAGTGACAAGTTCAGAACTGATTCCTATGACTCCTCTGCAACCATTGCAAGGAAGAGGAAAGCCAGAAGCAAAGCTTTGAAAAGAGTTCCTCAAGAGAAAGTAAAGGATGATAATGACATTCCCTATTATATTCTGCATGACTGCCCAATAACTGAACCTTGGATGCAATTCTCAAAGAACAAATTGAAGGCCATGAAGAAGAAGAGGAAGTTTGACAAAAGATCATCTCACCATCATCATCCTCCTCCTCCTCCTTCACCAGATGCAGGAACTGGTGGAGGTTCTGCTTCACAGACCTCATATGCTAAAACTCAAAGCTCCTCTCATATTCAAGACAGATCTCAATCTAGAGGATATCAACAAAGAGGCAACCAATCCAGGAGAGGCCAGTACAGAGGAAACCAAAGAGGACACAAAGTTTATTCTAGAAGACAGCCTAGACAACATCCTTGTCACAGGGAAGGACAAGGCCCCATTGATTCAACTTCAGGTCCTTTCCCTTACAAGCTTAAAGAAATTTTTGCTTAAAGAAGGCAAGAGAACAGGGAAAAGATACTTCAAACATCACTACTCTATCTGAGCAAAGGAATAAAGAACTTGAAAGATACTCCTCCAGAAAATTCTTTGATCCAGAGAGTTATATGAAGCTGTACCCAGAGGCTGTTGTTCCCAGACCTAAATATCAAACCTCTCTAGGTGCTGCTGATGACAGAAGATCCAAGAAGGAAGCTCTAAATCCAAACAGAGAAATCTTGTTCAAAAGAAGAGAAGAAAAGGAGTAATTATGTAAGCTGATAGTATATATCTATTTCTGACTATCTGCTGTGACTCTATATCTCCTTCTACAATGCTGCAATTCATTATTCTGCTATGTTGTATTTGCTTTTGTTTCTTCTTATATGCTTTTTAATTCCTATGTCATGTAAATAGTAATCCTAAACCAAATAGGGGGAGATTGTTGGAACACCCTATTACTGATTTGGGTAAGGATAACTATGTCCTTAGGAATTTGTCTTTACCTCTTTGTATAGTTTTAAAGGTCAACTAGAATAGGTCTAAGGCTTAGAACTTAGGTTTGAAAGCTGCCCCCAAGACCTTGTAGTTCAGAATACAAGTACAGAAGTTTAAGGCAATTCTTGTCGAGCTCAGATCGATGAGGCGTAGAACTCAGTTCGACTATCTTTGAGCTCAGTTCAACAAGTCTTCGAACTCGGTTAGATGATCTCCGAGCTCAAATCGATGTTTCTGTCTCTAGCAAAAATACAGATCTCTGAGCTCAGGTCAACGATAGTCGAGCTCAGATCGATGATTTCTGTCTCAAGTATAAATCCAGATCTCTGAGCTCAGGTCGACGATAGTCGAGCTCAGATCAACGACTTTTCTTGAGAGATCGACGATTTCATAATTCAAATTCAATCAGTTATGGAATTCAATCTGATTCATATCTAGCATTTATTTCAAAGGATTTTTTAGCCGTTTCAATCAATCTTGAGCAAGTTTCAAGGAAGACTAAATGGAATGTCTCTTAGGACTTTCCTCCAGAGACAAATATCATTTATGGAAGTCATTTATGACTGGCTAACGGCTATCTAGAAGACTGAAATTCAATATATCATCTCAGAGTAATTGAGACAGCATGATTATTATTATTCTAAGGAATAGATTTTGAGACACAAGTCTACAGAATTACAAGTTAGAATTCTTACAGAACACAAGGAATTCAACAGTGAAGGAGATCACCACACAGAAAAGAATTCCTCTATTCTTTCAAGATCTCTTCTGATTCAAGTGTTCAAGGCTTTATCAATCAAGGACTCCAGACACATCTCATTTTAGTCTTTGCTGAAATCATTCTTTACTGGAGATCTCATTTATACTTAAGGCCTATCACCCTGTGCAAAGCTTCTCTTCCTGAACAACTGCAAATCTCAGGGGGAGCTTTGACAACAACAATCCACTAGTCTTCTCTTTCACTGTTGAACAGAGAAGAACAACTTCACCTCCTTTATTTTTCTGCTGTAAAAGGGTTGCTCAAAACTCCCTTCAAAAGTTTTGTGTCTGGTTTCTGAGACCTTGTCAAAACTCAGTGGTGGCAAGACACCTGATCAAAAAATTTGGTTTGGTTTTTGAGCACCTTATCAAAAGCTCATTGGTTCCCAGGACACCTGATCAACTATTCCTGCAGCGGATTCCTACCTAGGGTGGTAGAAGAGTGGATGTACCCAGGTTGATTGGGGAACCACTATAGATCCTTGTGTCTTCTGGTTGTTGTGTTTGATTTGTTGTGTGTTGTGATTTGTTTCTTGCTTACTTAGTTTTTATTTACTGCAAACACAATACACATATATATAAATCAAGTCTTCCACTGCTGATTAATTTTTTATTTGCAAAATTATTTTAAAATACTCTATTCACCCCCCCCCCTCTAGAGTAAAGGTAGATCTTACCCTCACTTTCAGAGAGAGAGAGAAAGCTTCATTTCTTTTAAATGGAGGAGAGAGAATTTTGGGAAGAGGAGGAATGGAGTGGGGCACGGCCAAGGGAGGCCAACAGCCACCCTTGATGGCTGCAATCAACTCCTCTAGGGAAGAGGAGTTGATTCCAGCAATTTCCCGACCACCAAGGGGCATATTCAGCCCCCTCCTCTCAACCCAAGCCATGTCATTAATGGCTTTGATGGGCAATGAAGGATCCAGCCACTCCCCTCCCCAATTGGCCTTTTAAACACCACCAGTGGGGGAAGGTGTAACATCCCATGTTACTTCTAGACCCCTTAACTTAGATTGGGTTAGGCATTGGGTGGGTTTTAGGGAAATTAGCTAGGTTTGACCCTAGGTAGTGGGTTGTAGCCATGTGGGCCCACTATAGGACCAAGTCAACTAAGTCAAACTAGCCTAAATAAGGACCCTAGCAACACCATGACCCCACCACATTGCCCTAACCCTAAAAACAATCTAAGTGGACCCTAGGGCATGTCACTAGGTGAACACTTTGACCCCAATTGACCAAAGTCAACCTTAGGCCTAATTTGGTCAAACCCACACTCATAGGCCCAATTAGCCTAAGTAGGGCACCCCCTTGACCCAACCCAAGTTGGGTGGTGCCACTGGGCTCATGACCATCAAGTGGGGTCAGCCTACTCTCCAAGTAA
Organism: Platanthera zijinensis; assembly: GCA_039513925.1. Lineage (NCBI taxonomy): Eukaryota > Viridiplantae > Streptophyta > Magnoliopsida > Asparagales > Orchidaceae > Platanthera > Platanthera zijinensis. The sequence continues at coordinate 102,839,987 of CM077083.1, forward strand.
ACAAAGTCAACAATTTGACCTAAAAGATAAAAATAGGAGCCTAAGCCATTTCCCTTGGGCCAAGCCCACCAAACTTGGCCCATGACCAGCCCAAGTGGACAAGGACATCCCCTAACCCCCAAAATGAGGAGAGAGAGTGCATGCAAGGGGCATTATGGGTAATTCACCTAAAGGAGGAGAGACAAGGAGGATTTATGGGATGGAGGCTACTTGGCCTCGGCCATTTCTTACCAAAGCTTGCTGGTTGGCTGCTCAGCAAATTCCAGAGTAAATTAGGAGCTAAAAGCTACTTGGCAGCCATGGGCGGAGCAACCAAGGCTGAGCCCAAGCTCACCTTGGTTGTATCTCCCCATATACCCCACCTCAGCCCAAACCAACCTCACCATCAGCTTCAGTGAGTGGAAACGAGTGGAATTCGAGTGCTGGATCAGTGCATTTGGTGGAGGAATAAGATTTCGGGCAGGTGATCGCCGGAGCAACTCTTCCATGGCAAACTGCCGCCACACTCGCCGCCAAGGCCTGAAACAGGTCCGTTTCGCCTCACCTCTACCCGTACTAGAATCCTAGATCAACTAGGGGAGATATCGGGCTCAATTGAGCCCGATGCCATGTGAGGAATGGGAGATTTTCCCGAGTTTTTCTTACCGCTCGGGATTGCCATCGCCGCCGTCTTCCGCCGCCTCATCACCGGCAAAGGATAGCCACCACCACCGTGAAGGTGATGGCACCGTTGGCCGGGGGTGGCGCCGCCTCAGGTGGCCGGAAACGGCCCCGCAATATCCCCCAAGTAGGCTCGATATCAGCCATTAAACCATCATGGACGATGACTGGATGCCGTCCATCCTTCTTTAAGATTCGTGCCGTTCATTTATTTACAATTAATTTAATTCTGTATTAACTCATATGATTTGAATAGTTCTTTTCTGTCACATTTCAACAGTAGTTTTGCATGTGAAATTTATGGTACTTATAAGCTTCACCAGATCTTTACTTCTGAATGAAAAATGTAGCCTAATGTGTTACCTTTAAAATGTCACCCTAAACTTGGGTTTTTGTTCAGTGGTCTAGCCTGTAGGGCATTTTTACTAGGACTGGTCCTAGGCTAGGGCAGAAATTAAAAGAGAATCCCATACCAAACCAGATGTCTACATGGCTTGAAATTTCGGGCATGTGACTAATTTTGGCATATTTAGCCCCTACCAAAGTTTAGGAATTTTTTGGGACAAAATGCCTATAGTTTTGGTCATAATATCAATAATTAAATAAATGGTATAATTGGAGTGTTAAGCCTCCAAATGGCCCCAAATTTTGGTGTCACGTCCTTGGGGACATTATAAATATGTGATAAACATTTCACTACATTTGGATCATTGCATGTTGGTTAATCCACTTGCATGTGTTGGCTAAATTTAGCCTTGGGGTGCAAATAGCAAAATTTGCTATGTTGTGTAATTCACCTTCTTTGAGGCTTCTAAAAATCTTGAAATTGATGTCAGAGGATCATTAGGGCAAGTTTTAACCCCTCAATTTATTTATGGGATTTTTGGAATCAAAAATCCCATTATTTGGAATTTTGAAAATATAGTCCTTATTTGAAAATAAATTGAGAAAATAGTTTTAATCATGCAAAAATCCTCAAACTTTGCCAAGTTAAAAATAAGTTTATAATTGACTTAGTAAAATTTTATCTTTTTGTTTGAGAACTTCTGGAGTAAAATACCTTGTAATGACCATTTTACCCTTATTACATTTATTAATGAATTGATGGAAATACAAATCATAAAAATTTGGAAATATTCCTAGTGATGTATATTTGTATTAATAGTCTTTCATAAATATATCAGAATTTATGGATGTACTTATAATTTTAAAATTAACATAATGGCATTTTGGTAAATATTTAAGAATGGGAATTGTTAGGCCCTTACACTATATAGGTTGATGAAACTCTGCCATTATTCTTAAATTAATGTCTTATATGCTCTGTAATTTTCCTAGAATTTTGGTAGTTGAATTTCTTATACTTCCTTTGTAAAATGATAATTATGATGATTTTGTATTAATTAAGGAATAAATAGAAATACTTAAAGGAAAATTATAAATCTTGGATGACAGTGATATTTCACTATGTTATAGGTCAGGATAATTTCTCACAACATTAGGATTATGATATGATATACTTCATGTGTTAAATGACTTGAAGAATTATTGAAGAAATTAATTTAATGATATAAATAATTGGGAAAATTATGAAAATCATAATGGTCATCATATAAGTCCATACCACCCTAGGATAAATAATTTTAGACATATGGGCCAAGTATTTAGAAGTTGGATTCAGGGGTGGAGTTAGGTCAAGGGCTGTGCATAGTAAAAGTAGGTTGTACTATAGGCCCACCAGGGGATAGATCAACAATTGAACTAGAGAACACGAGTGGAAGTATGACCCTGGTGGTTAGTATCGTCTTAGTGATGAGAGTAAAAGTGCAAGTTATTGGGTAACCACTGGAATGGAGGTCGGCGGAAGACCGTCGCCCTCCCGATAACAACTTAAATCATTAGGCTCAACTAATAGTAACAATGAGAGTTGAGGGTGGATTATGGGTAGACATCAACTAAAAGTAATTATCCTTGTGAAAGGGAACTTTGGATTTTAATTCCATCTTGGTTCCTAGTGCCCCCGAGACCCCTTCATTGGGCATACCCTGGGCAGTCCTGGGATTAACCTTAATTCACTAAGTATAATAACTGGTAGGCAAGATGAAAGTGAAGGGATAGATACTACTCTAGAGGGGGGGGGGTGAATAGAGTTATCAAATTTTGCACAGACAAAACTTAATATTCTACCCAACTCCCTTGGAGTGAAGTGCGGAATGAAAAGATTATAGATATTGATTTAACCTTAAAGCCTAACACAAGTGATGTGTACAACCACAAGCTAACTGTAATTACAATTAAGCTTGGAAAAACCTAATCAGCAACTAGCAACCTAGTTATATCTAATCACAGCCACAATGCAGGAATTAAACAGTGGAATCCAGACGACACAAGGAAATTTATAGTGGTTCCCCAAACAACTTGGGTACGTCCACTCTTCTACCCACACGGTAGGAATCCACTCAGGTTTTTGATCAGGTGCCCTGCCACCAACAGGATCTGTTTCAGGTAGATCCAGAAACCCTTTAGACTTTTGATCAGGTGTCTAAAAACCAAGCACAGGTTTTTGATCAGGTGCCCTGCCACCAAGGGATACTTTTGAAGGGAGTAATAACCCTGTACAGGAGGGGGAAGAAGGTTAAGATGTCTTCTCTATTTTACAATAGATTAGAGAAGCACAAAAGCTTGCACTAAGCTAGAATGCTCTAAAGAATCAAGGCTCCCCCTGGCTCAAGAATGTCCAGGTGAAGTCTTGCTTCAGTGCAGAGAAACTCTTCAGAAAATTCTGAAGGAAAGAGCTACAGGAAGAAAGTAAATAATAAAATCAAAGTTCTTCAAGCAGCTATCTTCTTCTTCTTCTTCTTCAAAGGAACTCTGAGTTGAACTTCCTGAAAGCAGGAGAACTCAGGTGAAGAAGAGATGAAGATCTTAACACTTCTCAGTTAGATGGAGATTGCTGAGAGCAGGAAGCTTGAGCTTGATGAGGGCTTGAGAATGAACAACTGGTTAGCTATTAGCTTCTGTTAACTAGCTTGAATCCTTCTTCAAAGGGTTCTTTATATAATCATCAGCAAGCAACGGCTCTCTTCCATTTGAATTATTTGTCTTCTTCTAAGCCTTGAGACCTGGGCTGTAAATATCAAGAAGACAGAAATATCTCTGCAGCAAAACATTCTATAAAGGGAATAAACCACTTTCTAAGAAGCTGCAGGCTTAAAACAAATAACAGAAGGACTAAATAAAGTCACATCAGAAATAATCTCTTTATAGCAAAAGAAGACTTTTCAGTCTAACGGCTATAAAGGGCTGACAATAGATAAAGTAAATTAAAATGACAGCTAATAAGACAAACAACTTTATCTTAAAAAGATTTGACCTCAGGCAAAAGAGATGGAGCAAATATTGCCTGGTTATATTATCATACAGCTTAAAATACTGTGCCAGAAAATGTATTAATTAATTAAATATAATAAATAAATACAAAATACAAAGGCAGACAGAAAACGTCGAACGACCTTCGAAGATCGTCGAACGGCGCACGGAGATCGTCGAGCTATCGGGCAGATAGTCGAACGATCCAGATAGTCGAACTATCGAAAAAGATAGTCGAACTACCCCGGCAGATAGTCGAGCTATCAGGACAGATAGTCGAACTATCAGATAGTCGATCTATCTAGGACAGATAGTCGAGCTATCAAGCGCACAGAGATAGTCGACCTATCAAGCAGATAGTCGACCTACCTCAGAAAACAGATAGTCGATCTATCAACAGATAGTCGAACTATCAAACCAAACCAGATAGTCGAACTATCAGCAGATAGTCGAACTATCAGATAGTCGACCTATCAGGACAGATAGTCGAACTATCAAAGACAACAGATAGTCGAGCTATCAGCAGATAGTCGAACTATCAAAGCGCAACAGATGGTCGAACTATCAACAGATAGTCGAACCATCAGATAGTTGAACTATCTAAGAAGATAGTCGAACTATCAAGGCAACCGATAGTCGAACTATCAACCGATAGTCGAACTATCCTTGCAGACAAAGCGTCAACCAACTGATAGACGATCGTCGATCAGCCGATAGACGATGGTCGAGCGGCGTTCGACTATAGTCGAACGAAAAACCTACTTAACCAAATTCTCAATTTGGAAAAGCGAGGACCCTACAGCTAGACTTCTAACCATTGACCATAGATATTTCTTGGGTCAAGGGGCACAAAGGAGAGGACTAAACTCAAATCAAACTAGGGTACCAACAATCTCCCCCTATTTGAGTTAAGTCTCTCAAAATCTAAAACAGCTAGCAATAAAACACTAAAAAATAAATTCAGCAAATAGTTAACAATAAACTGGCAGATTATCAATCAGATAGACAAATATAGCACAGCAGTTAATTAAACTATTAAGAATCTTTAGAGTCTGGTAAAGGATCAGAAGAACTAGAAACAAAGGAAATTTTTCTTAGAGGGTCATCTGATTCTTTCTTTGACATCTTCAGGTCCTGAGCACCAATGATCTTCAGTTCTGTAGCTCTGGGGACAACAGCTTCAGGATGTTTTTCCATGTATTTTGACGGATCAAAAATCTCAGGATTTACCTGGAACTTTTCAAATTCTTTCTTTTTGTAAGCTGACATGGTAGTAAAACCAGTCGTATCTTTACCTTCGGCTCTTGCTTTTCTTATTTGGCCTGCTCCTACAAGTTCTTGAAAGCGAGCCATCCTAAAGTTAGGATCGAGCTCAGGATTTTCATATACGGGCTCAGGAGAAGCAGCATCAGCTATTATATCTTTTGATACAGTTTCCTCAGTCTGAACTGGAGAAGGAGAAGGAATTCTTTTCTTTGGAGAAGGAGGTGGGGAAAAGGTTGGTCTTTAAGCCACAACCTCCTTCATTTGTCTTTGAGAACCATAAAATGATTTGCCTTGAGAGCTTTGATAACCTTGTCTTGGTTGGGGCTGAACAGACGCAGATCTTGCAGAAGAGGCACCAGGATTGGCTGATAGGTTCCCAGAGGCTCCTGCACCAGGAGGTGGAGGAGGACCTCTGGGAGTCCATCTTGAGACAGGAGTATCATACCTCTTGGTTCTTTTTCTTTCTTTTTGCTGATTCTTCGAAAACCACATCCAATGCTGAAATTCCTTGGATTTAGGGTCAATGCCCTTCAAAATGTAATATGGAATATCATTATCCTTATTTGGAGGAGGAGGAGCAGCAGCTTTTCTCTTCTTTGATGCAGCTTTCTTTCTCTTTGATTTTTCAGAAATATCAGAATCATCATCATCATCAGAATGGGATGATGGAGGGTTCTCATAAGGATCATAGGCTTCTGAGACAGCCTTTTCTTTAAGCTTTGAAGCAGATTTCTCTTTTTCTTCTTCCATGGCATCCAGAGCCAGAAGGGAGTCTAAATCTAAACCTGGAGAGTCATCCCAGATGGATGACTTTTCAAATTGCAAATCTTTCTCTTTCTCTTTTAAAGATTGAACTCTTAAATTCCATGCTGCTCTTGCTTGAGCTTCTTCCAAACTCAGAACAGGAGAGTCAACTTTGACTTCCTCTTTCTCAGACTCATCTTCTTTATTATCTAAGAAGGATTCCAATTCAAGGTCTACTTGAGTATCAGAAATACTTGGGTCAGCCTCAGAAACAACTGCTATGATCTGAGCAGTTAAATCTTCTTTAATAATATCTGTAAAATTATGAATACATATCTGCTAAATAAGCTTGAATCATTCCTTCAAGGTATTCACAAACTATCAAATTAATCGACTCATCAACAAAACGAATGAAAGAGTTACCTTCATATTTAACCATTTCCCATGATTCATTCAGATAAGAAGTTATGATTCCTTCCAGGAATCTAGCAATCATAGGAGTGGTAAGATCTTCTAAGCAGACTTTAACTGCAATCTCAGATAGCAGGATTCCATCTGCTATATCCTTATCAGACAGAATTGGAACTATAACTTTCTCAGCAGGAGCTGTTTCTTCCTGGGCTGGAGCTATTTCTTCCTCAGCTGGATCTATCTCTTTCTCAGTTGGATCTATCTCTTTCTCAGCTGTCATGACAACATCTGGAACTATTTCTTCCTGAGCAGACATGACTGAATCTTTTAAAGCTGGAGGAGAGGCAGGATGATCTGAGGCATCTTCATTGAACATCTCCCCCTGCCTGATTTCAGTGGATACTGAAACCAGGCCCCTAGAGGAAGATGGCTCAGCTGATTTTGAAATGGATTTGATGGAGGCAGATAAGAGATCAATGGAGGCAGCAAGGGGAGCGATTGCCTCTTCAATCATGGTTTTGATTGAGGGAGTAATCAGCTCCACAATGCGGTAGATAAGCTCAGGAGAGATCTCAATGGAAGAAGGATGTGAGGTGGATGGAGCTGCAGCAGATATGGTAGTGGTGCTGGGATGAGAAATGGTGTGGACAGGGGATCGAGCAGGAGATGGAGCAGGAGAGTTTATTGGGGAATGAATTTGAGAATGAATTGGAGATACAGGAGGAGTAAGAATTCTCTCTGATCCTAACAAATCAAAGCTAGGAGCAGATATCCTAGCCAGATGAGCAGGTAGAGGAGAGGCTGGAGGAGACAGAGGAACAACCATAGTTGTTTCAGGAGCAGCAGAGGAAGAAGGTCGTACCTCAGCAGAAGTTGATGGTACTTCAACTGAGGCAGACGGCAATGCAGAGGAGGAGGAAGGAAGAGCTGAGCCAGCTTCAACAGGTTGAGGAGCGACTGATACAATCCTTGTGTCCTCAGATGTTGCTGGAGCAGATTTCACAAACGTCCTCTTCCACTTAGAGAACAAGTGGGGATCCATCTTCTTGCTGGCGTTGATTGTTGTTGCAGTTGAACTTAGCAGCTGGGGGTATTTCTCTTTAAGGAAGATTCCAATGACCCTTCCTAGGGTGACTTCCTTCTTACCAGTCTTCTTCCTGATTAAATCAAACAAAACAGCTGCCCAATCTATCCTTTTTCGATTAACAATCGCACACATGAGTGCGAATTGCTGCCTTGTTATATTGTCGTGGGCAGAGTGCTTACCCAGGAGCACTTTTCCGACTACCTCAGCGAGGAACTTGATCTTGAAGGGGAAGTTTACTTTGAGCAGCTTGGTGGGAATGCCCTCAGCATGTCCCAGCTCAACCAGCATTCTTCCAAATTCCTGAGCATCTTGCTCATAATCCTCATCACCAATAACTAATCCAAAAACATCAGATAAGACGGTCGGAGTCAGGATAACTTCTTCTCTGCCTATGGTACCAGTCATCGATTCGTCTGTGGAAGACGACGTGAAAGCCCATTCTTTGATTTCTGGAATATTGATCTTAATCCTTTCAGACATCAGCTTCTCTAAACCCTGATCCCTGCAGAGCTGGAGAACTTCCACGATTCCGGCATCGCAGCTGCTGAATGCGTCGAAATCCACGCTGAATCCTGCATCAAACTTCACGACGGCTAAAACTGCTGGAGAGACCGCCATGGATTCGCCGGAGAAGGCACGAGAAAACTGCAGAGAACGAAGAAGACGAAACGCCCGGAAATCGCAAGCGGGAAAGCAGAATGCGAAAGGGCACACTCCGTCGACGATAAAGCAAAAGATCTTTTAACCTAGGTCGACTATCGGTTTTATATTAGACCGGAAATAGTCGATCTATTAAAAAGATACTTGACCTGATAGTCGAATGGCCGTTCGACGATCGGCTCAGAAGCAGAGTAGTCGAACCATCGTTCGGCTATTTCTGGCTTCACACGCAACAAGCTGTCGTCGTTCAGAGATCGACAATGAGCTCAACCAGTTCGACGATGGTCGAACGTCGATCGACGATCTTCAAACAGATAGGCTATCATTAACCAGAGGTCGACGATAGGCTCAATCCGCTCGACGATCTTCGATCATCGTTCGACGATCTTCAAGCAGATTTCAACAAAGGCAGATATAGTCACACTTAGTCTCGTCCATTAATCATGCCTAGTTGAACTAAAAAGAACAGATGCTTTTGTTCATCTAAAGGCTTGGTGAATATATCACCTCTCTGAAACTCAGTGGATATGAACTCAAGACAGATCTTGTTCTTTTCCACACAATCTCTCAGGAAATGGTGCCTAATCTCAATGTGCTTCGTTCTAGAGTGGTGCACTGGATTTTGTGCAATTGAAATAGCACTGGTACTATCACACATGATCTTGGTGTTCTTGTGTGAGTAACCATAATCCACAAGCTGGTTTTGAATCCACAGGATCTGTGAACAACAACTGGCAGCTGCTATATATTCAGCCTCTGCAGTTGAAGTTGAGACAGAAGCCTGCTTCTTACAGAACCAAGAGACCAATCTCTCTCCCAGGAACTGGCAAGTTCCTGAGGTGCTCTTCCTGTCAACTCTGCAGCCAGCATAATCAGAATTAGAATATCCAATTAATTCAAACTCTGACTCAGCTGGGTACCAAAGTCCTAGATCTGGACATCCTTTCAGGTATCTCAGGATTCTCTTTAGAAGAATCAGATGAGATTCCTTGGGGTTGACCTGGAATCTAGCACAGAGGCATGTAGCAAACATTATATCTGGCCTACTTGCAGTTAGATATAATAGGGAACCAACAATGGCCCTATAATTCTTTTGATCAACTGGCTTGCCGTGATCATCAGAATCAATAACTACATTAGTAGCCATGGGTGTAGGCATTGCTGAAGCATCAGCCATCCCAAATTTCTTTACCAATTCCTTGGCATATTTGGATTGGGAGATGAAGATACCATCAGCATCTTGCTTAACTTGAAGACCAAGAAAGTAAGATAGCACACCCATACTACTCATCTCAAACTTAGAATGCATCAAGTTGGAAAACTTTTTGCACAGTTTGGGATCAGTGGAGCCAAAAATAATATCATCTACATACACCTGAACTAACAGGATTGTGTCCTTGTGATGCTTGACGAAAAGGGTTCTATCAACTACTCCCCTAGTAAAGTTGTGCTCTAACAGGAAACTAGCTAAGGTCTCATACCAGGCCCTAGGAGCTTGCTTTAGTCCATAAAGAGCTTTCTGCAACTTAAAAACATGAGAAGGCTGAGTTGAAGAAACAAACCCTGGTGGTTGTTCAACAAACACCTCTTCCTTAAGCTCACCATTTAGGAATGCACTTTTGACATCCATTTGGAACACCTTAAACTTCATGAAGGCTGCATAGGCCAAGAAGATCCTTATTGCTTCTAGCCTTGCAACAGGAGCAAAGGTTTGGTCATAGTCTATACCTTCCTCCTGTCTGTAGCCCTGAGCTACAAGCCTAGCTTTATTCCTTACTATGATTCCATTTGCATCTAACTTGTTTCTATACACCCACTTGGTGCCTATGATCAGTTGGCCTTTAGGTCTTGGAACCAAAGTCCAAACTTTACATCTCTCAAATTGATTGAGCTCCTCTTGCATTGCAATGATCCAGTGGGGATCTAACTCTGCATCTTTAAAGGTGAGGGGCTCAACCTGTGAGAGGAAACAAGCATGCATCACATCCTGTCTTAATTGGTGTCTTGTTTGTACACCAGCTGATATGTCTCAAATCACTTGAGATGTGAGGTGATCTCTAAGTGTGATAATATCAGCAGGTGGGATGTGATCTTCAGCAACAGTTGGGATTAATTCCTCAGGAGGAATTTGATCTACTGTTGGTGGTACAACAGCAGCTTCAACAGCTTCAGCAATGTCTTCATCACTGTCTGATTCAGTGATCTGAAGAGTTGATAGTTGAAGAATTTCTTGAGGGGCATCAGGTACCTGCAAAGAACTGGAGGAAGGAGAATTTTCTTTCTCCTTGTAAAACATCTGATGCTCATCAAATGATACATGCACAGATTCTTCTATCTTACCGGTTGACTTGTTATACACCCTATAAGCTTTGCTTACTTGGGAATATCCAAGCATAATTCCCATTGAAGCTTTTGCTTCAAATTTTCTAATATATTCTTTATTATTATTATGAATATAAACAATACAGCCAAAAACTCTAAAGTAATTAATTTTTGGTTTCTTTCCTTTAAGCAACTCATAAGGAGTTTTACACTTAAGTTTGTGTATCAAACTTCTATTCAAGACATAGTTGGCTGTATTAACAGCTTCTGCCCAATAGGATAGAGGCATGTTAGCATCTGCCAATAATGTACTAGCAGCTTCAATTAGTGTTCTATTCTTCCTTTCAACTACCCCATTTTGTTGGGGAGTTCTAGGAGCTGAGAAGCTATGTTTGATTCCTTCTCTCTCACAGAATTCTTGCATGAGAAGAGAGTCAAACTCAGTACCATGATCACTTCTGATCAAGGCCACATGAGTAGAGTACTCAGTCTGCACACAAAGTAGAAAGTCTGTAAGGGCTTTGAAGTTATCAGACTTAGTTCTCAAAAAGAAAACCCAACTGAACCTAGAGAAGTCATCTACAATTACTAAAGTGTAATACTTCCCTCCTAAACTCTGTACATTTATTGGGCCAAAAAGGTCCAAATGTAATAAATACAGGATTCTAGGAGAGTCACTTTTATTTACAGATTTAAATGAATTCTTGGTTTGCTTGCCTAGCTGACAAGCCTTGCATAGGCTCTCCTTCTTGTAGGGGCAAGAAGGTAAATCTCTAACAAGGTTGTGCTTAGATAACCTAGATATATTTTTAAGGTTTACATGACTAAGCCTTTTATGCCATAGGGAATTATTATTAAGGGTTACTTCATTAAACAGGCAGATTTCAGAGTGAGATGAATTAAAATCTACTAAATAAATATTACCTATTCTAATGCCTATTAAAACAATATTATTATTCAAAGTAATATTGCAAGATGAGTTGAAAAATGAAACCTGGTAGCCAGCATCACATAGCTGGCTGACTGAAATCAGGTTATGCTTCAGTCCATTGACATAAGCAACTCTCTTGAATGTAACTACTCCAATTGTGATCTTGCCATAGCCTTCTGTCTGACCACAGCTAGAGTCTCCAAAGATAACCTTTGGGCCAAGCTTAGCTTAAAACTTTGACAGTAGATCTTTATTCCCTGTCATATGCTTAGAGCATCCACTATCCAAATACCACTTATTTTGAGTGATTGGATAGGCCTTCACCTGCAAGACAATTATTTAGACAGAGTGGACCCAGGTAACCTTGGGTCCCTTGTTTTTCACATAAGAAAAACTGGAAATATAAGAGAATGCAGGCTGAGGGTGATAACCTAGTGGGTGAGATCTCCTAGGTGGGATTCTCCATGCTGATGATGGGTCAACAAACCTAGGGTTTCTATTCTCATTTAGGTTTCTATGGAATGGATTATGATTTTGAAAATCATATTGAAATCGTCGATCGACGTTCGACGATGGGTGCTCAGATCGTCGAGCTTCGTTCGACCATGGAGCTTCCGATCGTCGAGCGGCGTTCGACGCTCTTTGCATTTCTTTAAAAAACTTCTTTCTCTTTTCTCTCTTAGCTTTATTTAGGGTTTTATTTACAAGGTTTACTTGCTCAGTGTTCTTCTTTCCACTAGCTGAAATGAAGTTCACTGGAGTTGAAAGATTATTTTTAAGCAGGACTGGGGGTTCACTGGGAGAAGCTCCTAAGCCTAGTTTATCATTACCTGACCTAGTGTTAGTCATGCTGGTAATTTCTAACAGCTTAAGGCTTCTACCATTAAGGGATTCTTCTAATCTCTTAGACTTAGCTAATTCTATTTTAAGAAATTTAATTTCTTCACTACAAGTAGTGAGATCTTCCTTTAACCTAATGTTTTCAGAGGCTATTGATTCTGAGTCAGCTAACCTATTTCTAAGTTCTTTTATTTCTTTTTCTGAACTAATTAAATCTAAACACAAAGATTTAAATTCTAACTTAAACTCTTCTGAAGTAAAATCATAAGATGAAAGTACCTCATCTTCAGTAGGCATCTCTTCATCAGAATCAGAACTCTCTGCAGCAGAGTGGTTGCTGCAGGCATCTATTGCCATTAGGCAAACTTCTTTTGCCTTCTTCTCTTCCTCATCTTCACTGGAGCTTGATGAGGAGGATTCTTCATCAGAATCACTCCAGGTTTCAGCAATGAAACCTCTCTCCTTCTTCTTGTTTTTGTGGGAGGATGGCTAGGAGTGCTTCCTGTGTTGTTCTTTTTCTTTTCTCTTTTCTTTGTTTTTCTCCTCTGGACATTCTGGCAAAATATGTCCAGGCTTCCTGCAACCATAACAAATGATTTCTTTAGCAGGAGATCGATCATACCTTGGTTTGTCTTCATAGCGTGAAGACTTCTTTCTGAACTCCTTTCTTCCCATCTTGAGAAATCTTTTGGCAAACAATGCCATAAGTTCCTCATTATATTGGCTGCCTTCAGACACATCTGCAGCCTTAAGAGCTAGAGATTGCTCTTTTCTTGTTGGAGTGGGGGTCTTGGCTTCAGCTTCTGCTTCTCTGGTCTTCAGCACTTGCTCAAAAGACTTGAGCTTGCCGAGGAGAGCTTCAGTTGAGATCTCATTAGTGCTTCTGGCTTCCTTGATGGGCCAGATTCTTAGATCCCATGTGCTAGGGAAGCACATAAGAATCTTATCATTGACCTCTGTCAATGATATGTCCTTGTCCAGGGTCCTCAGCTCATTGATGATTGAGCTGAGCCTGGTGTACATAGCTTCAACTGATTCAGCATCAGTTTTCTTGAAGTTCTCATACTGTGAGATAAGGTTGGACCTTCTGTCCTTCCTTTCATCAGCTGAACCAGCTACAATCTGGTTCAGTGTATCCCACATGGCCTTTGCTGAGGAGCAGTCAGCCACCTTTTGGAACACCTCATCAGACATTGTCTGAGCCAGTATGTTCATTGCCTTGGCATCTGCAATTTTGGCCTTCTTGTATTCATCATTGTAGTCTGGAGGAGGCACTGCACTCATATCAGATGATGAGGCAGTGGCAGCAGCAGGTGCTCTTGGGGGACCTGACAAAATAGAAGCAAAGATGCTTTCATCAATAGAGTTCATATATAATTTAATCCTTGCCTTCCAGATGCCAAACTTTGCTAAGTTGCATGCTGGAGGTCTGGTGCTAGAATAATCCTTAGACTGGGCCATGATAGTGAATATCTATAAGCTCTTGGTATCTATCAGGATCTTGTGACTTAGGTGTTAGCCTATACAGTCAGTCAACCTCCCTCTGATACCAATTGAAAGTGAAGGGATAGATACTACTCTAGAGGGGGGGTGAATAGAGTTATCAAATTTTGCACAGACAAAACTTAATATTCTACCCAACTCCCTTGGAGTGAAGTGCGGAATGAAAAGATTATAGATATTGATTTAACCTTAAAGCCTAACACAAGTGATGTGTACAACCACAAGCTAACTGTAATTACAATTAAGCTTGGAAAAACCTAATCAGCAACTAGCAACCTAGTTATATCTAATCACAGCCACAATGCAGGAATTAAACAGTGGAATCCAGACGACACAAGGAAATTTATAGTGGTTCCCCAAACAACTTGGGTACGTCCACTCTTCTACCCACACGGTAGGAATCCACTCAGGTTTTTGATCAGGTGCCCTGCCACCAACAGGATCTGTTTCAGGTAGATCCAGAAACCCTTTAGACTTTTGATCAGGTGTCTAAAAACCAAGCATAGGTTTTTGATCAGGTGCCCTGCCACCAAGGGATACTTTTGAAGGGAGTAATAACCCTGTACAGGAGGGGGAAGAAGGTTAAGATGTCTTCTCTATTTTACAATAGATTAGAGAAGCACAAAAGCTTGCACTGAGCTAGAATGCTCTAAAGAATCAAGGCTCCCCCTGGCTCAAGAATGTCCAGGTGAAGTCTTGCTTCAGTGCAGAGAAACTCTTCAGAAAGTTCTGAAGGAAAGAGCTACAGGAAGAAAGTAAATAATAAAATCAAAGTTCTTCAAGCAGTTATCTTCTTCTTCTTCTTCTTCAAAGGAACTCTGAGTTGAACTTCCTGAAAGCAGGAGAACTCAGGTGAAGAAGAGATGAAGATCTTAACACTTCTCAGTTAGATGGAGATTGCTGAGAGCAGGAAGCTTGAGCTTGATGAGGGCTTGAGAATGAACAACTGGTTAGCTATTAGCTTCTGTTAACTATCTTGAATCCTTCTTCAAAGGGTTCTTTATATAATCATCAGCAAGCAACGGCTCTCTTCCATTTGAATTATTTGTCTTCTTCTAAGCCTTGAGACCTGGGCTGTAAATATCAAGAAGACAGAAATATCTCTGCAGTAAAACATTCTATAAAGGGAATAAACCACTTTCTAAGAAGCTGCAGGCTTAAAACAAATAACAGAAGGACTAAATAAATTCACATCAGAAATAATCTCTTTATAGCAAAAGAAGACTTTTCAGTCTAACGGCTATAAAGGGCTGACAATAGATAAAGTAAATTAAAATGACAGCTAATAAGACAAACAACTTTATCTTAAAAAGATTTGACCTCAGGCAAAATAGATGGAGCAAATATTGCCTGGTTATATTATCATACAGCTTAAAATACTGTGCCAGAAAATGTATTAATTAATTAAATATAATAAATAAATACAAAATACAAAGGCAGACAGAAAACGTCGAATGACCTTCGAAGATCGTCGAACGGCGCACGGAGATCGTCGAGCTATCGGGCAGATAGTCGAACGATCCAGATAGTCGAACTATCGAAAAAGATAGTCGAACTACCCCGGCAGATAGTCGAGGTATCTGGACAGATAGTCGAACTATCAGATAGTCGATCTATCTAGGACAGATAGTCGAGCTATCAAGCGCACAGAGATAGTCGACCTATCAAGCAGATAGTCGACCTACCTCAGAAAATAGATAGTCGATCTATCAACAGATAGTCGAACTATCAAACCAAACCAGATAGTCGAACTATCAGCAGATAGTCGAACTATCAGATAGTCGACCTATCAGGACAGATAGTCGAACTATCAAAGACAACAGATAGTCGAGCTATCAGCAGATAGTCGAACTATCAAAGCGCAACAGATGGTCGAACTATCAACAGATAGTCGAACCATCAGATAGTTGAACTATCTAAGAAGATAGTCGAACTATCAAGGCAACCGATAGTCGAACTATCAACCGATAGTCGAACTATCCTTGCAGACAAAGCGTCGACCAACTGATAGACGATCGTCGATCAGCCGATAGACGATGGTCGAGCGGCGTTCGACTATAGTCGAACGAAAAACCTACTTAACCAAATTCTCAATTTGGAAAAGCGAGGACCCTACAACTAGACTTCTAACCATTGACCATAGATATTTCTTGGGTCAAGGGGCACAAAGGAGAGGACTAAACTCAAATCAAACTAGGGTACCAACACAAGAGTAGCCTAATAGGCTAGGTAAACTGTACTTGTTCTCACTCGTGCCGGGTTGGAGGGACTTGGAGTCTATTGACTACTTGCTCACCCGTGCAGAGTTGGAGGGAATTTATTAGTTATATATTCACTCATGTCGGGTTGGAGGGACTTGGAGTCTATTGACTACTTGCTCACTCGTGTAGAGTTGGAAGGAAGTGTTTGGTTTACTTGCTCACCCTTTCAGGGTTGGAGGTATCAGGACAGGTTGGTCCTACGAGCTGGAGGCTCGAGATGAAATACTTGTATGTGCATAAATGGTGGTGGGTCATGCGGTACTGGGCCAATCGTCACACCGATGGCAGTACGGTGACTCGGGTGAGGTGTACGGGTGGAAGGGCCAGTATGTTGTTTAATACTGCGGTCAGGCAGACAATCCCTGAAGACGTATACCCGACCTAAAAGTTTAGCAGGTAGCTAGCAATAGTACGCAGAGACTCTAGAGTGCACTTGTTGGTGTACAGAGGCGTACAGGAGAGGTCTTGGCCTGGTAGTGTGTATACTCGCCTAGAAAGCGGAAGCGCTCGTTCCGCTGCTGCCGTAGCCACAATGGCGGTACCTGAGAGTGATGCTAGCTCTCGAAAAGTGGGAACTAAAGGTCTGTGATCACGGAGTCATTGTGTGTGAGTTGCACTTGCCTGGTGCATAATTTGCATCATAACATTCATTCATGTTAGAACATACGCTTCATAGATCCTTATCATATAAATTAGTATGGGCTCTTTTATATGATAAGTTACAATTCCTGGAAACCTTAACTTATAAATTTGAATGTGCATTTTTATAAGTTAAGGTACGCCTGTTATGATAGATAGCTTTATATTTCAGCTTACTTTATTCATGCTCTTACTTTCAGTTCTTTTCTTTTACAAGTACTGCTTTTACTTACTTGTACTACATACTTAGTACTACTAGAGTAGGATAACCATACCTATTACAACTGCTAGTTAACTCTTGTCACCTACTTCCACTTTTGCTACCCCTTGTTGTCCTCCGCTTCGTCCTCCCGCTCGGTGCCTAGGAGTTGCGGGGCGAGGTGCGGAGAAAATGACTTAGTCTTTTTGACTAATGGTCGGTGACCATACCATTTTAGGAGCACGAGGAGATGGAGCAGTACGTCGAGGATCCAGGACTTGAGGAGCAGATGTCGATACCACCCACTACTACTACTAGAGCACATGTTCAGGTGTGATGAGTTGAGATTTTAGATTCCACTGCTGTTAGATTGAGAGAGAGTGATTTGATATTGATGTACTGGGCATAAGCCCTTATTCACTTTCATTATTGTACTCATTTTGGACTACATATTGTTGTACTTTTCATTTGTTATATATGACTAGTACTGTAAATGTGGACTTACTGTGATATTTACTCTGTTTTATACTTCTATTTCTCACATTGGCCGACAGGTTATGATCGTACTAGCCGGTAGAATCGGCGAATTGCGGTGTCGACTAACCCGTGTGTTAGTGTCTGTAAGACCCCCTTTTTTGTCTTTTAATACTCGTGGTCTTAGGCCCAGAATCGCCGCTTTGCGGTGAAACCTTCACGTCCTGAAGGGTCATCACCACAAGGCGCCGATTCTGCCGGTCAATTTGATCACAGAAAGTTAGCATAAAATGAAGTAAGTAAAAGCAAGTCCACTGAAATAAATCACATATATAAAAATAAAACTCCACGAAGGGAGTGTCAATAGAATAGTATATCAGAGTACTAAAAATACGGGCTTAAGCCCGGTACAACATGTCCTCACTACAAATCACTCATGCGGAAGCAAAAACAGAAACTAATCAAGTTCGAGACTCACGGTCCCGGCTGTATGAACTCCGGAGCTAGACTGCCCCATCTCCAAGCGCACCGGTCTCTAGGGCTGCTCCTCCATGCTGGGCTCCACGATCCCCTAAATGATGCGGTTCAAAAATCGTTAGTCATAAAGACTAAGCCCTATCATCCCCTACCCCTTCCCCCCATGGCTCCTAGACACCGAGCGGAGAGGAAGAAAGGGAAGGACATGAAGGTGGAGAATGAATCAAAAGAAAATAGGTGGCAGCGGAACTAATCTAGTGATTCTATAATAAATATGACAGAAACAAAAAGTAGGAAAAGTAACCTTAACTTATGTGCGGAAGCGCATAATCCAAGGGATCTTCTGCAAGGCTCCCATTGTATAAAGTGTCCCATACCACTTATACGTTGAGGTGTCGGTTATCAAACAGCAGCATATATGTATTGAATTTAACCTTAATTTATAAACTTGCACACACAAACTTATAGACCAAGGGGTCGTTTTGTAGGTCCTAATGTATAAGCGTCTCATACCACTTATACTTTAGGTGTCAGGGTTAAATGAATCGATTATGCTATGACATGCAAGTGGGTATGATGGAACATGCAAGTGCAACTCACACACCCGACTCTGTGCACACAGACCTTTAGTTCCCCCTTTCGGAGCCGTTACCTCCAAGGATACCTCCGTAGTGGGAGACGGAAGCAGTGGGTTGGGCCTCGCCCACCTCTAATCCAATAAAGCACTACCGGTAAAACCTATCGTACGCTTCAATGCTTGGTGCACTAAGCGGACGCCCGCGTACTCTTGCCGGCTGGCGCACCGGACTTAGCTTTGGCGAAGTGTAAAAACTACACTTGCTGAGTCAGCGTATTGGCGTCGGTGCATCGACCCTCCAATACCGAAGACCCACCACTTAATTTTCAATCCTTTTATGCACATGCGAATTTAATCATAATCACACAAAAACCGAGCCGAAGCTCCTCGGACCAAAACGTCCGTCTCTTAACAAATCGAGTCGAAGCTCCCCGGACCATTCCGTCCGTCTCTTAACCAACCGAGCCGAAGCTCCCATCAATCTTCCTGTGCTAACAGTGTTTGAGAAAGGTGCAACCCTAATTACTATGTTACTCTTGTCAGCTTATTATTACAGTTTACGTTAACCAAGGACTGTCCCCGGTATTCCCCGTGAAGGGCTCTCAAAGGGCACTAGGAACTATGATGGTAGTTGAAGCCCATCGTTCCCTTTCGCAAGGCACTTATTGTTATTGGTTGAATTCCCTTACCCATTCCCTTCTCATGTTACGATAGGCTAACCTTGGGTGATTTTTGACCTTCCTCTCTTCGGGGAAGACGATCTTTCGTCAAACCCGAGCACCTCTTAACTCTAGTTAACACCACTTCTCATTATTCTTCATTTCATTCTATTGCGATATCATCCACATCTATCCTCCCAGACAAAATGGCTAACTCCAACACTATCCCAGATCATGTCCTATTGCAATTTAACAATTTGTTATAAGCAGACCAACTTAGACTAAATGTCGAACCGGTTAGGCAATGATCCAATATTCATCCAAATGCCCTAAGTTATTTACTGGAGACTTATCATGATATAATTAGCCTAAATCCAGAATGTGGTAATTTTCCTAATTTATCTGGCATTTAATTAATTTCCTCAAAAATTCCAAGGGCTACCGGTTTGAACATGAACTACCCTAAGTTCTCATTCAAGATGTCGAACAAAATTATAATAAATAGTATGTTATCTCAATATGGTAAATCCAAAGTATCATAATTTTTCTATCCTCAAAAGGGCACTAAAACTATTTTAGCCATAGCTTCTATATGTCGTTATTTATGAATCAAGTACAGGGAATATTCTTCCAAAAATTATAAATAAATTATACTATGCAGATAAAGCCTTACAAATAACATTGGGCCACTTTCATAATTTTTCAGTAATAATATCATCCATAATTAATTTCTAAAGCATAGAACCCTTTTTAACATTTTTGAATGAAGTACTTGATTCACTCAACTAAAAATTATACAAAAATTCAAGGGAAACCATTCTGTCTTAAAACATTTACTTCCAAGATTTCATGAGATTTCAATGATCAGAAAGATACAAATAATTAAAACATCAATTAGGGCTATAATCAGCTTTACAAATGCAGTGCTGGAAATAAACATCATAAAATTCCAGTAAAATTTCTATAAATTCTACCCACTCCAAAACTCACTCTACCCGAGTTTCACAGCCTTTAGATAATGTTTAGTGACGGATTGTGCTTAATTAGTATTTTACCCTAAAGCTAAGATTAGGGTTTTGAGGTATCTACCTATCTCCAAATCCTCCAAGATTCCATCCAGATGATTTATATTATGTTAATGTCAACTCTACTGAATCTCAAGACAATATGAGAGCAATTTCCTCCATGTCCTTCACAACCCTCAAAACCCTCCATTTAGGGTTTGAGCTTGGATCTTAGGGTAAACCAACCCCTATTCTCACCATTTTCTCCAAGTGGGTTATAATAACCCTTCCAAGTCAGTGGTCGAAATATGATGCGTGGAAAATACGGCAAGCGCACCGGTCGCACAAGTAATAAAGTTTGGGAATAAATCCCCGAGTGTCGGTCTCTTGAGGAACACAGTAAGGGATGAGTTAATTTCGAGGAGGACTTGAGATTGAAGTCCTTAGGGCGAAGGTAACAAAGGGGGTTTGATGATTGCGGAAAATAAAGTAAAAATCTAACAACTACTCCTATGCAACGCCGCTATGCGATGCTTAGCCAGGCGGGATGGAAGACTAGTCGGGCCGCAATGCACCGAATCGCTAGGCGGATGGGCGAGTAGGCAAGCGTATGAGGTGGAGAGAACGGCGGAAATCCTACTATGCAGGCCGCTATGCACTGCTTCGCCAGGCGGGATGGAAACTACACGGGCCGCTATGCACCGAATCGCTTGGCGGATGGAAGAGTAGGCTAGCGGATGAGGTGGTGAGAATGGCGGAATGAGGGTCGTGAGCACCTCTTCGCAACGCACGCCACTAGCAATTGCTAGTGCGGCAAGGATGGATGGATGGTGGAGTAATAAGGCGCACCTCAAGCAATAAATAACGAAAATACAAATCACATAGACATGATTTAGCATAAGCGTTAATTACAATAAGCGTACTTCATCAATACAAGGAAAATAACTAAGCTAACAACAACAAGAGGAAGAGGTGTGCGAATCGACCGAATCCGAAGCCTTATTGAGGGTTCACGGTTGGAATCCCGGGTTGTCAATCCGAGTTCAAGCTCGGTCCTCAACTGCGTCCGGGGTAGAGGAGGCTGTCACTCACTCCCAATGGACCCGTCTTCTTCGTTGAAGTGACCCGTAGATTGCGGCTCCAGCTCCTCCTAACTTGATGGAGAAAGCTAGGTCAAAACTCCGCTTGAAGCTCAAGGATGAAGGAGGAGGCCGAGAGGATGCTCCGGCGTTGATTTGGCGTTGAAAGCTTGCCCGGAGACCCTCCCTAAGGTGGAGAATGAAGGAGGACGGTGGAAACCCTCCTCGGAGCAGAAAACGGCGGAAAAATTGCGGATCGGGACAATCTCCCGAATAGGGCGAAACCTGCGCTATTTATAGAAAACAGAATTTAAACAGCGGGCACGATCACTGGCGCACGACCAGTGGTCGTGCGCGATATAGTCAGTGATCGTGCGATATGGAGGCAGAAAAGTGGAAAAAGATATAATGACTGCGCACGACCGGCAGCGCACGAGCAGTGATCGTGCGCGGTATGGCTGGTGATCGTGCGATATGCCGGGACAGAACTTTCACAGGAGAGGTCATGACTGCGCACGACCGATGATCGTGCGCCAAAGAGGTCGATGGTCGTGCGTGGGTAAAAACGCACGACCATTGACTCCTTTGCCAAAAATGGGGAAAGTCCGATGCCGGACACCCACACGATCCCAGAACTTGCAGGAAAACTGGACGGGATGTCGATCATGGCAGTCACAGACATAAATAATATGCAAGCAAAAAGGGAAATACACACACACACGGAAATAGGCTAAAAAAGTGCACAAGACGTGGAAAACCGTAGCGAACCAAAAGAAGTGCAAATGACGCTAAACAGTGTGCAAAGACAAGAAAATAAGCCTAGATGAGTCCGAAAATAGGTATATAAAGAGGACTCATCACACCCCCAGACTTAACCGTTTGCGCGTCCCGAGCAAACACAACCTAAGCAGACGGGGAAAATGAACTAGCTAACAAAGAAATTGCAAAACGGAGTACCATGCGGAGTCGCATGCTCGCGTGCATAAAAATAAAGTAGAGAAAATTCTTAAGTATACAAAATATTTTATATTTTCCACAATGCGTAGCAAAAATTTATTATTACTCAAAAGTAGAATCACGGTGAATCATCCGGTCCTACGCAGGAAGAAAGTAGACAGGCCACTAAGGTGAGCATTGCTGAAGACCGGGGCTCAAGATTACCCCCAAAGGAATCCACCAATGTCGGAAAC
The DNA here is from genome assembly GCA_039513925.1 of Platanthera zijinensis. Classification (NCBI taxonomy): domain Eukaryota; kingdom Viridiplantae; phylum Streptophyta; class Magnoliopsida; order Asparagales; family Orchidaceae; genus Platanthera; species Platanthera zijinensis. The sequence continues at coordinate 102,862,339 of CM077083.1, forward strand.
CATACGCTTGCCCGTTCGCACTCTCTCCACGGCACTAGTCAACTCAAGCGCATGTCCGTAGGACTTCAGGTAATAATGGGGCTTGGGTTACGGTGAGGAAAACAAGGATAAACATGAAGGGTATGCACCTAACCCAAATGAGCTAACGTACAAAACTAGTACCCCGCTGCCCACAAAATAAACACGGGTGCACCACACCCCCAGACTTAACTTTTACTAAATGGGTGTGTGCACCACCTACTCCAAATCAAAATCATCTCCAAAAGATTTTCAATTAAACTTTTTCTTTCATCATCATTTTTTTTTTTTTTTACAAACATTTCATTTTTTTTTCTTTTTATTTTCAAAATCTCAGCAAATAAAAACTTGGGCGCGCTTCCACATTTTCACGAATAAAAATACCACATCACAACCCAACATGAAAATATAAAACACTAAGCTCGACTTGGGTGTGCGACTAGGATCAGCTATGAGGCTTTGGCGAATATAGTGGAGCTGAATCAAAAGGAAGGGTAGGCACAAAGGGGCTAGCAAGGGCGATGTTAGGAATGGGTACAAAGCTCAACCGGGCCATAGGTGGCCTACATCACTCTCACGCTAGACTAACCGTGTACCAATGCTTCAAGAATAGCTTGGGGCAAGTTCTTAGCAACCGAGAAAGATAATCCTTCCTCCCGACTCAAGCAATACGAGTCTAGTGGCGGCTACACACATTCCTACGCTGCCGTTTGATTCACATCGGATTCACCAACTTTTGAGTAGAATAAAAAGAATTTACGCAGATAGAAGAATATAAAACTATAAGCATATAGAAAAATTAAATCTACTCAAATTTCTATACAAAACGAGAGCAGTTGACTAGAAACACAGCAAGGCCAACATTTTACTCCGTCGCACAATCCTAAACTAGCACATAAATTTTCCAAATCTAACAAAGATACAGGTTCAACACGTGACACGCAAACCGCTAAGCTCGCGCTCATGTGGGTGCAGTGGTGTGCGATGCAATGAACATAAACAAAATAAAATACAAAAAGCTTCTAGTATGCAAAAGAAATGTGCACGTGCAAAAGGTAAACTGACTCTCCCCCAGACTTAAACTAAACTACACAGCAAATGATATAGAAATTAAAATCAGAATGAGCTAAGGGAAGAGGTTACCCAATGCTCAGCTAGTGAGCATACCAGAAGACGCGTGAAAAGTAAAAGCAGGCCCGCCATACGAAGAATCACAACCCTGCCAATGCGTAGTTTCCATGAATACCTGCAGGGGTGAGCTCCGCAAAAACAAAAGAAAAATATACAAAAAGAAATACTAAACTAAGCTAGACATAAAAAAAAGAAAAATGCAGAAAATGAAAGATAAGCACTGGGGTTATTGTCATCCCAGCACTACTTATTCAGCAAAAGAAAAGTTCTAGCTAATGGGCCTATGAAAAGAAAAGTGCACAGGCAACTGTCCTAATATCCGTATCGGTAATGGGTACCGATACGGTGATAGAACAGTTACCCCTCTGCCAAAATAATCATACCTGCTCCCCGCAGGCAGAGGAAATAGGAAGTAAGATGAGGAGGAGCACTGGTCCTCACTCATCTCACCACAAAACAAATCCTTGCCTAGCAAGGGGTCATCCCACACAGGTGCGTAGGAGTCAACGGCTTGAGCACAAGGCTCATCGTCATCCCAGCACACCAGCGGAGAATCAACCCGCACAGGCTCAGATATGGAAGGGGGATCAAGGAATAAAAAAGATGAAGAACTAAAATAATCAGAAAATGGGAGAGTGACTCCGGCTTCACTCTCAGCAGGATCCAAACAAAGATCATCGTCGGTATCATACGAGTCGTATCGGGGGGAATCCGACAACTCGAGGTCCACGGTGGTAAGAAGAACGACCTCGTCCAACAAAGAGGTGCAAACCTCCGCATCGGAAAGAGGATATTCCTCGTCCCACCGGGGTGCGTAGAAGTGTTCCGAAGATCCACATTCTCCGTCGGAGATACTAGAATCCTCATCCCACTTCGGCGCAACCTCGGGCACCGAATCATCCACAAATACGGCATCATCAGCCGACTCACAAGAAAAAGGAGTAGAAAACTCCGGCAAATACTGCGTAGGGGCAAAGCTGCTCACAAAATCAGGCATAGAATGCGCAGGCCCCTTCGCAACATCATCCGCAGACGCCACCCCGTCGACGACCGGAACACTCTCCTCGTCCCATACAGGATCGTCCATGAGTTCCCGATCCACTCCTTGCGGGCTAACATCCGAGTGAGAGTGATCACTCAAAGGGAGCTCATAAAAAGGGGTTGAGGAACCCATGAAGGAACTATATGCGACGAGAGATTCTTCCGTAATCTCAACGGGCAAAGATCGAGCAAGGTGCGCCATGTCAGTGTATGGGCCAGGCAACACCCTGGTAGGCCCATCCACAGTAGTCTCCCGCGAACAGGGGACTGCTGCGGATGCGCCCACAGAGGTAGAAGGCTTGCACAAGCGAGGGCAATCCTTCAACATATGGCCCACACCTTGACATAAAATACACCGAAAACAGTGCTCGGCATTAGAAACAGCGATGGCATCGATGCATCTCCGCAAAGCGTCAAAAATACGGCACTCGGCAGCAGAATCCATCGCGAACAGAAATATTTACCGGAAATTACTACACACAAGAATAAAACAACTCGGATCTGCAATATTAAAAAAAAAGAAAACAAGGAAGGGACAAAAAAAATAAAGTAAACAATTTCAAAAACTAAAATAAAGATAAAACAGGGTATGAACAAATGGACAAGGGCGACTATCTCGCATCTACCTCTTCAAAAACTTAAACGACTGTGTTCCCCGGCAACGGCGCCAAAAACTTGATGCGTGGAAAATACGGCAAGCGCACCGGTCGCACAAGTAATAAAGTTTGGGAATAAATCCCCGAGTGTCGGTCTCTTGAGGAACACAGTAAGGGATGAGTTAATTTCGAGGAGGACTTGAGATTGAAGTCCTTAGGGCGAAGGTAACAAAGGGGGTTTGATGATTGCGGAAAATAAAGTAAAAATCTAACAACTACTCCTATGCAACGCCGCTATGCGATGCTTCGCCAGGCGGGATGGAAGACTAGTCGGGCCGCAATGCACCGAATCGCTAGGCGGATGGGCGAGTAGGCAAGCGTATGAGGTGGAGAGAACGGCGGAAATCCTACTATGCAGGCCGCTATGCACTGCTTCGCCAGGCGGGATGGAAACTACACAGGCCGCTATGCACCGAATCGCTTGGCGGATGGAAGAGTAGGCTAGCGGATGAGGTGGTGAGAATGGCGGAATGAGGGTTGTGAGCACCTCTTCGCAACGCACGCCACTAGCAATTGCTAGTGCGGCAAGGGTGGATGGATGGTGGAGTAATAAGGCGCACCTCAAGCAATAAATAACGAAAATACAAATCACATAGACATGATTTAGCACAAGCGTTAATTACAATAAGCGTACTTCATCAATACAAGGAAAATAACTAAGCTAACAACAACAAGAGGAAGAGGTGTGCGAATCGACCGAATCCGAAGCCTTATTGAGGGTTCACGGTTGGAATCCTGGGTTGTCAATCCGAGTTCAAGCTCGGTCCTCAACTGCGTCCGGGGTAGAGGAGGCTGTCACTCACTCCCAATGGACCCGTCTTCTTCATTGAAGTGACCCGTAGATTGCGGCTCCAGCTCCTCCTAACTTGATGGAGAAAGCTAGGTCAAAACTCCGCTTGAAGCTCAAGGATGAAGGAGGAGGCCGAGAGGATGCTCCGGCGTTGATTTGGCGTTGAAAGCTTGCCCGGAGACCCTCCCTAAGGTGGAGAATGAAGGAGGACGGTGGAAACCCTCCTCGGAGCAGAAAACGGCGGAAAAATCGCGGATCGGGACAATCTCCCGAATAGGGCGAAACCTGCGCTATTTATAGAAAACAGAATTTAAACAGCGCGCACGATCACTGGCGCACGACCAGTGGTCGTGCGCGATATAGTCAGTGATCGTGCGATATGGAGGCAGAAAAGTGGAAAAAGATATAATGACTGCGCACGACCGGCAGCGCACGAGCAGTGATCGTGCGCGGTATGGCTGGTGATCGTGCGATATGCCGGGACAGAACTTTCACAGGAGAGGTCATGACTGCGCACGACCGATGATCGTGCGCCAAAGAGGTCGATGGTCGTGCGTGGGTAAAAACGCACGACCATTGACTCCTTTGCCAAAAATGGGGAAAGTCCGATGCCGGACGCCCACACGATCCCAGAACCTGCAGGAAAACTGGACGGGATGTCGATCATGGCAGTCACAGACATAAATAATATGCAAGCAAAAAGGGAAATACACACACACACACGGAAATAGGCTAAAAAAGTGCACAAGACGTGGAAAACCGTAGCGAACCAAAAGAAGTGCAAATGACGCTAAACAGTGTGCAAAGACAAGAAAATAAGCCTAGATGAGTCCGAAAATAGGTATATAAAGAGGACTCATCAAAATATCAGCCTCTGTTGAGGTGATTTGACCATTCTAACTTCTAGTGCACTCTTTACTCAAAAATGCCTCACTATTGCCTAGTAAAGAATAGGTGACTCCCTATCCAAAACTAATCTCAATGAGTTGAAAATTTGTGCAGAGCTAAGTTTTATAGCCAAGGACCACTCACCAAAATTTGGGAGGGTTTGGAAGTCATTTGACCACTTAAATAAATTCCTCTAAGTTTATTAAATTAAAACAAAAACTTTAGGAAAAGTCTCTTCAAAAATTCCCATTTTCGGACAGCCTCTAGATATGGCTAAGGGAAACCCCCTGCCCAAATTTCAAGTCATTTGGACAAAGGAAGAAGAGTGGGCATCTATTTTAGTTTCTGCCCAACTCTAGGTAAAGCCCCCATTAAAACAGGTGCTGCGGTCAAACCGCTTACCCAAACAAGTTGAAATAAATTTTAAATTAAACTAGACTCGAAGGGCTACAACTTTCGTGACTGGAAATTTTTCCTAAAACGGCCTCTGCATGCTTCGGTTTGCAGCATCAAAATAAGCCTATTTTATGTATATTTACCTTATATATTATGTACTTAATTTTCATATTATAATAATGTTTTACTGTTCATCTTCCCTACCAAACAGAACCCGAAACAAAAACTCAGAAAAACCATATTTCGTGTAACCCTTCCGTGATCCGTCGCCGGCCGGCCGGTCACTTACCTGGCCAGCCACCACCACCACCACCTCCGTCGAGGCGATGGCTATCGGTCGGCGGTGGTTTGGCCGCCGGAGGTGGTGGTTTCCGGCGTACCCAAAAAATATATTTTTCATGGTTTTCCATGAAAACTTGAGATAGGTTCGGCTCAGTTGAGCACGAACTTCATTCCTAAGATCCTAAGTTCTACCCATAAGAGAAGAAGTAGAGGAGGACCTTGTTCGCAGTTTGAAGACGAGATGAACGTCGGATTGTCATGGCGCGGTGGTGGCGTTCCCGAACTTTTCCTACAGCAAGAGCAGAAATCTGAAATTGTTTGGTCAAGAGTGTAACCTTCTCCTCTTGCTCTAAGGGGGCTTTTATAGGTCTCCAAGTGGGGAGGGGAAAGGATGAAACATTCATGGCCATAAATGCCCTCTCTCTCTCTCTTAATATTATTTCGGTTATGGTGCAGGGAAGGAAACGGTGGAAGATGAGAAGACTGATCCAGGTGGCGATTTCCTATTGGGTCAACTCTTCCTCATTTTATTAAGTAATCAGAGAAAGAAACGGCTCATAAATACTCCTGCTGTAAATTCCCATAATCAGAATTGATTATGACTTCGGTTACAGAAATTTCCAGCCTGGCTGACATTTCGGCCCTTGTCACGGGCGTGTCACGTAGGTCACGGGCGTGACAGACCCTTGTGGAAAGTTCTGAGTTCGACGATCGTCGAAGGAGGGACACGCCCTAGGTCACGGGCGTGACACATAGGTCACGGGCATGATAGGGCCATGATGTAAATTCTGCGCTCGTCGATCGTCTCGCTGAGATAAACGATCGTCGAAGGGGGTTACGCCCTAGGTCACGGGCGTGACACCTAAGTCACGGGCGTGACGGGGCCTTGATGCAAATTCTGCCCTCGACGATCATCGAAGGGGGTCACGCCCTAGGTCACGGGCGTGACACGTAGGTCACGGGCGTGACAGGACCGGGTTGCAAAAATCTGCGCTCGACGATCGTCTTCATGAGATCGATGATCGTCGAAGGGGTCACGCCCTAGTCACGGGCGTGACGGGTCTGTCACGGGCGTGACCAACCCTTGACTCCAAGTCTAGGTTGATGGACCTCAATTTTTGGGCTCCCTAAGGTTCTATCACGACAGACCGACTCTTAGGGGTCTAGCCGGAAATGGGATGTTACAGTATCACCGTAAGGCGGCGGTTCTGGGCATTGGATCCGGGTTTGCCCCGAAAAGGGGAAAACAGATCTTACAAACTGGTATCACTTGAACAAATGATCATGTGGGAAAGAAGTCCATAACACTGGAACACCCCGCTCAAGCATTAGTTTGCGGACAAACTATGCAGCGGAAGCAATTGTGTGCCCATGTGCAAAAAGTCACATAAAACAGTCCATTAAACAATGAGTTAGGCCAATTTTGACGTTTATCTTACCTTTATGCAGCCTCCACAGGATGCGATTCCTCCCCCTCCAGCTGCCATTCCCTTCATGCAGACATAGATGGGATAAATTCTGACGGCTATCCTGGATTCCTTCAGAGCCCAGCAAGTTTCGGCACAACTGCCAAACCCCGGGTCGAACTAGTTGAATACCTTTAAGAGTCTGTCTTCGCCAGTGTACTGCGGGACAGAAGATGCGGTGAAGACGGAGGAGTGGTTGGAGACCATTCAGGATCTATTAGCTGGCATTAGCTTCCCCATCAGACAGGCTGTCCCTCTTTCCACCTCAGCACTTGAGGCTTATGCGAAGAGGTGGTGGAAGTCTGTGCGAGACTCTACATATGCTGATAGGGAGCTGATGGATATTACTTGGGAGGAATTCAGTGATGAGTTCTTGGAGCACTACGTATCCTCCACAGACCGAGATGCCTTGGAAACTAGATTTCTAAACCTCCAACAGGGAAGCTGATCCGTGATCGAGTATCAGAGAGAGTTCTCCCACATGGCTCGGTTTGTGGGATTCCATGACTGGGATGACCGGAAGTATGCAAAGAGGTTCTACCATGGGCTCCGGGACACCTTGAGGCATCCCTTGTTGTTCATATCGCATGGCACCACTACACAGATCATTGATATGGCAAAGAAGCTGGAGTCTGGCCAGCTGATGGTACAAGGCAGAGGGAAGAGACCGCTAGAGGGGTCGTCATCCGGAGATGGTAGCAGGGCATCCCAGAGGGGCAAGGTTATCGGCTACAGGAGGGGTGGGGGACGTCGTCGTCCCAACTACAGGCAGGAGTAGAGGCCTCCTACAGTGCTGGCTCCCCAACCTCTACAGACTCACTGGCCGATAAGACAAGAGGATCGTGGCCAGAGACAGCTCACGTGCTTTGGATGCGGCCAGCCTGGACACATCAGGTCGCAGTTCCCACATCAGATCCACCCACTCCCTCCTCCTCCTCCTCCACCTCCAGTGGCCCCTCCAGCTAACCAGGGCCGAGGACGAGGACGAGGTCGAGGCCGAGGCCGAGGACACTACGGCCATGGCCGAAACCGGGAGCAGGTGTATGCGCTGGACCTCACAGAGTAGAGGAACCCCGAGGAATTGATTACAGGTACTTTAATTATTGCAAGATTTAGAAATTTCAACTTTAATAAGTACCTTGAGAACCTTAGAAATAATCTTTATCTTTGAACTCAAACAAAACCCAAGCATAGTTATGATCAGCGGAAAGCCCGCTCATACCCTCTTCGACACGGGTGCTTCGCACTCCTTTGTGTCGGACATCTTTATTGAAGGACTAGAGGGCGTCGAAAGGTTCCCTGGCATAGAGAGGAGGGTACGTCTTCCTGATGGCTCGGAGCTACGGACTACGGTTAGCTGTAATATTGAGGCCGAGATCGGAGGAAGGGCGTTCGAAGCTTCGGCAGCGGTCTTAAAGTTACCAGACTTCGACTTGATTTTGGGCATGACCTGGCTCCATTGGAACCATACCCAGATCGACTGCCCCGCGAAGAAGATTACACTCAGACATGGAGATTCTTATGTCACCGTCGAAGGTATCCGTCCCATCCCCCATCTATCTTTATCTTCTGTACAGGCTGTCAAGGCCTACGAGCAGGGGGATGAGGTGTACCTCATATGCTTCGAGATGGCGACAGTCGAGAGTTCCATAGCCGATATCCCGGTGGTCCGGGATTTCTCAGACGTATTCCCGGAGAAATTGCCCGGACTACCACCGGCTCGAGATCTGGACTTCAGAATTAAGCTAGTGCCGGGAGCGAGACCAGTGTCCCGGGCACCTTATAGGATGGCTCCCAGGGAGCTGGCAGAGTTCAGGACGCAGCTTCAGGAGTTAGTGGATTCGGGATTTGTGCGGTCGAGTTCGTCGTCGTGGGGAGCACCTGTTTTACTTGTAAAGAAGAAGGATGGATCCCTCCGACTGTGTATAGATTACAGGGAATTGAACAGGTTGACGGTTCGGAACACCTACCCGTTGCCTCGGATAGATGAGTTATTTGATCAGCTTCAGGGAGCCTTCTGGTTTTCTAAGCTAGATTTACGATCCGGCTATTATCAGTTGCGTATCCGGGAGGAAGATATACCGAAAACAGCATTCAGCTCACGTTATGGATTATACGAATTCACGGTCATGCCATTTGGGCTCACAAATGCCCCCTCAGCATTTATGACGCTCATGAACCGTGTGTTCGAACCTTATTTGGATCGTTTTGTCATATTATTCATCGACGACATCCTCATTTACTCCTGGACTCAAGAGGAGCATATCGTGCACTTGGCACAGGTTTTACAGAGACTGAGGGAGTTTCAGATGTATGCCAAGTTCTCGAAGTGCCAGTTTTGGATGTAGGAGGTCGGTTTCCTGGGGCATATTATTAGCAGGGCTGGATTAGCAGTAGATCCAGCCAAAGTAGAGGCAGTACGGGATTGTCCACGGCCAAAGACAGCGTCAGACATCCGCAGTTTCTTGGGTTTAGCAGGTTATTATCGCAAGTTCGTGGAGGGGTTCTCGAGGATAGCCATCCCCCTCACGTCCTTGACGAAGAAGGATGAGGTGTTTGATTGGACAGAGCAGTGCGAAGCGGCTTTTCAGGAGCTGAAGGACCGACTCACTTCATCCCCCATCCTTGCACTCCCATCTGGGAGTGAAGGATTCCAGATTTATACAGATGCCTCCTATCAGGGGATGGGTGCTGTCCTGATACAGCATGGACACGTTATCGCTTATGCTTCGCGACAGTTGAAGAAGCATGAGCATAACTATCCAGTACATGATCTCGAGTTCGGGGCTGTTGTATTCGCCCTCAAGACATGGAGACACTACTTATATGGGATCCATTGTGATATCTATTCAGATCACAAGAATCTCAAGTAAATTGACACGCAGAAGGATCTAAACCTGCGCCAGAGGAGATGGCTTGAGTTCCTCTGCGATTATGACTATGAGATACATTATCACCCGGGGAAGGCAAACACTGTTGCGGATGCCTTGAGCAGGAGAGCCGGCACTTCTGGACCGGAGCCTCGAGTGATGTCTATAGAGCTGTTTCGCATGATGGAGGATATGCACATTATCATGGTTTCGGAGGCCGAGCCAGTGGTGTACAGAGAGTACTTGAGCTCTTTGGTCGGCGATGATGATATCCGTAAGCGCATACTTACACATCAGAGATTGGATGCTGATTTAGAGCCTATTTTTGGCACCCTGGAAGGGGGCAAGTATGAGGAGTACACGCTGCAGGACGATCTTCTTCGATTTCGTGGTCGAGTATACATTCCAACAGGAGATGGTATCCGGGATGACATCCGCAGATAGGCACACTGCTCCAGATACTCAGTGCATCCCGGCATCACCAAGATGTGGGCTGACTTACGACGGACCATGTACTGGCCAGGGATGAAGAGGGAGATCAACTATTTTGTGACACACTGCGAGACCTGCCAGCAAGTGAAGGCCGAGTGCAAGATCCCGGGTGGTTTATTACAGCCGCTACCAGTCCCAGAGTGGAAGTTCGAGGACATTAGCATGGATTTTGTTCACGGATTGCCTCGCTCCCACTCTGGGCACGATTCCATCTGGGTTATTATAGACAGAAAGACCAAGGTAGTGCGTTTCATTCCGGTCAGAAAGGATGCTCCAGTTGTTGTGTTGGTGAGAGTGTTTGTGGAGCAGTTCGTCAAATACCATGGCATCCCCAGGTCTATTGTCTTGGACCGAGACGGTCGTTTCACTTCCAGGGAGGTGAGGGCAGTGCATGCTTACTTGGGTTCCAGAATCACCTTTAGCACTGCCTTCCATCCGCAGACCGACGGCCAGACAGAGCGGACAAACAGGACTATGGAGGACTTGCTCAGGCTATGTATATTGGATACGGGGAAGCCTTGGGAAAGGCTACTGCCACTGATTGAGTTCTCGTACAACAACAACCACCAGGCCAGCATCGGGATGGCTCCTTATGAGGCACTCTATGGGAGGAAGTGCCGGACACCGCTATCTTGGGTCCAGGATGTGGATACTCGAGCTATCGGATCAGATTTTGTGGAAGATACGGAGGCCCAAATTCGTTTGATCAGGGATCGGCTATTGGAGGCACATAGCAGGCAGGCAAAGAACTATGATGCTCGTCACCGGAAGGTGGAGTTCCAGGTTGGGGACAGGGCTTTCCTGAAGATACGTCCAGTTCATGGTGTCTCTCGGGTGCGGAGGCACAAGAAGCTCAGTCCGCGATACATGGGACCTTACTTGATCCTGGAGCGGATCGGCCCCTTGGCTTACCGACTACAGCTGCCACCGGAGTTGAGTACCTTACATGACATCTTCCATGTCTCTTCCTTGCGAAGAGATCTCCTTCGGCCGGAGCAGCACATTACTACTACTGCCGGACTGGTAGAGCCTGACAGATCAGTTAGATTGGAGCCGATCCGGATTGACGATACGGCCGTCCGAGTGTTGCGGAAGAAGAAGGTCCCTCTCGTGAAGGTGTTGTGGTCCAACCATGGACAGGAGGAGCACACTTGGGAGCCGAGGGATCTGATGCTGGAGCAACACCCTGAGCTATTTGTATCAGGTACTTTTAATTTATATTTTTTAAGTTGCTTAAAATTCTTGCAAGTAGAACCCCGTAGACCCGAACTTAAATTTTGGGGACGAAATTATTTTTTTTGTTTATAGGATTTGTAACATCCCATGTTACTTCTAGACCCCTTAACTTAGATTGGGTTAGGCATGGGGTGGGTTTTAGGGAAATTAGCTAGGTTTGACCCTAGGTAGTGGGTTGTAGCCATTTGGGCCCACTATAGGACCAAGTCAACTAAGTCAAACTAGCCTAAATAAGGACCCTAGCCACACCATGACCACACCACATTGCCCTAACCCTAAAAACAATCTAAGTGGACCCTAGGGCATGTCACTAGGTGAACACTTTGACCCCAGTTGACCAAAGTCAACCTTAGGCCTAATTTGGTCAAACCCACACTCATAGGCCCAATTAGCCTAAGTAGGGCACCCCCTTGACCAACCAAAGTTGGGTGGTGCCATTGGGCTCATGACCATCAAGTGGGGTCAGCCTACTCATCATATTGACCAAGTCAACTCTCCAAGTCAACAAAGTCAACAATTTGACCTAAAAGATGAAAATAGGAGCCCAAGCCATTTCCCTTGGGCAAAGCCCACCAAACTTGGCCCATGACCAGCCCAAGTGGACAAGGACATCCCATAACCCCCAAAATGAGGAGAGAGAGTGCATGCAAGGGGGCATTATGGGGAATTCACCTAAAGGAGGAGAGAGAATGAGGATTTATGGGATGGAGGCCACTTGGCCTTGGCCATTTCTGCCCAAAGCTTGCTGGCTGGCTGCTCAGCAAATTCTAGAGGGAATTAGGAGCTAAAAGCCACTTGGCAGCCATGGGCGGAGCAACCAAGACTGAGCCCGAGCTCACCTTGGTTGTATCTCCCCATATACCCCACCTCAGCCCAAACCAACCTCACCATCAGCTTCAGTGAGTGGAAACGAGTGGAATTCGAGTGCAGGATCAGTGCATTTGGTGGAGGAACAAGGTTTCAGGCAGGAGATTGTCGGAGCAACTCTTCCATGGCAAACCGCCGCCACACTCGCCACCAAGGCCTGGAACAGGTCCGTTTCGCCTCACCTCTACCCTTACTAGAATCCTAGATCAACTAGGGGAGATATCGGGCTCAATTGAGCCCGATGCCATGTGAGGAATGGGAGATTTTCCCAAGTTTTTCTTACTGCTCGGGATCGCCGTCACCGCCGTCTTCCGCCGCCTCATCTCCGGCAAAGGATAGCCACCACCACCGTTAAGGTGATGGCACCGTTGGCCGGGGGTGGCGCCGCCTTAGGTGGCCGGAAACGGCCCCGCAATATCCCCCAGGTCGGCTCGATCTAAGCCGTTAAACCATCGGGTACGATGACTGGATGCCGTCCATCCTTCTTTAAGATTCGTGTCGTTCATTTATTTACAATTAATTTAATTCTTTATTAACTCATATGATATGAATAGTTCTTTTCTGTCATATTTCAACAGTAGTTTTGCATGTGAAATTTAGGGTACTTATAGGCTTCAACAGATCTTGACTTCTGAATGAAAAATGTATCCTGATGTGTTACCTTTAAAATTCCACCCTAAACTTGGGTTTTTCTCCAGTGGTCTGGCCTGTAGGGCATTTTTCCTAGGACTGGTCCTAGGCTAGGGACGAAATTAAAAGTGAAGCCCATGCCAAACCAGATGTTCACATGGCCTGAAATTTTGGGCATGTGACTAATTTGGGCATATTTAGCCCATATTAAAGTTTAGGAATTTTTGGGGACAAAATTTCTATAGTTTTGGTCATAATATCAATAATTAAATAAATGGTATAATTTGAGTGTTAAGCCTCCAAATGGCCCCAAATTTTGGTGGCAGGTCCTTGGGAACATTATAAATATGTGATAAACATTTCACTATATTTGGATCATTGCATATTGGTTAATCCACTTGCATGTGTTGGCTAGATTTAGCCTTGGGGTGCAAATAGCAAAATTTGCTATGTTGTGTATTCACCCTCTTTGAGGCTTCTAAAAATCTTGAAATTGAAGCCAGAGGATCATTAGGGCAAATTTTAACCCCTAAATTTATTTATGGGATTTTTGGAATCAAAGATCCCATTATTTGGAATTTTGAAAATATAGTCCTTATTTGAAAATAAATTGAGAAAATAGTTTTGATCATGCAAAAATCCTCAAACTTTTCCAAGTTAAAAATAAGGTCATAGTTGACTTAGGAAAATTTTATCTTTCTGTTTGAGAACTTCTGGAGTAAAATACCTTGTAATGACCATTTTACCCTTATTATATTTATTAATGAATTGATGGAAATACAAATCAGAAAATTTTGGAAATATTCCTAATGATGTATATTTGTATTAATAGTCTTTCATAAATATCTCAAAATTTATGGATGTACTGATAATTTTAAAATTAACATAATTGCATTTTGATAAATATTTAAGAATAGGAATTGTTAGGCCCTTACACTATATAGGTTGATGAAACTCTACCATTATTCTTAAATTAATGTTTTATATGCTCTGTAATTTTTCTAGAATTTTGGTAGTTTAATTTCTTATACTTCCTTTGTAAAATGATAATTATGATGATTTTGTATTAATTAAGGAATAAATAGAAATACTTAAAGGAAAATTATAAATCTTGGAAGACAGTGATATTTCACTATGTTATAGGTCAGAATAATTTCTCACAACATTAGGATTATGATATGATATACTTCATATGTTAAATGACTTGAAGAATTATTTGAAGAAATTAATTTAATGATATAAATAATTGGGAAAATTATGAAAATCATCATGGTCATCATATAAGTCCATACCACCCTAGGATAAATAATTTTAGACATATGGGCCAAGTATTTAGAAGTTGGATTCCGGGGTGGAGTTAGGTCAAGGGCTGCGCACAGTAAAAATAGGTTATACTATAGGCCCACCAGGGGATAAATCGACAATTGAACTAGAGAACATGATTGGAAGTATGACCCTGGTGGTTAGTATCGTCTTAGTCATGAGAGTAAAAATGCAAGTCATTGGGTAACCATTGGAATGGAGGTCGGCGGAAGACCGTCGCCCTCCCGATAACAACTTAAGTCATTAGGGTAAACTAAGAGTAACAATGAGAGTTGAGGGTGGATTATGGGTAGACATCAACTAAAAGTAATTATCCTTGCGAAAGGGAACTTTGGATTTTAATTCCATCTTGGTTCCTAGTGCCCCCGAGACCCCTTCATTGGGCATACCCTGGGCAGTCCTGGGATTAACCTTAATTCACTAAGTATAATAACCGGTAGGCAAGAGTAGCCTAACAAGCTAGGTAAACTTTACTTGTTCTCACTCATGCCGGGTTGGAGGGACTTGGAGTCTGTTGACTACTTGCTCACCCGTGCAGAGTTGGAGGGAATTGATGAGTTATATATTCACTCATGTCGGGTTGGAGGGACTTGGAGTCTGTTGACTACTTGCTCACCCGTATAGAGTTGGAAGGAAGTGTTTGGTTTACTTGCTCACCCAGGTAAGGTTGGAGGAATCAGGACAGGTTGGTCCTACGAGCTGGAGGCTCGAGATGAAATACTTGCATGTGCATAAATGGTGGTGGGTCATGCGGTACTGGGCCAATCGTCACACCGATGGCAGTACGGTAACTCGGGTGAGGTGTACGGGTGGAAGGGCCAGTATGTTGTTTAATACTGCAGTCAGGCAGACAATCCCTAAAGACGTATACCCGACCTAAAAGTATAGCAGGTAGCTAGCAATAGTACGCAGAGACTCTAGAGTGCACTTGTCGGTGTACAGAGGCGTACAGGAGAGGTCTTGGCCTGGTAGTGTGTATACCCGCCTAGAAAGCGGAAGTGCCCGTTCCACTGCTGCCGTAGCCACAACGGCGGTACCTGAGAGTGATGCTAGCTCTCAAAAAGTGGGAACTAAAGGTCTGTGATCACGGAGTCGTTGTGTGTGAGTTGCACTTGCCTGCTACATAATTTGCATCATAACATTCATTCATGTTAGAACATACGTTTCATAGATCCTTATCATATAAATTAGTATGGGCTCTTTTATATGATAAGTTACAATTCCTGGAAACCTTAACTTATAAATTTGTATGGGCATTTTTATAAGTTAAGATACGTCTGTGATGATAGATAGCTTTATATTTCAGCTTACTTTATTCCTGCTCTTACTTTCAGTTCTTTCTTTTTACTAGTACTGCTTTTACTTACCTGTACTACATACTTAGAACTACTAGAGTAGGATAACCATACCTATTACAACTAGTTTACTCTTGTCACCTGCTTCCACTTTTGCTACCCCCTTGTTATCCTCTGCTTCGTCCTCCCGCTCGGTGCCTAGGAGTTGCGGGGCGAGGTGCAGAGGAAACGACTTAGTCTTTTTGACTAATGGTCGGTGACCATATCATTTAAGGAGCACGAGGAGATGGAGCAGTACGTCAAGGAGCTAGGACTTGAGGAGCAGATGCCGATACCACCTACTACTACTACTGGAGCACATGTTCATGTGTGATGAGTTGAGATGTTGGATTCCACTGCTATTAGATTGAGAGAGAGTGATTTGATATTGATGTACTGGGAATAAGCCCTTATTCACTTTCATTATTGTACTCATTTTGGATTACATATTGTTGTACTTTTCATTTGTTATATATGACTAGTACTGTGACTGTGGACTTACTGTGATATTTACTCTGTTTTATACTTCTATTTCTCATATTGGTCGACAGGTTATGATCATACTAGCCGGCAGAATCGGCGACTTGCGGTGTCGACTAACCTGTTTGTTAGTGTCACCGTAAGGCGGCGGTTCTGGGCATAGGATCCGGGTTAGCCCCGGAAAGGGGGAAACGGATCTTACAGAAGGCGAGTCCTTTCGAACTCTCATATGGAGGGAGAAAGCCGTCCCACTGAGCTGTTGCAGAAGCCGAGAGCCGCCGCCGTCATCCATGGTGTCCCGCCGCTCCTCTCACCTTCAGGCCGCCGGAAAGGTCCTCCCCTTCCTCTTTTCTTATGGGTAGATCTAGGGTTTCATTAAGGCCATGATTCGGGCTCAATTGAGCCCGATCGAAGATTGGATTTTCTAAGCTTTTCCATGAAAATTGCATACTCAGGTTCGCCGGAATAGCTGTCTCTGGCGGCCGTGCGGCCGGCTGGGGGTAGCCCCCACCTCCCCGAAGGTGGTGGTGGCGGTGGCCGGCCAGGGAGGCGGTCGGGTGGTCAGGAAATCAGCACGCAATGTTGCCCAGGCGCGGGCAATCGTGGTTGTTGGCCTGTTTGAGAAGATGACAGGCAGCCGCCGGATGCGCGCCAAGATTCGTGCATAATCATTTCGTTTTATTATTATTTCTTTGATTTTTATGATTTTCTGTCACACTTTCTACAGCACTTTGATTTATTTTTAAAAATACTTAGAGACCTTTGATTAGAAAACTTGCATCATGAAAGTTGTAGCCCTAATGGTCTACTTTCATCCAAAATTGATTTGGACCCATTTGGACCTCTGGTTGGACCAGGGCATCCATTTTGATGAGACCTATACCTAAGGCTATCTTGAGATTGAAAAGGGTGCTCACACTTCATCCCTTGTCCAAATAACCTGAAATTTGGGTAGGGGGTCAACCTTAGTCATACCTAGGGTCATTCCAAAAATGGGAATTTATAGGAATACTTTGTCCTATGGTTTTTATTATTATTTAATAATACTAGGGTATTTTAATTAAGTGGTCTAATGACCTCCAAACCCTCCCAAATTTTGGTGAGTGGTCCCTGGTATTAGTTCCTAGCTCTGTACAAAATTTCAACTCATTTGGATGAGTTTTAGTTATGGAATCACCAAACCTTAGTTTGGCCTTAAGGAGGTGTTTTTGATTAAAAAGTGCACCATGGGTTTGGAGTGGACAACTCACCTCAACAGAGGCTGGGGTTTTGGACACTGACTTAGTATGACCAATTTCATCCTCTTAAGGAAAATGGTGTGATTTAGGGTTGATTTACCCTAGGGTTCAAACTCAAACCCTAAGGAAGGGCTTTTGGGTGATGTGAAGGGCATAAGAGCAAATACCCTTGTATGACCTTGTAACTCAGTAGAGTTGAAGGTAGTGTACCCTAAGCCCTCTGTAAGGAGTCTTAGAGAATTTTGGGGTAGGTAGATACCTCAAAACACCAACCCTAGGGTTAGGGTAGAATCATCTTTGTATAACACAAGCCAATATAACTCATCAAAAGGGTGTGAAACTTAAGGAGCATGAGTTTTAAAGTAGAAAGAACCCTTAGGGTCCGTTCGTTTCACAGACATTGATATTGAAGTATTGACTTTCAATTCAATATCAATACATATGAGAAATGACATTGAATTTAAAATCAATTTTTTTGTTCGGCGGCATAAAGACTTTATGTCATAGGAATTGACATTGATATTTTTTTATTGTTCGTTTGTAGAAAGACTTTCTGTCATAAGAATTGACATTGTTCAATGCTATTAATGATCACAATTAAAAATCACAAACGCGATTTTTTAGCCCGACCGTGATTTTTTCTTAGGGCGTGATTTTTTCGCCCAAACTCAAGTTGCGTCCCGATGAAAAATTGCGTTTGGCCGAAAAAAATCACGTTCAGGCTAAAAAATGGTCTCATTTTGGAAAACCGGAGTTGGTGATCTCAATATCCGCCACTAGAGATGGATATTGAATCTATGAGTTTTTAGATTATGGTGAATATCGACGACTTTCCATCAGAAAGCCAATTCCATTTTAAAATTGTTGGTACGAACAAGAGAAATGACATTCATATTCTCAAAGCCAATACTTCAATATCAATGTTTGTGAAACGAACGGACCCTTAGTAATTTTACTGGAATTTTATGAGCAATATTTTTGGTACTTCATTTGTTAGGTATGATATAGCCCTAAATAATGTTTTATTTATTAAAAATCATTCTGTTTATTGAAACCCCATGAAACTTTGGCAGTGAATGTATTAGGTTGAAATTGTTGCCCCTGATTTTTAGTATAATTTTTGTTTGATCAAATCTAGTACATCATGAATAAATGATTAAAAAGGGGTTTGGTTGTATAAAATTATTCATAGATGATATATCTGTTGAAAAATTATGAGACTTAGGCACAAATGATTTCAGGCCTAAATATGCTGGTAGTAATTTATTCATAATTTTTTGAGGGTTGATTACAGTACTTTCCTTACAAGTCCATAATATTGAGGTTTTTGGAAATTATTTTATTTAGACTTTAATCCTTGCTGAAAAATTATGAAACTTGTCCAATGATGTTTTTAGAGTTGTATTAGCTCAATATAATTAATTCATAATTTTTGGATGACAATTTTCTGTACTTGATTCATTAATAATGAAAGATAGAAATTATTTCGAAAATAGTCTTAAGGCCCCTTAGATGCTCTAAAAATAATGATACCTTGGATTTACATTATTGAGTAAACCTAATATTAATCATAATTTTTTTAGGCATCATGCATGAGTACTTAGGGTAGTTTATGTTCAAACGGGTAGCCCTTGGAGGCTTTAAGGAAATTAATTAAATGCCAGATAAATTAGGAAAATTACAATTTTCTGGATTTCGTCTATTTATGCCATGATAAGTCTCCACTAAATAATTTAGGACATTTGGATGATTATTTGGATTATCCCCTATCTGGTTCGACATATAGCCTAGGTCGGTCTGCATTTGGCTAATTGGGTTAATTGCGATAGGATATGATTGGACATGGTGTAGGAGTTTGTCATTTGTTGGGTTGGATAGATGTGGATGAGTTCACCATAGAAGGATAGCAAGAGTAGTGAGAAGTGGTTGGGATAGAGTTTATTGGTGCTCGGGTTCGACGAAAGATCGTCTTTCCCGAGGAGAGGAAGAGTCGAAATCACCCTAAGATTAGCCTACTGTAATATGAGAAGGGAATGGGTAAAGGGAATCAACCAATAATAATAAGTGCCTTGCAAAAAGAAACGATGGGCTTCAGCTACCATCATAGTTCCTAGTGCCCTTTGAGAGCCCTTCACGGGGTATACCTGGGGCAGTCCTGGGCTAACGTAAACTGTATTAAAAAATAGAAAGAGTAACTTAGCAATTAGGGTTCCATATTTCACAAAAACTATTAGCACAGGAAGATTGTTGGGAGCTTCAGCTCGGTTAGATTTGAGACGGACAGTTTGGTTCGGGGAGCTTAGGCTCGGTTAGTTTTGATTCGGACAGTTTGGTCCGCGGAGCTTTCTTGTCCAGGGAGACAAGTGCAATCTCGTCCTTATCCAAGTCCATCAACTTCTTTGGGACTTGTCTAGTTGGATCTATTGTAGATGCAATCATAGGAACATACGGACCTTCTTCAACAATCATGAAGATCTGAGGGTCCACTGCTTCCATGAAGAATTTAACTCTTTCCTTCCACATAGGAAAATTGTTCTTGGTGAATATAGGGAGCTTAGCAAAATCCTTGGTCTTACTCATGCTTGATACTTCTCTAAAGACAACTTGGGAAGGGTCAGATCAAGGTGTTAACCTTTTAACGATCAACCTCCCTCTGATACCAATTGAAAGAAGTAAGTTGTCTACCTAAATCACCTAAAGGGGGGTGAATAGGTGAGATGTGTGTCTAATGCGGAATAAAAAAATTTAGCAACTAGCACAAATTAGTAAGTGAAAGTGAAGGGATAGATACTACTCTAGAGGGGGGGTGAATAGAGTTATCAAATTTTGCACAGACAAAACTTAATAGTCTACCCAACTCCCTTGGAGTGAAGTGCGGAATGAAAAGATTATAGATATTGATTTAACCTTAAAGCCTAACACAAGTGATGTGTACAAACACAAGCTAACTGTAATTACAGTTAAGCTTGGAAAACCTAATCAGCAACTAGCAACCTAGTTATATCTAATCACAGCCACAATACAGGAATTAAACAATGGAATCCAGACGACACAAGGAAATTTATAGTGGTTCCCCAAACAACTTGGGTACGTCCACTCTTCTACCCACACGGTAGGAATCCACTCAGGTTTTTGATCAGGTGCCCTGCCACCAACAGGATCTGCTTCAGGTAGATCCAGAAACCCTTTAGACTTTTGATCAGGTGTCTAAAAACCAAGCACAGGTTTTTGATCAGGTGCCCTGCCACCAAGGGATACTTTTGAAGGGAGTAATAACCCTGTACAGGAGGGGGAAGAAGGTTAAGATGTCTTCTCTATTTTACAAAGATTAGAGAAGCACAAAAGCTTGCACTGAGCTAGAATGCTCTAAAGAATCAAGGCTCCCCCTGGCTCAAAGATGTCCAGGTGAAGTCTTGCTTCAGTGCAGAAAACTCTTCAAAAAGTTCTGAAGGAAAAGCTACAGGAAGAAAGTAAATAATAAAATCAAAGATCTTCAAGCAGCTATCTTCTTCTTCTTCTTCTTCAAAGGAACTCTGAGTTTGAACTTCCTGAAAGCAGGAGAACTCAGGTGAAGAAGAGATGAAGATCTTAACACTTCTCAGTTAGATGGAAATTGCTGAGAGCAGAAATCTTTTTCTTGATGAAGGCTTGAAAGCTTGAATGAACAACTGGTTAGCTATTAGCTAGCTTGAATCCTTCTTCAAAGGGTCCTTTATATAACATCAGCAAGCAACGGCTCTCTTCCATTTGAATTATTTGTCTTCTTCTGAGCCTTGAGACCTGGCTGTAAATATCAAGAAGACAAAAAACATCTCTGCAGCAAAACATTCTATAAAAGGAATAAACCTCTTTCTAAGAAGCTGCAGGCTTAAATCAAATAATAGAAGGACTAAATAAAGTCACATCAGAAATAATCTCCTTATAGCAAAAAGAAGACTTTTCAGTCTAACGGCTATAAAGGGCTGACAACAGATAAAGTAATTTATAATGACAGCTAATAAGATAAACAACTTTATCTTAAAAAGATTTGACTCAGGCAAAAGAGATGGAGCAAATATTGCCTGGTAATTTTATCATACAGCTTAAAATAATGTGCCAGAAAATGTATTAATTAATTAAATATAATAAATAAATACAAAATACAAAGGCAGACAGAAAACGTCGAACGACCCTCGAAGATCGTCGAACGATGCACGGAGATCGTCGAACTATCGGGCAGATAGTCGAACGATCCAGATAGTCGACCTATCGAAGAAGATAGTCGAACTACCCCGGCAGATAGTCGAACTATCAGAGCAAATAGTCGAACTATCAGATAGTCGATCTATCTTGGACAGATAGTCGAACTATCAAGCGCACAGAGATAGTCGACCTATCAAGCAGATAGTCGACCTACCTCAGAAAACAGATAGTCGATCTATCAACAGATAGTCGAACTATCAAAACAAACCAGATAGTCGATCTATCAGCAGATAGTCGAACTATCAGATAGTCGAACTATCAGGACAGATAGTCGAACTATCAAAGACAACAGATAGTCGAACTATCAATCAGATAGTCGAACTATCAAGACGAAGCAGATAGTCGATCTATCAACAGATAGTCGAACTATCAAAGCGGAACAGATAGTCGACCTATCAACAGATAGTCAAACTATCAGATAGTCGATCTATCAGATCAAATAGTCGAACTACCTCGCCAAGCAGATAGTCGAACTATCAACAGATAGTCGAACTATCAACGCAAAACAGATAGTCGTCCTATCAACAGATAGTTGAACTATCAACGCAGATAAAGCGTCGACCAACTGATAGACGATCGTCGATCAGCCGATAGACGATAGTCGAGCGGCGTTCGACTATAGTCGAACGAAAAAACTACTTAACCAAATTCTCAATCTGGAAAAGTGAGGACTCTACAGCTAGACTCCTAACCATTGACCATAGGTATTTCTTGGGTCACGGGGCACAATGGAGAGGACTAAACTCAAATCAAAACTAGGGTACCAACAATCTCCCCCTATTTGAGTTAAGTCTCTCAACATCTAAAACATAAAGCTAGCTAAAGAGCAATAAAATAATACAGTAAATAGTTAATAATTAACTAGCAGATTATCAAACAGATAAGCAAATATAGCACAGCAGTTAATCAAACTATGGATCAACAGAGTCAGGCTTAGATACAGAAGAGCTAGAAACAAAAGAGATTTTCCTTAAAGGATCATCAGATTCTTTCTTTGACAGTTTCAGGTCCTGCGCACCAATGATCTTCAGTTCTGCAGCTCTTGGGACTACTGTTTCAGGATGCTTTTCCATATATTTTGATGGATCAAAAATCTCAGGGTTAACCTGGAACTTTTCAAACTCTTTCTTTCTGTAAGCAGACATGGTAGTTAGACCAGTCGTATCTTTTCCTTCTGCTCTAGCTTTTCTTATTTGAGCTGCTCCAACTAGTTCTTGAAAGCGAGCCATCCTAAAGTTAGGATCAAGCTCAGGATTTTCATACACAGGCTCAGGAGAAGCAGCATCAGCTATTTTATCTTGAATAACTAGATAAGACATTAGAGTATACTTAGCAAAAGGTTCTTGCTAGAAATTTTAGAACAAAGTAAACTATTTACCTTTTGAAACAGTTTCCTCAGACTGAACTGGAGTTGGAGATGGAATTCTTTTCTTTGGAGATGGAGGTGGGGAAAAGGTTGGTCTTTGAACCACAGCCTCCTTCATTTGTCTTTGAGAACCAGAAAATGATTTGCCTTGCGAGCTTTGATAACTTTGTCTTGGCTGGGGCTGAAAAGAAGCAGATCTTCCAAAAGAGGCAGCAGGATTAGCTGATAGGTTCCCAGAGGCTCCTGCACCTGGAGGAGGAGGAGGACCTCTGGGAGTCCATCTTGAGACAGGACTATCATACCTCTTAGTTCTTTTTCTTTCTTTCTGCTAATTCTTTGAAAACCACATCCAGTGCTGAAAATCCTTTGATTTAGGGTCAATGCCCTTCAGAATGTAATAGGGAGTATCATTATCTTTTCTGGGAGGAGGAGGAGGAGCAGCTTTCCTTTTCTTTGAAGCAGCTTTCTTTCTCTTTGATTTCTCAGAAACATCAGAATCATCATCATCATCAGAATGAGATGAGGGAGGATTTTCATAAGGATCATAGGCTTCTGAAACAGCCTTTTCTTTAAGCTTCAGAGCAGATTTTTCTCTTTCCTCTTCCATGGCATCCAGAGCCAGAAGGGAATCTAAGTCCAACCCTAGTGAGTCATCCCAGATGGTTGACTTTTCAACTTGCAGATCTTTTTCTTTCTCTTTTAAAGATTGTACTCTTAAATCCCAGGCTTCTCTTGCTTGAACTTCTTCCAAATTCAGAACATGAGAGTCATCTTTGACTTCATCTTTCTCAGACTCATCTTCTCTATTATCTAAAAAGGATTCCAATTCAGGATCTACTTGAGTATCAGGAACACTTGGATCAGCTTCAGAAACAACTGTTATGATCTGAGCAGCTAAATCTTCTTTAATAACATCTGTAGAATTATGAATACAGATCTGCTAAATAAACAGAAATCATTCCTTCCAGGAATTCACAAACTAACAAATTAATCGACTCATCAACAAAACGGATGAAAGAGTTACCTTCATACTTGACCATCTCCCATGATTTATCTAGATATGCAGTTATAATTCCTTCTAGGAATCTAGCAACCACAGGAGTGGAGAGGTCTTCTAGGCAGACTTTTACTGCAATCTCAGATAACGAGATTCCATCTGCTATTTCCTTATCAGACAAAATTGGAGCTATTTCTTTCTCAGCTGGAACTATTTCTTCCTCAGCTGGAGCTATTTCTTCCTCAGCTGGAGCTATTTCTTCCAGGGCTGTCATGACTGTATCTTTTATAGCTGGAGGGGAGGCAGGATGGTCTGAGGCATCTTCATGGAACATCTCCCCCTGCTTGATTTCAGTGGATACTGAAACCAGGCCCCTTGAGGAAGATGGCTCAGCAGATTTTGAAAGGGATTTGATGGAGGCAGATAAGATATCAATGGAGGCTGCAAGGGGAGCGATTGCCTCTTCAATCATGGTTTTGATTGAGGGGGTAATCAACTCCACAATGCGGGAGATGAATTCAGGAGAGATCTCAAGAGATGAAGGATGTGAAGTGGATGGAGCTGCAGCAGATATGGTAGTGGTGCTGGGATGAGAAATGGTGTGGATAGGGGATCGAGCAGGAGATGGAGCAGGAGAGTTAATTGGGGAATTAACTGGGGAATGAACGGGAGATAACGGAGGAGTAGGAATTCTCTCTGATCCTAACAAATCAAAGCTAGGAGCAGATATCCTAGCCAGATGAGCAGGTAGAGGAGAAGCTGGAGGGGAAAGAGGAACAACCGTAGTTGTTTCTGGAGCAGAAGAGGAAGAGGGTCGTACTTTAGCTGAAGTTGATGGTACTTCAACTGAGACAGACAGCAAAGCAGAGGAGGAGGAGGGAAGAGCTGAGCCAGCTTCAACATGGTGAGGAGTGACTGATTCAGTCCTGGTGTCCTCAGATGTTGCTGGAGCAGGTTTCACAAACGTTCTCTTCCACTTAGAGAACAGGTTGGGGTCAGTCTTCTTACTTGCATTGATTGTTGTTGCAGTTGAACTCAGCAGCTGGGGGTATTTTTCCTTGAGGAAGATTCCAATGACCCTTCCTAGGGTGACTTCCTTCTTACCAGTCTTTTTCCTGATTAAATCAAACACAACTGCTGCCCAATCGATCTTTTTCCGATTAACAATCGCACACATGAGTGCGAATTGCTGCCTTGTTATATTATCGTGAGCAGAGTGCTTACCCAGGAGCACTTTTCCTACTAACTCAGCGAGAAACTTGATTTTGAAAGGAAAATTCACTTTGAGCAGCTTCGTGGGAATGCCCTCAGCATGTCCCAGCTCAACTAGCATTCTTCCGAATTCCTGAGCATCTTGCTCATAATCCTCTTCACCATTAACTAAACCAAAAATTTCAGACAAAACGGCCGGAGTCAGGATTACCTCTTCTCCGCCGATGGTACCTGTCATCGAATCGTCTGTGGAAGACGACGTGAAAGCCCATTCTTTGATTTCTGGGATGTTTATCTTAATCCTTGCAGACATTAACTTCTCTAATCCCTGATCCCTGCATAGCTGTAGAACTTCTACGATTCCTGCATCGCAGCTGCTGAACGCGTCGAAATCCACGCTAAATCCTGCATCAAACTTTACGACGGCTAGAACTGCTGGGGAAACCGCCATAGATTCGCTGGAGAAAGCTCGAGAAAGCTGCAGAGAACGAAGAAGACGAAACGCCCGGAAATCGCAAGCGGGAAAGCAGAATGCGAAAGGGCACGCTCCGTCGACGATAAAACACAAGATCTTTTAACCTAGGTCGACTATCGGCTTTATATTAGACCGGGAATAGTCGATCTATTAAAAAGATACTTGACCCGATAGTCGAACGGCCGTTCGACGATCGGCTCAGAAGTAGAGTAGTCGAACCATCGTTCGGCTATTTCTGGCTTCACAAGCAACAAGCTGTCGTCATTCAGAGATCGACGATGAGCTCAACCTGTTCGACGATGGTCGAACGTCGATCGACGATCTTCAAACAGATAAGCTATGATTAACCAGAGGTCGACGATAGGCTTAATCCGTTCGACGATCTTCGATCATCATTCGACGATCTTCAAGCAGATTTCAACATAGGCAGATATAGTCACACTTAGTCTCGTCCATTAATCATGCCTAGTTGAACTAAAAAGAACAGATGCTTCTGTTCATCTAAAGGCTTGGTGAATATATCACCTCTCTGAAACTCAGTGGATATGAACTCAAGACAGATCTTGTTCTTTTCCACACAATCTCTCAGGAAATGGTGCCTAATCTCAATGTGCTTCGTTCTAGAGTGGTGCACTGGATTTTGTGCAATTGAGATACCACGGGTACTATCACACATGATCTTGGTGTTCTTGTGTGAATAACCATAATCCACAAGCTGGTTTTGAATCCACAGGATCTGTGAACAACAACTGGCAGCTGCTATATATTCAGCCTCTGCAGTTGAAGTTGAGACAGAAGCCTGCTTCTTACAGAACCAAGAGACCAATCTCTCTCCCAGGAACTGGCAAGTTCCTGAGGTGCTCTTCCTGTCAACTCTGCAACCAGCATAATCAGAATCAGAATATCCAATTAATTCAAACTCTGACTCAGCTGGGTACCAAAGTCCTAGATTTGGACATCCCTTCAGGTATCTCAGGATTCTCTTTAGAAGAATCAGATGAGATTCCTTGGGGTTGACCTGGAATCTAGCACAAAGGCATGTAGCAAACATTATATCTGGCCTACTTGTAGTTAGATATAATAGGGAACCAACAATGGCCCTATAATTCTTTTGATCAACTGGCTTGCCGTGATCATCAGAATCAATAACTACATTAGTAGCCATGGGTATAGGCATTGCTGAAGCATCAGCCATCCCAAATTTCTTTACCAATTCCTTGGCATATTTGGATTGGGAGATGAAGATACCATCAGCATCTTGCTTAACTTGGAGACCAAGAAAGTAAGACAGCACACCCATACTACTCATCTCAAACTTAGAATGCATCAAGTTGGAAAACTTTTTGCACAGTTTGGGATCAGTGGAGCCAAAAATAATATCATCTACATACACCTGAACTAACAGGATTGTGTCCTTGTGATGCTTGACGAAAAGGGTTCTATCAACTACTCCCCTAGTAAAGTTGTGCTCTAACAGGAAACTAGCTAAGGTCTCATACCAGGCCCTAGGAGCTTGCTTTAGTCCATAAAGAGCTTTCTGCAACTTAAACACATGAGACGGCTGAGTTGAGGAAACAAACCCTGGTGGTTGTTCAACAAACACCTCTTCCTTAAGCTCACCATTTAGGAATGCACTTTTGACATCCATTTGGAACACCTTAAACTTCATGAAGGCTGCATAGGCCAAGAAGATCCTTATTGCTTCTAGCCTTGCAACAGGAGCAAAGGTTTGGTCATAGTCTATACCTTCCTCCTGTCTGTAGCCCTGAGCTACAAGCCTAGCTTTATTCCTTATTATAATTCCATTTGCATCTAACTTGTTTCTATACACCCACTTGGTGCCTATGATCAGTTGGCCTTTAGGTCTTGGAACCAAAGTCCAAACTTTACATCTCTCAAACTGATTGAGCTCCTCTTGCATTGCAATGATCCAGTGGGGATCTAGCTCTACATCTTTAAAGGTGAGGGGCTCAACCTGTGAGAGGAAACAAGCATGCATCACATCCTGTCTTAATTGGTGTCTTGTTTGCACACCAGCTGATATGTCTCCAATCACTTGAGATGTGGGGTGATCTCTAAGTGTGACAATATCAGCAGGTGGGATGTGATCTTCAGCAACAGTTGGGATTAATTCCTCAGGAGGAATTTGATCTACTGTTGGTGGTACAACAACAGCTTCAACAGCTTCAGCAATGTCTTCATCACTGTCTGATTCAGTGATCTGAAGAGTTGATAGTTGAAGAATTTCTTGAGGGGCATCAGGTACCTGCAAAGAACTGGAGGAAGGAGAATTTTCCTTCTCCTTGTAAAACATCTGAGACTCATCAAAAGTCACATGCACAGATTCTTCTATCTTACAGGTAGACTTGTTATAAACCCTATAAGCTTTGCTTACTTGGGAATATCCAAGCATGATTCCCATTGAAGCTTTTGCTTCAAATTTTCTAATATATTCTTTATTATTATTATGAATATAAACAATACAGCCAAAAACTCTAAAGTAATTAATTTTTGGTTTCTTTCCTTTAAGCAACTCATAAGGAGTTTTACACTTAAGTTTGTGTATCAAACTTCTATTCAAGACATAGTTGGTTGTACTAACAGCTTCTGCCCAATAGGATAGAGGCATGTTAGCATCTGCCAACAATGTACTAGCAGCTTCAATGAGTGTTCTATTCTTCCTTTCAACTACCCCATTTTGTTGGGGAGTTCTAGGAGCTGAGAAGCTATGTTTGATACCTTCTCTCTCACAGAATTCTTGCATGAGAAGAGAGTCAAACTCAGTACCATGATCACTTCTGATCAAGGCCACATGAGTAGAGTACTCAGTCTGCACACAAAGTAGAAAGTCTGTAAGGGCTTTGAAGTTATCAGACTTAGTTCTCAAAAAGAAAACCCAACTGAACCTAGAGAAGTCATCTACAATTACTAATGTGTAATACTTCCCTCCTAAACTCTGTACATTTATTGGGCCAAAAAGGTCCAAATGTAATAAATACAGGATTCTAGGAGAATCACTTTTATTTACAGATTTAAAAGAATTCTTGGTTTGTTTGCCTAGCTGACAAGCCTTGCATAGGCTCTCCTTCTTGTAGGGGCAAGAAGGTAAACCTCTAACAAGGTTGTGCTTAGATAACCTAGATATATTTTTAAGGTTTACATGGCTAAGCCTCTTATGCCATAGGGAATTATTATTAAGGGTTACTTCATTAAACAGGCAGATTTCAGAATGAGATGAATTGAAATCTATTAAATAGATATTACCTATTCTAATACCTACTAAAACAACATTATTATTTAAAGTAATATTGCAAGAGAAATTAGAAAATGAAACCTGGTAGCCAGCATCACATAGCTGGCTGACTGAAATCAGATTATGCTTCAGTCCATTGACATAAGCAACTCTCTTGAAAGTAACTGCTCCAATTGTGATCTTGCCATAGCCTTCTGTCTGACATCAGCTGGAGTCTCCAAAGATAACCTTTGGGCCGAGCTTAGCTTTGAACTTTGACAGTAGATCTTTATTTCCTGTCATATGCTTAGAGCATCCACTATCCAAATACCACTTATTTTGAGTGATTGGATAGGCCTTCACCTGCAAGACAATTATTTAGACAGAGTGGACCCAGGTAACCTTGGGTCCCTTGTTTTTCACATAAGAAAAACTGGAAATATATGAGAATGCAGGCTGAGGGTGATAACCTAGTGGGTGAGATCTCCTAGGTGGGATTCTCCATGCAGATGATGGGTCAACAAACCTAGGGTTTCTATTCTCATTTTGGTTTCTATGGAATTGATTATGATTTTGAAAATCATATTGAAATCGTCGATCGACGTTCGTGATGGGCGCTCAGATCGTCGAGCTTCGTTCGACCATAGAGCTTCCGATCGTCGAGCGACGTTCGACGCTCTTTACATTTCTTTAAAGAATTTCTTTCTCTTTTCTCTCTTAGCTTTATTTAGGGTTTTATTAACTAGATTTACTTGCTCAGTGTTCTTCTTTCCACTAGCTGAAATGAAGTTCACTGGAGTTGAAAGATTATTTTTAAGAAGGACTGGGGGTTCACTGGGAGAAGCTCCTAAGCCTAGTTTATCATTACCTGACCTAGTGTTAGTCATGCTGGTAATTTCTAACAGCTTAAGGCTTCTACCATTAAGGGATTCTTCTAATCTCTTAGACTTAGCTAACTCTATTTTAAGAAATTTAATTTCTTCACTACAAGTAGTGAGATCTTCCTTTAACCTAATGTTTTCAGAGGCTATTGATTCTGAGTCAGCTAACCTATTTCTAAGTTCTTTTATTTCCTTTTCTGAGCTAATTAAATCTAAACATAAGGATTTAAATTCTAATTTAAATTCTTCTGAAGTAAAATCATAAGAAGAAAGTACCTCATCTTCAGTAGGCATCTCTTCATCAGAATCAGAACTCTCTGCAGCAGAGTGGTTGCTGCAGGCATCTATTGCCATTAGGCAAACTTCTTTTGCCTTCTTCTCTTCCTCATCTTCACTGGACCTTGATGAGGAGGATTCTTCATCAGAATCACTCCAAGTTTCAGCAATGAAACCTCTCTCCTTCTTCTTGTTTTTGTAGGAGGATGGCTTGGAGTGCTTCCTGTGTTGTTCTTTTTCTTTTCTCTTTTCTTTGTTCTTCTCCTCTGGACACTCTAGCAAGATGTGTCCAGGCTTCCTGCAACCATAACAAATAATTTCTTTAGCAGGAGAGCGATCATACCTTGGTTTGT
This sequence comes from Platanthera zijinensis, assembly GCA_039513925.1. Taxonomy (NCBI): domain Eukaryota; kingdom Viridiplantae; phylum Streptophyta; class Magnoliopsida; order Asparagales; family Orchidaceae; genus Platanthera; species Platanthera zijinensis. The sequence continues at coordinate 102,892,511 of CM077083.1, forward strand.
CTTCATATCGTGAAGACTTCTTTCTGAACTCCTTTCTCCCCATCTTGAGAAACCTTTTGGCAAACAATGCCATAAGTTCCTCATTAGATTGGCTGCCTTCAGAAACATCTACAGCCTTAAGAGCTAGAGATTGCTCTTTTCTTGTTGGAGTGGGGGTCTTGGCTTCAGCTTCTGCTTCTCTGGTCTTCAGCACTTGCTCAAAAGACTTGAGCTTGCCGAGGAGAGCTTCAGTTGAGATCTCATTAGTACTTCTGGCTTCCTTGATGGGCCAGATTCTTAGATCCCATGTGCTAGGGAAGCACATAGGAATCTTATCATTGACCTCTGTCAATGATATGTCCTTGTCCAGGGTCCTCAACTCATTGATGATTGAGCTGAGCCTAGTGTACATAGCTTCAACTGATTCAGCATCAGTTTTCTTGAAGTTCTCATACTGTGAGATCAGGTTGGACCTTCTGTCCTTCCTTTCATCAGCTGAACCAGCTACAATCTGGTTCAGTGTGTCCCACATGGCCTTTGCTGAGGAGCAGTCAGCCACCTTCTGGAACACCTCATCAGACATTGTCTGAGCCAGTATGTTCATTGCCTTGGCATCTGCTATTTTGGCCTTCTTGTATTCATCATTGTAATCTGGAGGAGGCACTGCACTCATATCAGATGATGAGGCAGTGGCAGCAGCAGGTGCTCTTGGGGGACCTGAAAAAATAGAAGCAAAGATGCTTTCATCAATAGAGTTCATATATAATTTAATCCTTGCCTTCCAGATGCCAAACTTAGCTAAGTTGCATGCTGGAGGTCTGGTGCTAGAATAATCCTTGGACTGGGCCATGATAGTGAATATCTATAAGCTCTTGGTATCTATCAGGATCTTGTGACTTAGGTGTTAGCCTATACAGTCAGTCAACCTCCCTCTGATACCAATTGAAAGTGAAGGGATAGATACTACTCTAGAGGGGGGTGAATAGAGTTATCAAATTTTGCACAGACAAAACTTAATAGTCTACCCAACTCCCTTGGAGTGAAGTGCGGAATGAAAAGATTATAGATATTGATTTAACCTTAAAGCCTAACACAAGTGATGTGTACAAACACAAGCTAACTGTAATTATAGTTAAGCTTGGAAAACCTAATCAGCAACTAGCAACCTAGTTATATCTAATCACAGCCACAATATAGGAATTAAACAATGGAATCCAGACGACACAAGGAAATTTATAGTGGTTCCCCAAACAACTTGGGTACGTCCACTCTTCTACCCACACGGTAGGAATCCACTCAGGTTTTTGATCAGGTGCCCTGCCACCAACAGGATCTGCTTCAGGTAGATCCAGAAACCCTTTAGACTTTTGATCAGGTGTCTAAAAACCAAGCACAGGTTTTTGATCAGGTGCCCTGCCACCAAGGGATACTTTTGAAGGGAGTAATAACCCTGTACAGGAGGGGGAAGAAGGTTAAGATGTCTTCTCTATTTTACAAAGATTAGAGAAGCACAAAAGCTTGCACTGAGCTAGAATGCTCTAAAGAATCAAGGCTCCCCCTGGCTCAAAGATGTCCAGGTGAAGTCTTGCTTCAGTGCAGAAAACTCTTCAGAAAGTTCTGAAGGAAAAGCTACAGGAAGAAAGTAAATAATAAAATCAAAGATCTTCAAGCAGCTATCTTCTTCTTCTTCTTCTTCAAAGGAACTCTGAGTTTGAACTTCCTGAAAGCAGGAGAACTCAGGTGAAGAAGAGATGAAGATCTTAACACTTCTCAGTTAGATGGAAATTGCTGAGAGCAGAAATCTTTTTCTTGATGAAGGCTTGAAAGCTTGAATGAACAACTGGTTAGCTATTAGCTAGCTTGAATCCTTCTTCAAAGGGTCCTTTATATAACATCAGCAAGCAACGGCTCTCTTCCATTTGAATTATTTGTCTTCTTCTGAGCCTTGAGACCTGGCTGTAAATATCAAGAAGACAAAAAACATCTCTGCAGCAAAACATTCTATAAAAGGAATAAACCTCTTTCTAAGAAGCTGCAGGCTTAAATCAAATAACAGAAGGACTAAATAAAGTCACATCAGAAATAATCTCCTTATAGCAAAAAGAAGACATTTCAGTCTAACGGCTATAAAGGGCTGACAACAGATAAAGTAATTTATAATGACAGCTAATAAGACAAACAACTTTATCTTAAAAAGATTTGACTCAGGCAAAAGAGATGGAGCAAATATTGCCTGGTAATTTTATCATACAGCTTAAAATAATGTGCCAGAAAATGTATTAATTAATTAAATATAATAAATAAATACAAAATACAAAGGCAGACAGAAAACGTCGAACGACCCTCGAAGATCGTCGAACGACGCACGGAGATCGTCGAACTATCGGGCAGATAGTCGAACGATCCAGATAGTCGACCTATCGAAGAAGATAGTCGAACTACCCCGGCAGATAGTCGAACTATCAGAGCAGATAGTCGAACTATCAGATAGTCGATCTATCTTGGACAGATAGTCGAACTATCAAGCGCACAGAGATAGTCAACCTATCAAGCAGATAGTCGACCTACCTCAAAAAACAGATAGTCGATCTATCAACAGATAGTCGAACTATCAAAACAAACCAGATAGTCGATCTATCAGCAGATAGTCGAACTATCAGATAGTCGAACTATCAGGACAGATAGTCGAACTATCAAAGACAACAGATAGTCGAACTATCAATCAGATAGTCGAACTATCAAGACGAAGCAGATAGTCGATCTATCAACAGATAGTCGAACTATCAAAGCGGAACAGATAGTCGACCTATCAACAGATAGTCGAACTATCAGATAGTCGATCTATCAGATCAGATAGTCGAACTACCTCGCCAAGCAGATAGTCGAACTATCAACAGATAGTCGAACTATCAACGCAAAACAGATAGTCGTCCTATCAACAGATAGTCGAACTATCAACGCAGACAAAGCGTCGACCAACTGATAGACGATCGTCGATCAGCCGATAGACGATAGTCGAGCGGCATTCGACTATAGTCGAACGAAAAAACTACTTAACCAAATTCTCAATCTGGAAAAGTGAGGACTCTACAGCTAGACTCCTAACCATTGACCATAGGTATTTCTTGGGTCAAGGGGCACAAAGGAGAGGACTAAACTCAAATCAAAACTAGGGTACCAACAGTAAGCAAGCAATCACACAGACGACAAGAGATTTATAGTGGTTCCCCGATCTTTGGTACATCCACTTTCCTCACCGATCTAGCAAATCACTAGACTCGGCTACTCCACTATCTCGGATTGCAAACCAATCCTACACCTTGGAACCACACTCCGACAAAACTCGATCCAACTGGATCTACACTCGGAAGATAAAAACTTCCTACCACTCGGAGAACAACGCTCCTACACTCGGAGATTAATCTCCTACAAGATTTACAAATAGAGTTTGAAAATATAAACAGAAATATTCTCAGATCTGAAAGAATTTGTCTCTAGGTCTTCTTCTTGAACGTTGCGGCTTGATCAGAATTTGTAAAAGAAGATCCTTTGAAAATCTGATCTGAGAAAACTTGAATGTATATACTCGATCAAGGAGACAAAAACGATTCCTTAATCAGCAGATCTTCTAGATCGAATGCAGAGAGATCGATCTTGACGTAAGCGGCGGCTTCAGATGTCGTTCTTGAGAAAAATCGACTGAACCAGTAATTTAGGAAAGTATGGAATCCGCTCTTAAAAGATTCTTCTTTTTCTTTTCTATTTTAGGTTATGTCTTAGGGAAAAGACTTTATATAGGATTACCCTTAACGGCTAGAAAGGACATTAATGACGACACGTGGACCAATCACGTCGAGTTATTTTAAATTTCGGCCATTCTGGACTTAGAACAAAAATTTCTGGAAAATCGACTTAGTTCTCGAGAAGTGGCTATAGTTCTCGAGAACTAGGAACTGAGTTCTCGAGAACTGTCAAGACTTCTCAGGAACTAAGTTCTTTAGAAAAGATTTGGACTTCTCAAGAACACAAGGTTTAGTTCTCGAGAACTAATTGACTTCTCGAGAACTTGTTTTAGAAAAATTCCTGAACTTCTCGAGAACAAACACTTAGACAATTTTTCTGAACTTCTCGAGAACAAAGAGGAAGACTTCTCGAGACCTGAGGGAGGACTTCTCGAGAACTAAATAAGACTTCTCGAGAACTTAACTTAGAAAAATTTCTGAGGCAAATCCTGACTATTCAAGAAATTGAGTTGGCAGTTCTTGAGAACTGAAGCCAAGCTTCTCGAGAACAAATAAGACTTCTCGAGAACAATACCTTAGGCTTCTCGAAAATAGACCAAGACTTCTCGAGAACAAAGAGGACTTATCGAGAACTATAACTTAGAAAATTTCTTGAATCTGTCTAGACTTTTCATGAACTAAGTAGTTAAGCTTCTCGAGAACTATGAGAGCTTCTCGAGAACTAAACTACACTTCTCGAGAACTCTAAAGTTGCTTCTCGAGAACTTGACTTAGATAATTTTCAAGACTTTTTAGAGACTGTTATCTTCTGGTCATGTCTTCATCCCATGCTCCCAATGTTTGAACATGAAGTGTATCCCAATTGAGAGGCTACACATGAGTCAAAACTTTGGATCACACAGTGAGGGATTACACTGTATAGTCATGTGTTCCTGACCCACTGTAGAGTGACATTGGTCTATACTTAGCACTGAGAATCTGCAAACATTCAACTAGAACAAGGATATCAAATACAACTTAATTCATCTTAGTTCAAGGGTGACTTCACGCAAATCTGGGTTATTGTGGATGCAATACCCAACATATTACATACTTCGTGACTCATTGTGAGGCATGCCAACTTGTGAAGGCAGAGTGCAGGAACCCCGCAGGATTGCTACAGCCACTTCCAGTACCGGAGTGGAAATTTGAGGACATCGCGATGGATTTCATTCATGGCCTCCCCCGATCATGGATGGGAAATGATTCAATTTGGGTCATCGTCGATCGGCTGACGAAGGTTGCCAGATTCATTCCGATCAGAAAAGATGACTTGGTTGGGGTACTAGTGCGGAGATTCGTAGAGCATTTCATTCGTTACCACGGTGTGCCCAGGACGATCGTGTCGGATTGGGATGGTCGGTTCACATCCAGGGAGTGGAGATCCATGCAACTTACTTAGGCACGCAACTGACTTTAAGCATAACTTTTCATCCCCAGACGGATGGGCATATGGAACGCACCAACCGGACATTGGAGGACCTCCTAAGGCTATGCATTTTGGATCGAAACGAACCTTGGTAGAAGCTCTTACCACTAGTCGAGTTCTCCTATAATAACAGCTACCAGTCCAACATAAGGATGGATCCTTATGAAGCCTTATACGGAAGGAGATGCAGAACTCCGCTTTCATGGATTCAGGACGAGGATCTGAAGGTGTTGGGATTGGATTTTGTCAAAGACACTGAGGCTCTAGTGAGACTGATATGGGACAGAATGCTGGAAGCGCAAAGCCGATGGGCTAAGTACTACGATGCCCGACACCGTCAGGTAGAGTTTCAGGTGGGAGACCAGGTTTTCTTGAAGATTTGTCCCATGCACGGAGTTTCACGGGTGCGTGGTCAGAAGAAGAAGCTCAGCCCTAGGTATATGGGCCCTTACAGGATCCTGGAGCGGGTCGGGCCCCTAGCTTACAGGCTGGAGTTGCCACCTGAATTGGCAGGCTTACACGACGTGTTCCACATTTCCTCACTTAGGAGGGCTCTACTACGCCCGGAACAGTAGATTTCGACCACAGATGGGCCGGTAGCTTCAGACCGGTCAGTTCACTTGGAGCCGGTTCGGATCAATGGCAGAGGAGTACAGATCTTGTGTCGCAAGAAGGTTCCGTTATTCAAAGTTCTGTGGAGGAACCACGGCCAGGAGGAGCATACCTGGGAACCACAGGACCTGATGCGATAAAAGTATCAAGAGCTTTTCAGTCAAGTATACCTCACAACCTTTCAGGATGTTCAATTTACTTTCCTGTTTTAAACTATTAGGACTGCCCTAGGAAGGGTAGAGGCTAATCTTTTGTTTATTGGGATCTTGGCCTTGCCAATTGGGCGAATTAGTCATAGATTTAGGTTTCCCTTTAAACCTCACTTAGCAAACATGGCGTCGTGATGTAATCTCCCACTCCTTATGGGATGTTACAAGTTTAGTTTATTCCGGTAGAACCCCCGTAGGCTTAACCTTAATTTCGGGGATGAAATTTTTGTTTTGTTTATTGGGATTTGTAACATCACATTTCCAACTAGGCCCCCTTTGGAGTGGTTTTGTCATGACTAGGTCATGACAAGACCCTAGAGAACCTAAAAGATCAGGTGGACTTGAGAATAAAGGTGATTATGTTAGATGGTCTGCAAATAGTAGATACCTAAACCCTAGTTTAGGATGATCATGTGGTTTCACCAGGACTCCAAGACCTCACTAACCCTTGGAAAGGCCCAACAAAACCCTATGGGCCCATGGGAGTCAATTCTAGGTGGCCAATTTGGCCAAGGACCCACCTGGGCCTACTTTGGGCAATTGACCTATATAAGGACAAGGTACCCTTAGTAAACCCAAATAACTCTACCAAAGGTCTCTCTAGACCTAAAGAGGGGCCAATGAGTCGATAAGGATCCATTGGGGTCAACCCAAATGATCATGATTACCAAAGTAAACTCTACCCAAGGTCAAGTCAAACCCTAGCCCAATTGGGCTAACCCAAGCTCAAGTCTTTTTCCCCTTAGGCTAACTTTGATTTCTTAATTATTAGGATTATATTGGTTGTACTTATCCTAGAGAGTTGACCAGTCAGCATGGTGACTAGGATAGAGAGAGAGAGAAAGATTCATTTCTTTTTAATTGAGGAGAGAGAATTTTTGGAAGAGGAGGAATGGAGTGGGGCTCGGCCAAGGGAGGCCAACAGCCACCCTTGATGGCTGCAATCAACTCCTCTAGGGAAGAGGAGTTGATTCCAGTCGTTTCTCGGCCACCAAGGGGCATATTCATCCCCCTTCTCTCAACCCGAGCCATGCCATTAATGGCTTTGATGGGCAATGAAGGATCAAGCCACTCCCCTCCCCAATTGGCCTTTTAAACACCACCAGTGGGGGAAGGAGAGTCTTTTCGAACTCTCACCTGGAGGGAGCAAGCCGTCCCACTAAGTTGTTGCAGAAACCGAGCGCCGCCGCCGTCGTCCATGGTGTCCCGCGACTCCTCTCACCTTCAGGCCGCCAGAAAGGTCCTCCCCTTCCTCTTTTCTTATGGGTAGATCTAGGGTTTCATTAAGGCCATGATTCGGGCTCAATTGAGCTCGATCGAAGATTGGATTTTCCAAGCTTTTCCATGAAAATCGCATACTCGGGTTCGCCGGACTAGCCATCTCCGGCGGTCGTGCGGTCGGCTGGGGGTAGCCCCCACCTCCCCGAAGGTGGTGGTGGCGGTGGCCGGCCAGGGAGGCGGCCGGGTGGTCGGGAAATCAGCCCGCAATGTTGCCTAGGCACGGGAAATCGTGGTCGTTGGCCTGTTGGAGAAGATGATGGGCAGCCGCCGGATGCGCGCCAAGATTCGTGCAGAATCATTTCGTTTTATTATTATTTCTTTGATTTTTATGATTTTCTGTCACACTTTCTGCAGCACTTTGATTTAATTTTAAATAATACTTCGGGACCTCTGATGAGAAAACTTGCATCATTAAAGTTGGAGCCCTAAGGGTCTACTTTCATCCAAATTTAATTTGGACCCATTTGGACCTCTGGTTGGACCAGGGCATCCATTTTGGTGAGACCTATACCTAGGGCTATCCTGAGATTGAAAAGGGTGTCCACACTTCATCCTTTGTCCAAATGACCTGAAATTTGTGCAGGGGTTCAACCTTAGTCATACCTAGGGTCAGTCTAAAAATGGGAATTTTTATGAATACTTTGTCCTATGGTTTTTGTTATTATTTAATAATAATAGGGTATTTTAATTAAGTGATCTAATGACCTACAAACCCTCCCAAATTTTGGTGAGTGATCCCTGGTATTAGTTTCTAGCTCTGTACAAAATTTCAACTCATTTGGAAGAGTTTTAGTTAGGGAATCACCAAACCCTAGTTTGGCCTTAAGGAGGTGTCTTTGATTAAAAAGTGCACCATGGGTTTGGAGTGGTCAACTCACCTCAACAGAGGCTGGGGTTTTGTACACTGACTTAGTATGACCAATGTCGTCCTCTTAAGGAAAATGGTGTGATTTAGGGTTGATTTACCCTAGGGTTCAAACTCAATCCCTAAGGAAGGGCTTTTGGGTGATGTGAAGGGCATAAGAGCTAATACCCTTGTATGACCTTGTAACTCAGTAGAGTTGAAGGTAGTGTACCCTAAGCCCTCTGGAAGGAGTCTTAGAGAATTTTGGGGTAGGTAGATACCTCAAAACCCCAACCCTAGGGTTAGGGTAGAATCACCTTTGTATAACACAAGCCCATATAACTCATCAAAAGGGTGTGAAACTTAAGGAGCATGAGTTTTAAAGTAGGAAAAACCCTTAGTAATTTTACTGGAATTTTATGAGCAATATTTTTGGTACTTTATTTGTTAGGTATGATATAGCCCTAAATAATGTTTTATTTATTAAAAATCATTCTGTTCATTGAAACCCCATGAAACTTTGGCAGTGAATGTATTAGGTAGAAATTGTTGCCCCTGATTTTTAGTATAATTTTTGTTTGATCAAATCTAGTGCATCATGCACAAATGATTAAAAAGGGGTTTGGTGGTATAAAATTATTCATAGATGATATATCTGTTGAAAAATTATGAGACTTAGGCACAGATGATTTCAAGCCTAAATATGCTGGTAGTAATTTATTCATAATTTTTTGAGGGTTGATTAAAGTACTTTCCTTACAAGTCCATAATATTGAGGTTTTTGGAAATTATTTTATTTAGACTTTAATCCATGCCGAAAAATTATGAAACTTGTCCAATGATGTTTTTAGAGTTGTATTAGCTCAATATAATTAATTCATAATTTTTGGATGACAATTTTCTGTACTTGATTCATTAATAATGAAAGATAAAAATTATTTCAAAAATAGTCTTAAGGCCCCTTAGATGCTCTAAAAATAATGATACCTTGGATTTACATTACTGAGTTAACCTAATATTTATCATAATTTTGTTAGGCATCTTGCATGAGTACTTAGGGGAGTTCATGTTCAAACGGGTAGCCCTTGGAGGCTTTAAGGAAATTAATTAAATGCTAGATAAATTAGGAAAATTACAATTTTCTGGATTTAGTCTATTTTTGCCATGATAAGTCTCCTGTAAATAATTTAGGACATTTGGATGATTATTTGGATTATCCCTTATCTGGTTCGACATATAGCCTAGGTCGGTCTACATTTGGCTAATTGGATTAATTGCGATAGGATATGATTGGACGTAGTGTAGGAGTTAGTCATTTTGCTAGGTTAGATAGATGTGGATGAGTTCACCATAGAAGGATAGCAAGAGTAGTGAGAAGTGATTGGGCTAGAGTTTAGAGGTGCTCGGGTTCGACGAAAGATCGTCTTTCCCGAGGAGAGGAAGAGTCAAAATCACCCTAGGATTAGCCTACTACAATATGAGAAGGGAATGGGTGTAAGACCCCCATTTTTTTTTCTTTTTCGACACCGGGGTCTTTGGCCCAGAGTCGCCGCCTTGCGGTGATACCTTCGCACTCGGGAAGGTTGTCACTACAAGACGCCAACTCTGCCGGCCAATCTCGATCATAACTGTAGCATAAGAAGAGATGCAAGTCCACAGAAATCACATATATAGAAATAAACTCCACGAAGGGAGTGTCCACAGATAGTACATATAATAAAATCTCGGGCTTATGCCCGGTACATCAAGTCCTCACTACAATTCTCTCGTCGCGGAAGCAAACTAATACAACTACTATAGTTCGGGACTCACTGTCCCTGCTGTCTGGACTCCAGTGCTAGACTGTCCGATCTCCAAGCGTGCCGACCTCCGGGGCTGCTCCTCCATGCTGGGCTCTGTGGTCCCCTAAATGATGTGGTTCGAAAACCGTTAGTCTAAAAGACTAAGTCCTATCGTCCCCCACCCCTTCCCCCATGGCTCCTAAGCACCGAGCGGGGAGAAGGAAAGGGAAGGACATGAAGGTGGAGAATAGTCAAATTCCAGATGGCAGCGGAATTAAACTAACAATGTTAAGTGTGATAATAGTTATACAAAATTTAAATAAGTAACCTTAACTTATGTGGGTACACATAAGCTAAGGGATCTTTTGCAGGGCTCCTATCGTATAAAAAGTCCCATACCGATTTATACGATAGGGTGTCGTTTCTATTAGAAGGCTTATAATATTGAAAGAGAACCTTGACTTATAAGCACGCTCACACAAACTTATAGGCCAAGGGGTCGTTTTGCAAGGCCTAATGTATAGAGCGTCCCATACGGCTTATACATTAGGTGTCGGGTTTTATGCAATGGTTATGCTATGAAATACAATTATGCTATGATGTGAACATGCAAGTGCAACTCACCCACTCGACTCTGTGTACACAGACCTTTAGTTCCCCCTTTCGGAGTCGTTACCTCCCAGGATACCTCCGTAGTGGCAGACGGAAGCGGTGGGTTGGGCCTCGCCCACCTCTAAACCAGTAAAGCACTACCGGTCAGACCTATCGTACGCCTCAACGCTTGGTGCACTAAGCGGACGCCTGCATACTCTTGCTGGCTGGCGCACCGGACTTCTGTTGGCGAAGTGCTCACCACACTTGCCGAGCCAACGATATTGGTGTCGGTGCATCGAACTCCCCAATATCGAAGACCCACCACCTTAAACCTTTTATGCACATGCAATAGTTATGAGTCAAACAACCAACCGAGCCGAAGCTCACCGGACAATCCCGTCCGTCATAATCTACTACCGAGCCAAAGCTCCCCGGACTATCCCGTCCGTCATAATCAACAACCGAGCTGAAGCTCGCCAGACTACCATACCCAATAACTACCGGGCTTATTGCCCAAGTAACCCATACTAACTCCCGGGGCACTGGGGTGTGAGAGTGTGAAATCCTAAGTTTACTATCTACTCCTATGCCTACGACTTAGGTTTTACCCTTTTCACTTCCAGATTATAGTGACTAGACCTAAGGTGATTTGACCTTCCACTTTATGGGGGAGACGATCTTTCGTCGATCCCAAACATCACCCAACATTTAGTCAAACTCATTCCTATCTCATCCAACCCTGAGTGATGAACTTATTCCACCAATTTTTGACTCATGTACCTAATTTGCACTCCAGATTATTTCTGAAGAATTACTATATGCAGACCACCAAGGGTTAATGTTAAGTAAAATGAGAAGTATGTCAAATAATCATCCGATACTCCTATAACAATTTATGGAGGTCCATTATGACCTTTATTGCCCAAATCCAGAGTTTTACAATTTTCCTATTTATCTAGGAATTTATTAAATATTTATAATGGCCAAAGTCTCCAAGATTGAACTGAAGGTACCAAATTTTGACAAGATAGAATCTCCCCCGATTTATGCTATACTCAATATAATCAATTAACTTAATATCCAAGATCTCTTGCTTTTTCAGCAAGGTTTTGGCCACTGCTTCTATTTTTAAATTATCCCACAATATTTCATTAAAATAAATAAATAGGGTAATATTACTCCTAAAATTTCAAGTAAACTTCCAACATGATAACAAAGGCATAGAAATGCTCTGGGATAAATATCATAAGTGAATTAAGGAGTGATAAACTTCAAACAAACTATATAAACAATTTTCCAAAATTACTAGACGCAGACCACCAAGTCAAACTTCATGTAAAATGGGAAGTATATCAAATAATCATCCAACACCCCTATAATAATTAATGGAGGTCCATTATGACCTTAAGTCCTACATCCAGAGTTCCAAAATTTTCCCTATTTATTTAATAATTTATTTAATTATTTTAATTTCTAAAATTTCTAATAATGAACATGAAGTACTATTTTCATTCAAGGTATCATTCTACAAATTTTACATGTTACTCAAAATAATGATATAACTTATCTTCCAAAATATATAATTCTTTTCAGTAAGGTTTTATCCTTAAATCAATAATTCATTTAAATCCTTGGAAATTCATTTAAGAAATATAAAATACTATATTGCTTCCAAAAATTCAGAGAAATTTCAAGTATGAATCTAATGGCATGTAAATGGTTTGGGCCAAATTTCATAATTTATTTATCAGTAAATGGACTTAAATAATTTATTGAATAATCCCATCATATAGCAAGCTTGTGAAGTAACAACTTCAAATAAGTGTCCAAGTATTTTTTTATAAAATTTATATTAGCTCATAATGATTCAAAACCTCCTCTGCCAAAATCTCATGACCTCTCAAGGGTCAGAGGTAGCATAATAATTTATTTACTAAAGTGAGGCATTTCTTGTGTTACAAATGAAGTGTTATAAATAATACTCCAAAATTTCTAAATAAATAACCAAAGCTTCTTAATATCATTATGACCATCCTACCAAAATTTCATATCATTTTAAGGGGTTTAGCTAACCCATTCCTATCCCACCATATTTATGCCCTAAACTAGAGTTAGGGTTTTGAGGGTCCTAAACTTTCCAAAATACCCTAATATTTTTACCAGAGGGGTATAGTTACCATAATACCACCTCTACAAAATTTCATAGCCATACAAGGTGTTTTGACCATAGGTCCTTCACAAGGTACAAAAGCCCTTCCTTAGGGTTTGACCTAGGATCTTGGGCCAAATCAACTCCAATGCCCCCCAAGTTTTCATTGGGAGGTGTATATTATCATGCCAAACCAGTGTACCAAATTTGAACCTCTGTTGAGGTGAATTGGACACTAAAAGCCAAAATTACATTTTGGACCAAAATACCCTTCTTAGGGCAAGGCTAGGGTTTGCTTGAATCTCATTCAAATCAACTCCAAACTTAATAAAATTTTATCCAGAGGTCTATATTGACCTCATATACATCTCACCAAAATTTGGATGAATTTGGACTTCATTTGACCCATAATTTAATTTACCCTAACATAATTAAATTATTTACAAAACTATAGGAAATTTATTCCCAAAAATTCCCATTTTTGGGCAGAGTCTAGATATAGGGTAGGGTGACTTCCTGCCAAAATTTCAGACCATTTGGAACAAGGATGAAGTGTGGGCAACTAGTTTAATGACTGCCTAATCATTTGTATAGACCCCACCAAAATGAGTGCCCTGGTCAAACCAGTCACACAAATTGGTTCAAACCAATTTTGTTTGAAAGTAGACCCATAGGGCTACATATTTGGTGTTGATCATTTTCTATGAAAGTACTCTAACTATTTTTAATAATTAATAACATTAAACATAAAAACTGTGACAGAAAATGATATTAATCAAATCATATCATATAGTTTAAAATTATCATCCTGCACGAATCTTGACGCGTGATGGACGGGATCTGGTCATCTCCTTCCTCCAGCCGACGGCCCAGATTACTCCTGCCTGGGCCAACTTCCAGCGGCTGCCGCCGTTGCTCCGGCCACCTCCCCGGCCTGCCACCGCCGCCGACACCTTCGTGGTGGTCGGGGCTATCTCCAGGCGGCGGCTGGGCCGCCGGGAAGCACTGTTCCGACGGTTCTACCAATCGGAAATTTCGGCCGAAAACCATGAAATTCAAAATCAGATTGGGCTCGATTAAGCCCCAACCTTGGCCCTCCCTAATGATGTCTACGATCTACCCATGCAAGAAGGGATGGAGGAGGACCTGTGGTGGCGGCTGTAGCCGGGCTGATCGCCGGATTGGCATGGTGGTGGCCAGCGGTGGTCGGTTTGATCAAAAATGCAGAACAGGGTTTGGCTTCTTCAGGAAACTGGTGGGAATTCATCCCTGGATTCTAGTGAACCTTTTAAAGAGGAGAATAGGGGTGGTAGTTGGCTGCAAGCTCCATTGCCATTATTGGCTTCCTTGGTCAAAGATTTTGGCCATGGTAGGTAGGGGATGAAGCATGGATCACACCAGTCAAAGCTAGCTGGTTGAATTGGGGTTGTTTCCCTTGTCCTAGAGGAGTGAATGGAGGGGTTGGGGAGGGGGAGGATGAGCCCAAAAGTCCTCCTCCCTTTTTTTTCTTCTCTTTCTCTCTCTTCCATGGGTGAATTTCTCTCTCCTAGTCACCAAGCCTGAATTTTTGGCTCCTACATGTCCTATGGCAGCCCACAAGTCCATTTGGTCACTTAAGTCATGGTTAGCCCAATTGAAATGGGCTTGGGCTTGAGTTAGCCCATTTGGGCTAACTTGACCCAAAGTTGGACTAGGGCCAACCTAGGTCAATTTGGTCCTTGAGATTCCTTTAATGGGTCCTTGGTAACCCATTAGCCTCCCCTATGGTCAAGGTAGGGTTGGATTGGCCCTTGGAGGTCACTTGGCCCTTAACTAGGGCATTTTGACCATTTTAGGTCAAGGGTTGACTTTGGTCAAACTAGCCCTTTTGATTGGTCCCAATGGGTCCTTGGTGACCTATTGGCCTCTTACTAGGCTTATGAGGGTAGAGGTGGGGTCCATTTGTCCAATAGAGTGCAATTGACCTTTATGTAGGTCAATTTGACCCAAATAGGAATATAGTTGACCTTGGTCAACTTAGCCCTATTGACTACTCTCCATGGGTCCTTAGTGACCCACTGACCTCTCACTAGGTCTAGGAGGGTATGGGTGGGGTCTACTGGGCTAAGGGACTGCAGTTGACCCTTGTGTAGGTCAATTTGACCCAATTAGGGTTATAGTTGACTTTGGTCAACTTAGCCCCATTGACTACTCTCCATGGGTCCTTAGTGGCCCATTGACCTCTCACTAGGTCTAAGAAGGTATGGGTGGGGTCTACTGGGCCAAGGGACTGCAATTGTCCCTTGTGTAGGTCAATTTGACCCAATTAGGGCTATAGTTGACTTTGGTCAACTTAGGTCCTTTGATTGCTCTTCATGGGTCCTTAGTGACCCATTGATCCCTTTCTAGGGTTATAAGGGTATGGGTGGGGTCTTGGTGTCTTGGTGAAGCCCCATGATCACTTTTAACCAAGGTTTAGAGATCTGCTAAGTGCAGACCATAGTGGCCCTATCCACACTACCAGGTCCACTTGACTCTTTCTTGGGCTTCCTAGGGTTTTGTCATGACACAACCACTCTTAGGGGTCTAGTTGGAAATGGGATGTTACAATGGGTAAAGGGAATCAACCAATAACAATAAGTGTCTTGCGAAAGGGAACGATGGGCTTCAGCTACCGTCATAGTTCCTAGTGCCCTTTGAGAGCCCTTCACGGGGTATACCGGGGGCAGTCCTGGGCTAACGTAAACTGTATTAAAAAACAAAAAGAGTAACTTAGTAATTAGGGTTCCACATTTCACAAACACTATTAACATAGGAAGATTGTTGGGAGCTTCAGCTCGATTAGATTTGAGACGGACAGTTTGGTCCGGGGAGCTTCGGCTCGGTTAGTTTTGAGTCGGACAGTTTGGTCCGCGGAGCTATGGCTCGGTTGTTGGACATGCATTAATATTGCATGTGCATAAGTTATAAGGTGGTGGGCCCTCGGTGTTAGTGTTCGATGCACCGACGCTAATACGTTGGCTCGGCAAGTGTGGTTAGCAGTTCGCCATCAGAAGACCGGTGCGCCAGCCGGCAAGAGTATGCAGAAGTCTGCTTCATGCACCAAGCGTTGAGGCGTACGATAGGTCTGACCGGTAGTGCTTTACTAGTTTAGAGGTGGGCGAGGCCAAACCCACCTCTTTTGTCTGCCACTACGGAGGTATCCTGGGAGGTTCGGCTCCAGATAGGGGAACTAAAGGTCTATGTACACAGAGTCGGGTGGGTGAGTTGCACTTGCATGATCGTATCATACCCACTTGCATGTCATAACATAATCATTGCATATAACGTATGTCACCTATTGTGTAAGTGGTATGTAGCTCTTACACAAATGGACTTGCAAAACGACCCCTTGGTCTATAAGCTTGTGTGGGCAAGTTTATAAATTAAGGTCAAATTCTTCATATATATATTGCTGTTAGTAACCGACACCCCAACATATAAATTGGTATGGGACTCTTTATACGATGGGAGCCCTGCAAAAGATCCCTTGGCTTATGCGCTTCCGCACATAAGTTAAGGTTACTTTTCGTACTTTACTTTACTGTCACATATACTATAAAATTGCTAGTATAGGTCCGCTGTCATCTGTTTCTTGATTACTCTCCACCTTCAAGTCCCCCCTTTCTTCCTCTCCGCTCGGTGCCTAGGGGCCATGGGGGAAGGGGTGGGGGATGATAGGACTTAGTCTTATAGACTGTCGAAGTATGAGACCGGGCAGTCTGGCGGTTTAAGCGGTTTGATATCCAGGCTGTTGCTATTTGTAATCCGGCGGTCTGGCAGTTTATCTCTGGTGGCTTGGAAACCGGGCGATCTAGCGGTCTCCTACCGCATCTCCCTCTCTTACTTCTGGTATTGCCGAGCGGTTATCCCATTGTCTAATCGTGCGGCCTGTTCGGTCTGTTGCTCTAGCCGCTCAGATTCTGTATAGCTTTAGTCCCACATTGTTAGTTTGTACTCTCTCCTCTCTTCTCCATTCTATAAAAGGGAGGTCATACCTTTGTAAATGATATCTTTTTGAATAATAAAAATTTCAATTATTCAAGTTTCCGGCTTGTTTTTTAGTCGTTTGTTCGCTACTTTCACATGGTATCAGAGGGAGGTTTATCTCATCCTGATTCTGTCCGACCTCTCTAACTGCGTGCCCTAACCGAGCGGCTTGCTTCTTCTCACGACCTGTCCTCGCAGCTTGTTTATTCCGCCGACTTGTGCCCTGTTCGCGCGGCTTCCTTCTCTCCTTGTCGTTGCCCTGTGTGTGCGCGACCTCTTTGTTTCCCCGTCTTCTCGCCGCGACCTGTGCTTACTCGTCGCGATCTGTCACCGCGATCTGTTTGTCTCCAAGAGGATTATCCTTCTGTTCGCGCGGGCTACATTCTAGCCGCTCGACTTCTTTCCCTCTGCTTGGTTCTGCGGCTTAGTCGTGGCTATTCTGGCCGCTGGTGTCTGACATCGTGACCGCTGTCGAGCTCCTGTTTCCTAACCGCGCGGCTTGTTTCCTATGGCTCCTTCTGAGACTTCAACTGCCACCACTCATGTCACCAATCCGGCTTCGCCTCCTCCTCCTACTTCTTCCGGAAACCTTGGCACGGTTTCTAAACTTGTTGGTTCCAATTATCCGGATTGGAGCGTCTCTTTCACCTTTCTCCTTCGCTCTCAGCGCAAACGTCATCACCTCACCGATGACCCTCCTCCTTCAGACTCTGCTCAATTTGAGGACTGGGATGAGAGTGATGCCCTTGTCCGCACTTGTCTGGGATGCAAACAGCCTCTCTGATGAATGCCTTCCCGTCATACGCCATGATGAGACGGTCAAGGCCGCATGGCTTCACCTTGCTGCTCTCTACTCGAAGGGGGCCCAGACATCTCGCATTTATACTCTCTATGCGGACCTCTTCGCTCGTCCTTCCATGTCTCCTACTACGGCTTATCAGCAAGTTCAGGCTCTTGGCACCGAGATCCTCCAGAATCGCCCCTTCTCTGCGGACTTGTCTGAGCAGCACAAACACTTCCAGAAGCTCCTGGTTGTTTGTTATCTTCTCCGACTCCCCCAGTCTTTTGATATGATCCGCCAGCAGATCTTTGGCGAAGCAGAGTCTCCCACCTTGGATGCCACTGCAGCTCGCATCGCCGCTGTTACTTCGCTGCTCCAGCACCCTCTATTGTCCTCCCCTCCTCCACATGACTCCTATGCTCACCAAGCTCAGCAGGGTGGCCCTAGTGGCCGCAACCTGTCTGGCTGGCGCAGTTTGTCCAGATTCCTCTGCTCTCGCTGTGGTCGTACAGGCCATTCTGTTGACCGCTGCTTGCAGAAACATCCTCATCTTCGCCCTTCTGGTGACACATCTTCCTCAACCTCTGCCTTCTCTCGGCCATCTGCCTCTGTGGCCACGACCTCAGGTAGTGCTCACATCGTTACCCAAGGTAAATAACTGATTGACTCTGGTGCTACAAATCACATGACTGGCAATCCTCAATGCTTCTCTCTCCTAGAAAAGCATGATCGGTTACCCCCGGTTCTTGTTGTGGATGGTTCACCATACCTGGTTTATGGGACGAGCACGGTTCAAGTCACCTCGTCGCTTCGCTTAGCAGACACCATCTATGTCCCGAAGTTCCCTTGCAACTTATTATTCGTTACTACTTTATGCAAGCAACTTCAGTACTCTGTCTTATTCACTCCTACTTCTTATTATTTTCAGGACCCGAGGACCCAACAGACAATTGCTATTGGGACTGAGAGCGGCGGCCTCTACTTCCTCGACAACGTTTCCGCTCTGTCCGCCTTCTCTTCCTCTTCTACCGATCTGCTTCAATGGCATCTTCGCCTTGGACATCCTCCTCCTCGAATTCTTCGTCAGCTTATGCCCCACTTACCTCACATCAGTCCTCCGCTCGACTGTGATGCGTGTTAGCTTGGCAAACATCACCGCTCCTCCTTCCCACCGAAGCAAGGCCGTGGTTCCTCTCGCTCGTTTGATCTCATTCAATCTGATGTCTGGGGTCCTTCTCCAACTCTCACCGTTGGTCGGGGTAGTTCGTACTTTGTAACTTTTATTGATTATTTCTCTAGATGTACCTGAGTGTATCTATTAAAAGATCGCTCTGAACTACTTTCTTTATGGAAATCTTTTTATGATATAATTAAAACTCAGTTTGATCTTTCTATTAAAGTACTTCACTCTGATAATACTAAAGAGTATCTCTGTAACGTCCCAATTCGCGCTAGGCCCCTCGCACATGTTCTGAGTCAAGAGACTCAACTCGGGCTCAGGGTGCACTGACGCGAGGTGTCAGGTGCATTGAATAAGTGTAGGGTTGGGTTCAAGGATACCCCAACCAGTAGCCGAGATGAGGGAACTCGGCTAAGTAAAAATCGTCGAGAATGGAGGATGATGCTCGTCGATCGTCGAGAATGGAGGTTGATTCTCGCCGATTCGACAGGTATCGATGGTCGATACCCGCCGGACTCAGAACTACAGTAGGCTAAGGGAAAATCGTCGAGAATGCCTGACGATTCTCACCGATCGCCGAGAATACCCGGTGATACCCACCGATCATCGAGTATCACTGACTGATACTCAACGTACACAGCGATAGGGTGTCCGATAAAATGGCTAAGGGAAAATCGTCGAGTATCATTATTGATACTCGACGAATTCGTCGAGAATGACCCGCCAATACTCGCCGATCGACGGGAATCACTGGCTGATTCCCGCTGAATTTGACTTGTGCGTTTTCTGCGCCCAGGCCGATTCACCGGCATGTACAGGCGGACCGAACCAGACCTCGAGATTCGTGCTGAATGATCTTTGGACCGGTCACTCCAAATGAAACCTAATTTGGGCGGTCCAATTAGAGGGTGACACGCGGCGGAAGGGACTTAGCCTAATATGTAATATAAAAAGGGAATAAACCAAACCCTAACCATCGCATCCGATCCTTCTTGCCGAGCCGTCACCATGCAAACCGTCGGGAGCGAAAGGTAGAGGAGAACATCGCAGATCGCCGGAGCCGGATTCTGGAGGAAAAGCTCCGCCATTTCCGTGGAAGAACACCGCTAACGGAGACAAGAGATGCCGCAGAGAAGGGTAACGCGATCCATGGCCGACAACGGAGGAAACGCCGGAAATGATGTGAGTTTCCTCCCCTCTCCCTTGGTGCTAGATCTATAGTTATTCTTAGGCGAGACATCGACTCAAACGAGTCTTGATGTGTGAGATGAAGCTTTCTAGGAAGGCCATGCTAGAGCTTGTGCTCTAAAGCTTAGTCGTCTTCAACCTTCCCTCGCTTCGAAGTGATGATAGGGGTGGTCTTGTGAAGAGGAAATGGCCTCAAGAAGTAGAATAAGGGTGGAGGAACTTCTGGTTGCGATTTGGGGAAATCGCTTGAGGAGTAAGATGAACGGATGCCGTTCACTTCGCTTCAAGATGCGTGCAGAATCTGTATTCTGCACACAGCGACCTTCTTGGCTATTTTTAAGCATGAATAGGGCGGATCTGGGCTTTTGACTAAACACAAAAGTTGTAGCCCTTGAAATTACCTTTCCAACGAGTGGTTGCACGTTTCCATGCGATACCTGTAGCCACGGGAAAGTCCGTTTGAATCCGCTGCGGTTGGGAGTTAATGCCCAGTAATTCTGTATCCTGTACGCAGCAGACTTCGAGTTGCATTTTTGGTATGATGTGACCAGAACTGGGCTTTTGACTAAACACAAAAGTCGTAGCCCTTGAAATTACCTTTCCAACGAGTGGTTGCACGTTTTCAGGCGATACCTGTAGCCACGGGAATCCTCAGTCAAGGTTGCTGACCAGATTACATACAATTCTAGGTGATTATAATATGAACTTGATGGAATAGATGTTGCAATTCATCTCGAGGTTGGGTGAATTCTTTTGTGTTAATCGCCGAGGTAACATGAAGATTGATTTCTGAGGACTTGAATTCCTAAGCCGAGATGTGAATCAAGCCTAAGTGAATGAAAGGCTTTGTTATATTTGGTAGATCGCCATTATGCGCATTATCTATAGTATGTTGAATTCATTTGGAAGGATTTGTAAATGATTAAAACTATGGTCAGGATGTATAATGGATTGATGGAATGGAATGGTTAGTCCAATGCTTAGAGTGTCGTCTCCCTACGGGTTGCATTGTGGAAGTAAACAAGTGCGGTGTAGACCGTCACTAATGGGAATGAGGTTGAGTTGGATAAAACTGGACGGTTGGGCTTGGTCCTCGGTGTTCACGTCCCGGGGGTCCTTCCGTGCCATGTGAACGGTTGGGCTTGGTCCTCGGTGTTCACGTCCCGAGGCTCCATCCGTATTTGTTGGATGGTTAGGCTTAGTCCTCGTGCTTTCTTCGAGGCTCCTTCCATGCCATTTATTGTGGAATTGCATGTGGTGTGAGTCGACACGCGGTGTCGTAATCCCGAGTTAAGGATAGTGTGGCAGGTCTACGGGCTCGCCAATCGTCACACCGATAGGAGTTGATAGTTAGACCTTGGGCGGTTGGGCTTGGTCCTCGGTTTTCACGTCCCGAGGCTCCTTCCGTGTCAAGTGAACGGTTGGGCTTGGTCCTCGTGCTCATTTCCGAGGCTCCTTCCATGTCATACCATAGGCCAGTCGGGGCCAGCCGTAGTACGTAGGTGAGCTCCGTTGTTGTGTTCTTAGCATTGAGGCGTACGGAGGCCTAGGCCAGGTAGTATGGAGACCAGCCTAGTAGTGGAAATGCCCGCTCTACTGTCACCGTTTGGCCACGACGGTTGATGCCTGAGAGGTTAGCTACCTGCTCGAATAGTGGGAACTATAAGTCTGTGTCGACATAGCGATTGCATATGCTTGAGCATGGGTGTGTCATTGCATTGCATACATAGCATTGCACTTCATTACATACACAAGACCCTCATCGTATAAGTTTGTATGGGCACTCCTATACGATGAGTTACTTTCTGCTGAACGACCCTCAACTTATATGCTTGTATGGGCATCCATATAAGTTGAGTTACTTACTGTTCTAGTTATATACTCTCTTGCTGCTGTAGTCTGTAGATTTGAAAATAAGAGCGTGTTTATTATACACTATTGATATTGATGCTTATAATATTGATGCTTATAATATATATACTCACTTCACCTGTTGTACTACTGTTATTTATATATTGTACTTGTTCCTTTCTCCGCCCGGTGCCGAGGAGTCGCCGGGGGAGCGGATGTGAAACCACTTAGTCTTTTTGACTAACGGTTGCTACGTCTTACTTTTTAGGAGGAAACCCCGCAGGTGGAGCAGCAGGCTATGCAGACGGACAGCCAGGCCAGGGTGACAGGGCCTGAAGGGACGGTACCATTGCTACCGTCGGTTACAGATGTGAGTGAGAGAGAGATTTTGTTGTAGCCCTTCGGGGCAATTCTGTTCTCGTACTCTGATATTAGAGGCTTGCTGTAGCTTCTTTATTTATGATATTATGGACATATGCTTGGTGTGGATTTGACTTTCATATTATTATGGTTGGGTTGGTATTTATATGTTGATATTGGTTGTAGCCGGCAGAATAGGCATCTTGTGGTACAGGCTAGCCCGAGTGCTGGTGCTACCGCAAGGCGGTTGTTCTGGGCATAAGACCCCTCTCGTGCCGTGTCTTGTGTTCCGGGAGGGGGGGTCTTACAAATGGTATCAGCTTGCTACGATCCTCCAAGGCGAAAGTCACTTAATAATGGTGCCACCCCCGTTTGATTGGTTAGTTTGGGGATAAGCTGACTTAGCGGAAGCAGTGGTGTGCCCATATGTAATTCACACTATGTTGTCCATCTTTAACCTTAGATTAGCCAACCTAACCCTAGATTTGTACCTTATGTGTAGATCCCAGCACATGTTGAGCCAGTAAGGGGCACCCCCGCCCCGTCCGTACCTACACAATTCCAACAATTAGGGCTGGGGCAGACGCTCACAGCTATTCTAGATGCCTTTAGGTCCCAATCTCAGCAGACACCTGTACAACAACAGGGTCCGGGATCTAGTTGGTTAAGCGTTTTCCGAGCTCTCTCCCCTCCCGCTTATATTGGGACAGAGTCGGCAGTGCGTACGGAAGAGTGGCTCGACACTATATAAGAGCTATTGGCAGGAATAAGATGTCCAAACAACATGGCGGTGACCCTTGTGGTGACACTCTTAGAGCTGCACGCCAAAAGGTGGTGGAAGTCTCTCATGGGCTCTACTTTTTGTGGAAGAGTGTACACGGACATTAGTTGGAGCGAATTCTCCGAAGCCTTCTTAGAGCATTTCATCCCCTCGGCCGCTCGGGATGGTCTGGAAGAGAGATTTTTGCAACTTAAGCAAGGGTCCATGTCGGTGACGGAGTACCAACGGGAATTTCAGCACCTGGCTAGATTCGCTGACTCCTATGAGCTGGATGATAGAGGGTATGCCAAAAGATTCTACAAAGGCTTGCGAGACCCCCTAAGGCAAGCCCTTTTGTTTATAGCGGACTCTAGTTTGGCGGAGATTATTGATATGGCGAAGAGACTGGAAGCGGACCACTTGGGAAGTGGTAAGAGGCCAGCAGAGGGCATAATGGAAGCCGGCCCCAGCAACAGAAGGAGGTTTGACAATAAAAGAGGAAGAGGATATCGGAGGGGTGGCGGGCGTTTTCCGCAGAACTTTAGAGAGGAGCGCCCGGTTCCACAACCGCCAGCATTACCTCCACCTCCACAGTTTCAGCAATACGGCGGAAGGCAGGAGTGGGTGTGCTTCGAATGCAACCAACCGGGCCACATTCGACGCTACTGCCCGCAACTGTTTGGAGATGCACCTTTCACTCTCCCTCCAGCAGCCCCGCGGGGGAGAGGGTATGTGCGTGGTCGAGGACGAGGACCATGAGGAAGAAACCCCGGACCCGCTCGAGATCAGATGTATGCCCTGGACATGACTCAAGAGCGGAACCCTCAAGAGATGATTGCAGGTACGATTTGAATTAGTCATTTTGCTTCCATTAATATCCTCTAGTTGCTTGAGATATACTAGAAGTCTAGCTTGAGTATTATTAATGGCACTTAGGCACCGTGATGGTCGGCGGGAAACCGGCTTATACGTTATTTGACACCGGTGCCTCACATTCATTCGTGTCTGAAGACTTCATCAAAGATACACATGGAGTGCAATATTTCACTGGTATTGCTCGAAGAGTTCGCCTCCCAGACGGATCTAAGATGACGGCAACCGCGAAGTGTGAGTTAGAGATAACCATTGGGGGAAAAACCTTTGATACCCCTGCCACAATTTTGAGAATACCAGAGTTCGACCTCATTCTGGGTATGGCGTGGCTGGATTGGCACCATGCAAGAATCGAATGTGCGGAGAAGCATATCTATCTGAGATATGGGGATACTGATGTAGTCTTCCAAGGTATAAATTTCGCACCACGAATATTATTATCCTCAATCCAGACCTTGAAAGCTCATATGAGAGGGGATGAAGTCTACATGATACGATTCGAATTAAAAGAGATGAAGGTAGATGTGAAGGATGTGCGGGTAGCGCGGGATTTCCCTGAGGTATTTCCCGAGAAATTGTCAGGGTTACCCCCGCATAAAGAAGTTGATTTTCAGATTAAGCTTGTACCAAGAGCTAAGCCTGTCTCCAGGACCCCCTATCGGATGGCCCCAAAAGAACATGCGGAGTTTAGAGTGCAATTGCAGGAGTTAGTAGAATCAGGGTTTGTTCGCCCCAGCTCGTCGCCTTGGGGAGCCCCTGTTCTATTCGTCAAGAAGAAAGATGGAACCCTGCGATTATGTATAGACTATCGGGAACTCAACTGACTGACAGTACGGAACACCTACCCGTTACCTCGGATCGATGAGTTGTTTGACCAACTGGTGGGGGCGCATTGGTTCTCCAAGCTAGACTTGCGCTCAGGGTACTACCAACTGAGAATACAAGAGGATGATATACAGAAAACGGCTTTCAGCTCAAGGTACGGCTTATATGAGTTCACAGTGATGCCGTTTGGACTCATCAATGCCCCATCGGCTTTCATGAGCTTGATGAATAAAGTGTTTGAGGCCTATCTAGATGTCTTCATCATTGTGTTCATTGACGACATACTGGTCTACTCGAAGACGGAGGAAGAACATGCCGGACATTTAGCCTTGGTACTGGAGAAGTTAAAGGAGCACGCCCTGTTCGCCAAGTTTAGCAAGTGTGAATTCTGGCTTAGGGAAGTTGCTTTCTTGGGTCACGTAATCAGTGGGGCTGGACTAGCTGTGGATCCGGCCAAGGTGCGCGTCGTGAAGGAGTGGTCGCCCTTGAAGTCAGCGGCCGATGTGAGGAGTTTTCTTGGACTTGCCGGATACTACCGCAAGTTCGTAAAAGAATTCTCCAAGATTGCCCTCCCGCTTACTTCCTTGACAAAGAAAGGAGTGCCATTTGAGTGGACACCCCAGTGTGAAGCGGCATTCCAGGAATTGAAGGATAGACTTACCTCCGCCCCCATCCTTGTCCTTCCGTCTGGGAAGGAAGTATTTCAAGTTTATACGGACGCGTCTTATCAGGGGTTGGGAGCGGTGTTGATGCAGCACGGGCACGTAATTGCTTATGCTTCAAGACAATTGAAGAAGCATGAAATCAATTACCCGGTGCATGATTTGGAGCTAGGAGCGGTGGTGTTCACCTTGAAGGTATGGAGGCATTATCTATACGGCATCCGCTGCGAAATCTTCTCGGATCATAAAAATTTGAAGTACGTCCATACCCAGAAGGAATTGAACTTAAGACAACGGCGGTGGTTAGAGTTTCTATGCGACTATGAGTTCACCTTGAACTACCACCCCGGAAAAGCTAACTCGGTAGCCGATGCGTTGAGTAGGAAAGTACCCGGCTCGAGCCCAGAATCTCGATTGATGAGCATGGAGTTGGCACGGATGATCGAGGAGATGGACATCACCTTAATATTTAAGGCTTCATCGGAATATACGGAGTACCTGTCCAGCATGAGCATAGTTTGTGATTTCTGGGACCGGATCCGAGTGGAGCAAGGATTGGATGCGGCTTTGGCCTCGGCAATAAAGTTAATCGAAGACGGGACTACCGACGAGTACACACTAAAGGACAGCCTCATTTACTTTCTCGGCCTACTCTACATTCCCAAAGGTGGCAGAATCCGGGAGGATATTATGAGAGAAGCACATTGCTCTCAATATTCCGTGTACCCAGGAATTTCAAAGATGTACGCTGGCTTACGAAAGATGATGTGTTGGCCAGGGATGAAGAAAGATGTCCGGTACTTTGTCACGCATTGTGAAGCCTGCCAAAGAGTGAAGGCGAAATGTAGGAGCCCCGGTGGCCTGTTGCAGTCGTTGCCAATCCCCTAATGGAAGTTCGAGGATATATCCATGGACTTCGTACATGGGCTACCTCGCTCCCGCTCAGGAAATGATTCAGTGTGGGTGATCGTTGATCGCCTGACGAAGGTTGCCCGGTTCATTCCTATGAAGAAGGAAGCTCATGTGGACGTCTTGGTACGCCTATTTGTGGAACAATTTGTACGGTATCACGGCGTACCTAAGACGATAGTTTCAGATCGTGATGGTCGTTTCACCTCCAAGGAGTGGAAGGCGGTACAGACGTATTTGGGCTCACGTCTTACCTTCAGTACCGCATTTCATCCTCAGACGGACGGACAGTCGGAGCGGACCATCCGAACATTGGAAGATCTGTTGAGGTTGTGTGTGATAGATAGGGGAGAGCTGTGGGAAAGACTCTTGCCCTTGGTGGAATTCTCCTATAATAATAGCCATCAAGCTAGTATTGGCATGGCGCCCCATGAAGCCCTATATGGAAGGAGGTGTAGGACCCCCTTGTCTTGGGTGCAAGATGAAGACCCGAAGACTTTGGGAATTGAGTACATAGATGACACTGATGCGGTGGTTAGGCTAATAAGAGATCTCATGTTGGAGGCTCAAAGTCGACAGGCGAAGTATTACAACGCAAGGCACCGTATGGTGGAATTTCAAGCGGGTGATAAGGTGTTTCTAAAAATTCGGCCGATGCATGGAGTGTCACGAGTGCGAGGAGTGAAGAAGCTCAGTCCACGGTATGTTGGGCCCTATGTCATATTGGAAAGGGTTGGCCCTTTGGCCTACCGGCTAGAGCTACCGGCCGAGCTAGAGAATCTCCACGATGTGTTCCATGTATCGTCACTTCGGAAGGCACTGTTGCGGCCCGAACAATACATCCCCACAACTGATGGTACTATGGTGTCTGACAGATCTGTGCGACTGGAGCCAGTGCGGATCGTTGATAATGAGATAAGAACCTTGCGTCGCAAAAGTGTCCCCTTGGTAAAAGTGCTATGGTCTAATCATGTGAAGGAGGAATTCACATGGGAGCCAATGGATTTGATGCAAAGACGCTACCCGGAGTTGTTTGCTTCAGGTAATTTTATTTAAAAGCATATTTTGTTTTCTGTATGCTTTCCTCCCCACGACCTCAGCCTGATTTCGGGGATGAAATCTTTTTATTTTTGTTTATAGGATTTGTAACGTCCCAATTAGCGCTAGGCCCCTCGCACGTGTTCTGAGTCAAGAGACTCAACTCGGGCTCGGGGTGCACTAACGCGAGGTGTCAGGTACATTGAATAAGTGTAGGGTTGGGTTCAAGGATACCCCAACCAGTAGCCGAGATGAGGGAACTCGGCTAAGTAAAAATCGTCGAGAATGGAGGTGATGCTCGTCGATTGTCGAGAATGGAGGTTGATTCTCGCCGATTCGACGGGTATCGGTGGTCGATACCCGCCGGACTCAGAACTACAGTAGGCTAAGGGAAAATCGTCGAGAATGCCTGACGATTCTCACCGATCGCCGAGAATACCCGGTGATACCCACCGATCGTCGAGTATCACTGACTGATACTCAATGCACACAGCGACAGGGTGTCCGATAAAACGGCTAAGGGAAAATTGTCGAGTATCATTGTTGATACTCGACGAATTCGTCGAGAATGACCCGCCAATATTCGCCGATCGACGGGAATCACTGGTTGATTCCCGCCGAATTTGACTTGTGCGTTTTCTGCGCCCAGGCCAATTCACCGGCTTGTACAGGCGGACCGAACCGGACCTCGAGATTTGTGCTGAATGATCTTTGGACCGGTCACTCCAAATGAAACCTAATTTGGGCGGTCCAATTAGAGGGTGACACGTGGCAGAAGGGACTTAGCCTAATATGTAATATAAAAAGGGAATAAACCAAACCCTAACCATCGCATCCGATCCTTCTTGTCGAGCCGTCACCGTGCAAACCATCGGGAGCGAAAGGTAGAGGAGAACATCGCAGATCACCGGAGCCAGATTCTGGAGGAAAAGCTCCGTCGTTTCCGTGGAAGAACACCGCTAACGGAGACAAGAGATGCCGCGGAGAAGGGTAACGCGATCCATGGCCGACAACGGAGGAAATGCCGGAAATGATGTGAGTTTCCTCCCCTCTCCCTTGTTGCTAGATCTATAGTTATTCTTAGGCGAGACATCGACTCAAACGAGTTTTGATGTGTGAGATGAAGCTTTCTAGGAAGGCCATGCTAGAGCTTGTGCTCTAAAGCTTAGTCGTCTTCAACCTCCCCTCGCTTCGAAGTGATGATAGGGGTGGTCTCGTGAAGAGGAAATGGCCTCAAGAGGGAGAATAAGGGTAGAGGAACTTCTGGTTGCGGTTTGGGGAAATCTCTTGAGGAGGAAGATGAACGGATGCCGTTCACTTCGCTTCAAGATGCGTGCAGAATCTGTATTCTGCATGCAGCGACCTTCTTGGCTATTTTTAAGCATGAAGGGGGCGTATCTGGGCTTTCGACTAAACATGAAAGTTGTATCCCTTGAAATTACCTTTCCAACGAGTGGTTGCACGTTTCCATGCGATACTTGTAGCCACGGGAAAGTCCGTTTGAATCCGCTGCGGTTGGGAGTTAATGCCCAGAAATTCTGTATCCTGTACGCAGCAGACTTCGAGTTGCATTTCTGGTATGATGTGACCAGAACTGGGCTTTCGACTAAACACGAAAGTCGTATCCCTTGAAATTACCTTTCCAACGAGTGGTTGCACGTTTTCAGGCGATACCTGTAGCCATGGGTATCCTCAGTCAAGGTTGCTGACCAGATTACATACTATTCTAGGTGATTATAATATGAACTTGATGGAATAGATATTGCAATTCATCTCGAGGTTGGGTGAATTCTTTTGTGTTAATCACCGAGGTAACATGAAGATTGATGTGTGAGGACTTGAATTCCTAAGCCGAGATGTGAATCAAGCCTAAGTGAATGAAAGGCTTTGTTATATTTGGTAGATCACCATTATGCGCATTATCTATAGTATGTTGAATTCATTTGGAAGGATTTGTAAATGATTAAAACTATGGTCAGGATGTATAATGGATTGATGGAAGGGAATGGTTAGTCCAATGCTTAGAGTGTCGTCTCCCTACGGGTTGCATTGTGGAAATTAACAAGTGCGGTGTAGACCGTCACTAATGGGAATGAGGTTGAGTTGGATAAAAATGGACGGTTGGGCTTGGTCCTCGGTGTTCACGTCCCGGGGCTCCTTCCGTGCTATGTGAACGGTTGGGCTTGGTCCTCGGTGTTCACGTCCCGAGGCTCCATCCGTATTTGTTGGATGGTTGGGCTTGGTCCTCGTGCTTTCTCCGAGACTCCTTCCATGCCATGAATTGTGGAATTGCATGCGGTGTGAGTCGATACGCGGTGTCGTAATCCTGGGTTAAGGATAGTGTGGCAGGTCTACGGGCTCGCCAATCGTCACACCGATAGGATTTGACAGTTAGACCTTGGGCGGTTGGGCTTGGTCCTCGGTGTTCACGTCCCGAGGCTCCTTCCGTGCCAAGTGAACGGTTGGGCTTGGTCCTCGTGCTCATTTCCGAGGCTCCTTCTGTGTCATACCATAGGCCAGTCGGGACTAGGATCTTGGTGCATATTTACCTGAGAGAACCCGATGAGCCGTAGTACGCAGGTGAGCTCCGCTGTTGTGTTTGATGGCCGCGGAACAGAGACCTACTGTGGTTGGTTCGAAATGGTCAGATTCCGCGGACCGGTTAGAAGATCGAGTTTTCTAATGAGAGGAGGCAAGTGCACCTATCGCAAGTAGTACTCGGTATTCGGGAAAATACTGAGGTCGTATTATTCTCGGGGACGCGTTGATTATATCTACTCTTCCAGGAACACTATTATCTTACTAACAGTAAGGTGGGATTTTTTGTTTAATTAAAACGGAAAGAAAGAAAGCAGAATTTTGCTAAGTTAGTTCGATGACGGGTTAACGCTCGGCATCGAATCGGATTAAGACTAAAATAATTCTTAACAATTATTGAACTTTATTTTTAATTTAATAAAAGGCACTTGGCCGTGGGGGTTCCAAAAATATGAGCGCACTTATCTCTAGGAATATTGCTCACCTAAACATTAAGATTATTCGACTGATCGTTAGACCGACGAAGGATTCCTCTTAATGCCCGCTTTACGCTAAGAACCCCGCTATTGGGTGGGGAACCCAATCCGGCAGAACTACGCTTCTCCTCTTTCGAGGGGGCGTACGCAGTTCTCTTTACCTAAGGGGGATCGGTCCATACGTGCAGTCTCTCGGCGTCGCGTATGGATAACGGAAATAGAGCCCACACATCGATTATGTGGTCCTATGCGTCGTTAACTCGGGGTAAACCTTAAGTCCTTAAATTAAAATAAAAATAAAGTCTTTTAATTATTTCAAATCATTTTTTATGTCTCAATGCTCTTCGATGCCGAAGGCTAAAAGAGATTAGCCACTCATCGGTATGGGGACGGCTTTATGTTTTTAGGTGAAGCGTGAGTGTTAAATTAAGCACTGAACAATTATAAGAGAAAACATGAAAAATAGGACAATTAGATAAATTGAAGGCTAATTGATGCAGGCACTCACGCACACTTCAAAACCATAAAGAAAATTAAATAAAGCAAACCCTACTCAAATGAGTAGGCGGAAATAAATGCACACACGCACACACTCTTCTTAATTGAAGAAAGCGATAAATAAAGCGGTAAAATTATCTCCTACACGCACGCACTCTACATAATTGAGAAAGCGATAAAATTGCAAGTCCCGGCTCAAATGAGTGGGCGGGAGTAAATTTATCTCATACACGCACGCACTCTACTTGAAAGTAAAACACACACACGCACTCTGCAGAAATGAAAACACACGCACCCACACAAAGTTTTCCTACTCAAGTGAGTAGGAAGAAAATGAAAGCAGTAAAAAGACAAGTCCCACTCAAACGAGTGGGCCGGAAATGAAAGCAGAGCGCCATTTAACTCTTAACGAGTAGGCGGAAATAAATGCATACGCACACACGCACTCTACAGGAGTTGAAATAAAGCAGTAAAACCTAACTCATACACGCACACACACTTGCAAAAATAAGAAAAACAAAGTGCTCAGAAAATTAAAACGACTGCATTTCTACCGCTAGAATGCGGTAGAAATGCATAAAAAGTGAAAATAAAAATTAACCGGAGCGAAAAGTTTTGCAAATAAACGCAAAATGAAAGTACTCGAAAAATTAATACAACTGCATTTCTACCGCTAGAATGCGGTAGAAATGCATAAAAAGATGAAATAAAAATTAACCGGACTAAAAGTTTTGAAATTAAAAAGTTAAAATGAGGTGAGCGAAAAATTGTAATGACTACATTTTTATTCGTAAGTTTTTATAAAACCTCCAAAAAAGTGAGAATAAAACTAAAAAGGAACGAGAAGTTTTACATTCCTAAGAGCCTAAGTTAAAGAAAATAAAAACGAGCACTTTTAGGGGGGGTTTATAAAACCTATATGAATAAAAATGATAAAGAAGAAAAAGCTAAAGCTAAAAAGTGCGGAAAATGAAAACTAGACGGACGGCACAACGGCTAGAAATGCCGATAAATCCTAAATCTAACTAAGTTATGAAAGCTAAAAAGATGAAAACATAAAAGAAACACAAAAAGGGAACGAAAAAATTACTTAAGAAGGGCGCTTCCAATTGAACATTTCAACTTTGCAAGATATAAAATCTACCATTTTATTGAATAAAAAGGCTATTACATGAAAAAGCTAAAACAAACAACCTAATACAAACTAAGAAAGATAGGGAGAAATTCTCCTTAGATAGCTTAGAAGCCAAACGGGCAGCACCTCCCCTAAGTAAGATGGACCAAAAGAGTGGACAGAATAAACTTCCTGGAAGCTCTTATTTATAGGCAAAATTTCGGGTTGGTCATGCCCGTGACTAGGGCGTGACAAGGGGGCGTGTCGACACGATTCATGAGCTGATCGGGTGACTTGACTTGAAAGTTGACTTCGGCTGAAAACGTGGCGGTCACGCCCTAGGTCACGGGCGTGGCATGTGTCAGTCACAGGCGTGACTGGGGCGTGTTGGGGAGGTCGATCTGGGCGCGGTCCGGCCACAGAGTCGCGCGCGTCACATCGGGCCAGGTGGCAAGGTCACGCCCGTGTCACACCTTGACACGGGCGTATCGAAGGGCGTGTCGAGCTGGGTTTGATGATCGCCGATCGTCGAGCTGGCACCTGTGGTCGGCGATCGTCGAGGGCATGACACGGGCGTGTCGGTCATGTGACACGGGCGTATCAGTCAACTTTTTGACTATTTTTGGAATTTTTTCTGGAAATTTTTTGCAATAAAAATAAAGCTAAGTTAGAAATAATATTTACAAAAATAAGCAATTTATTGGATAATACAGATAAAAAAGACAAAAAACAAACAAAATTGACTTAAATAAAATACGAAAATATAGATATATTTACAACTCATCAAACACCCCCATACTTAAGTTTTTGCTATTCCAGAGCAAAAGTTTGAGGTGAACTTATAAGGAATAATAAAAAACCCTAAGTTCTGCTACCGCTAAATTAATTATAAGAGAGATCAAATAAAAATATACGGGGTATAAGAGTTAAGTCCTAAAATTATTTAGATGATTTAAACAGGGCAAAAGTTTTGGCCAAAAGACTTCTTGATGTAATCAAATAGAAAGCAATAATTGTATTGGTTAGATTAACAGAAAATAGTTTGGAGTTATACGAACTTTAGCTTACAGGAGTGTTATCGGAAATAATGCAATTTACGAATTATGCTCTCAAAAAGATTTTTGAATTAATTCTAGAGTCATGAAATTGACTAAGGGGGGTTGATGTTGGTTTATGAAGATGCTTGGATTTTGAGGCGAGGTTATTTTTTTCTCGAACCTCCAATTTTTTTGATTTGGATGTTAAAGGAAAACGAAATCTTATTTTCCTTAACATAAAATTTTTTTTTCTTCATAAATAACCCAATGTATATGTGTTGGAGTAATGAATTTTATCCTCTTACTCCGTAACGTATAATCTTTTAATTTATTGGGTGCCTATGTTTACGGAATGAAAACTTATTCTCATTGACATAAGATCTTTTTGAGGAAATATTTTTATCATACCGAGTAGGTTATGATAGGTAAGGGGAGAAAAGAGAACTAGATTTTTAATTAAAAAATAATTGAGAGCAACCTTTATAAATTGTACGTTCCAATTTTTCAGAAAGCTAAAAGCAAGCATAATTCAATTCTATAGTCGTTATTTTCTAACATGGTACACATGCTCCTATCTATGAAAAATTAGAAGTAGTGCCTAAAGCGAGTCCCCTATTTTTAACAAAGTATAATAAATTCTTTAAAACTTAACCCCGGCTATTTAGATTTTTCAATCTATAATTAACAAACGAATAGTGAACAAAGAATTGATCAAATTCGCATATAAATAAACTCAAAACGAAAGTTTTGGATAACAAGAAACTTAAGAATGAAATGTTTGATTTATTTGTTTCAAAACTTACATAACAAATTTTTTTTGTTGTTTTTTGAATTTATGCTCTTTTTTTGTATTTTTGTATTTATATCTTTAATATATACATACTAAAAAGAAAGAAAAAATGCGAAAATAAAAAAAAAATTTGGATTTTTAAGTTTTGTGAATTTTTTTGTATTTTTAATGAAATTTTGTGAATTTTTTTGTATTTTTAATGAAATTTTCATTCTGTTTACAAAAATTTGGGAAAAAGAAAAAAATATTTACAAGGATGAGAGAGAAAAAGGGAGAGGGGAAAGAGAAAGAATATTTACAAAAAGTATTTACAAAAATTATTTACAAAAATATTTACAAGAATATTTACAAAAATATAAACTAGGTAGCCGCGAGATGACTCGTTATGTGGATGGCTCGATGAGCCGGATCTCGCGGACCGAATTAAAAATAAGTCAAAGTTTCAAAAATGAAACTTCAAAAATTTTTAAAAAATTTTTTTTTTTTTTTTGATTTTTTTTTTATATATATATATTTTTTTTTTGAAGTTTTGTTTTGTTTTTTTTTGTAAGTGAAAAAGAAAGTACGAAAATACGAAAACACCCCCATACTTAGATCCAACATTGTCCCCAATGTTGTATGCTAAGCAGGAGGAACAAGACTGCAGGTATATGTACAAAAATGGAAAAAGAGGGGGGCAGAAGACGTCCCTGATCCGCGCTCGGGGAAGCCCATTAGAAACCCTGCATTTATTAGAAAAATAGAAAACATAATAAATAAAGACGTAAAAAAGATAGACGTGGGGTGCCTCCCAGGAGCGCTTTGTTTATAGTCACGTAGCTTGACTATAGTGGCGGGTTTATAAGTCGAGGAGGGATATGGTTTCGCTATACTCGATCACAGGGTCGCCCGCTATGTAAGTCTTTAATCGATGACCGTTTACTTTAAACGAGCCTTTTTCCGGGTGGGAGACGAGTACGGTCCCATATGGAAAAACTTCTTCAACTAAGAAGGGACAGGACCAACGGGATTTGAGTTTGCCAGGAAAAAGTTTAAGACGAGAATTATAAAGAAGGACTAGATCGCCCGGAGAAAAAATTTTGGGGGTTTTAATTTTTCGATCGTGATAAAACTTAGAACGCTCCTTATAGAACTTATTGCTCTCGTAAGCGTTCGCACGCCATTCATCGAGCTCGTTTAGTTGCAGTTTTCTATTCTGAGCGGCTAAGTTAGAGTAGAGGTTTAAGAGTTTTAATGCCCAAAGTGCGCGGTGCTCCAGTTCTACGGGTAAATGGCACGCTTTGCCATAGACTAATCGAAACGGGGTACAACCGGTGGCGGTTTTGTACGCCGTACGATACGCCCATAACGCGTCGTCGAGCTTAGCGGACCAATCTTTCCTATTAAGTGAAACGGTTTTTTCTAAAATGCGTTTTATCTCTCGATTTACTACCTCAACTTGGTCACTTGTTTGCGGGTGGTAGGGGGTGGCAAGCTTGTGCGTGACTCCGTATTTAGCTAACGTCTTAGCCATTAGAGCATTACAGAAATGCGTTCCCCTATCACTAACAATAGCGCGAGGCGTGCCGAAGCGAGAAATTAATTTTTTTTGAAATGTAACGACGACTCGCGCATCGTTGGTGGGGAGAGCTTGCGCTTCCGCCCACCGCGATACGTAGTCGACCGCTACTAAAATATACATATTTTTATAAGAAGGAGGTAGGGGCCAACAAAATCTATGCCCCATAAATCGAAGACTTCACATTCTAAAAACATATTTTGGGGCATCTCGTCTCTACGTAAGATGTTACCCGACCGCTGACAGCTATCGCATGCGCGCACAAAGTTGTGCGCGTCTTTGAAGAGAGTGGGCCAAAAGTAGCCTGCCTCTAGCGCCTTCCTAGCGGTCCGGTTGGCTTGATAGTGCCCCCCGGCTGGACCCTCGTGGCAGTGCCTCAAGATTTGTGTGCACTCCACTCCCGTGACGCATCTTCGAACTGCTTGGTCCGCACAGATACGGAAAAGAAATGGGTCATCCCAAAAGAAATTTTTCAAGTCGGAAAAGAATTTCTTCTTTTGATGACTTGAAAAATCTTTTGGAAGTACCCGCGCGACTAAGTAGTTCGCAAAATCTGCGAACCAAGGCGAAAGATGACGAAGACGAATGAATGGCGAGAAGGCGTTCCTCGGGGAATCTGTCATTTATTTCAGATTCGACGAGCGCTTCCGCACCCAGATTTTCTAAACGGGAGAGGTGGTCTGCCGCTAGATTCTCCGCGCCCTTCTTATCTCGGATCTCCAAGTCAAACTCTTGTAGGAGGAGAATCCATCGAAGAAGGCGGGGCTTTACGTATGTTTTGGCTAGTAAATACTTAAGGGCGGAGTGATCGGTAAAAACGATAACTTTAGATAGCGTAAGGTACGAGCGAAACTTATCGAAAGCGAAAACGACGGCTAAGAGTTCCTTTTCCGTCGTCGTGTAATTCACTTGTGCGGAAGTGAGCGTCTTGCTAGCGTAATAAATAGGATGAAAATGTTTTTCTACGCGTTGGCCAAGAACGGCGCCTAAGGCAATATCACTAGCGTCGCACATGATTTCGAACGGAAGGGACCAATTAGGGGCCACTAGAATCTGAGAATTGATAAGTTTTTGTTTTATAAAATTAAAAGCAGACTCGCAATCGCTACTAAAGACAAAAGGTGATTCCTTTTCCAAGAGGTGAGTAAGCGGCTTTGTTATTTTTGAAAAATCTTGAATGAAGCGCCTATAAAAGCCCGCGTGGCCTAAGAAACTCCTAATGGATTTTATGTTTGTCGGCTGAGAAAGTTTTTCTATGATTTCAACTTTGGCCTTATCGACCTCTATCCCCTTAATCGAAATCTTATGGCCGAGGACCAAACCTCCTCGAACCATAAAGTTACACTTTTCCCAATTTAAAACAAGATTCGTGTCCTCGCATCGCTGGAGGACACGATCAAGATTGTGAAGACAATCCGGGAATGAGCATCCGAATACAGAAAAGTCATCCATAAATATTTCCATAATATCTTCTACTAGCTCACCAAAAATTGCTAGCATACATCTTTGGAATGTAGCCGGCGCATTGCAGAGGCCAAATGGCATTCTTCGATAGGCGAAGGTGCCAAAGGGGCAAGTAAAAGTTGTTTTCTCTTGGTCTTCGGGGGAAATAGGGATTTGGAAAAACCCCGATAAACCGTCGAGAAAACAATAAAAAGGATGACCGGAAAGACGCTCAAGAATTTGGTCAAGGAACGGTAGTGGAAAATGGTCTTTGCGGGTGGCATCATTAAGTTTGCGATAATCGATGACCACACGCCAACCCGTAACAGTACGAGTTGGGACGAGCTCATTGTGCTCATTCGCCACTACGGTTAGACCGCCCTTCTTGGGCACGACATGAATGGGACTAACCCATGCACTATCAGAAATGGGATAAATAATCCCCGCATCTAATAATTTAATTATCTCAGCTTTCACGACGTCTTTCATGTTTGGGTTAAGACGCCGCTGCGGCTGAATCGTTTTGCGGCAATTATCGTTTAAGAAAATTTTGTGAGTGCAGAAAGAAGGGTTAATCCCCTTTAGGTCAGAAATTTGCCACGCAATTGCGTGGCGATGTTTAAGCAAAACCTCCAATAAATCGGAGGTCTCCGAATCGCTTAAATACGAAGAAATGATTACCAGGAGTGTATCATTTTTCCCCAAAAAGGCGTATTTTAGGGATTCGGGTAATGGTTTGAGTTCTAGGATGGGCGGTTCTTCTAGTGAGGTTTTAGTGCTAATGTCTTTTGAACCAATTGGTTCAAAAGGCACATTCGTAGACTCGTCCTCATCGCAATAAAAATTTTCGAGCGAAAAAATATTTTCGTTTAAAAATTCGGACTCGAAAACCGGAGAAGAACTATCTCCATAAAAAGAATCTAAAGAATAGCAGAAATCATCGCTCGGCGACGAGTCTTCCATAGAGGAGTTAATAGAAAAAGTAACTTGGTCGTCTCCTACCCGAAGGAGAAGCTGACCATTACTTACATTAATTAACGCACGTGAGGTCGCGAGGAAAGGGCGACCAAGTATTATTGGTACGTTGGCGTCTTCCTCGATGTCCAAGATGACGAAGTCCACCGGGAAGGTGAACTTGTCTACTCGGACAAGGACATCCTCAACAACCCCGATGGGGAACCTAACCGAGCGATCCGCTAGTTGGATGCGCATATTGGTAGGAGCAGGAGTACCCAAACCTAAACGCAGGAAGAGCGAGAACGGCATCAAATTAATGCTCGCGCCTAAGTCTGCCAAGGTGTATTTTACTAATACATCGCCAAAAAGGCACGGGATGGAGAACCTTCCCGGGTCGTTTTGTTTTAAGGGCAATTTACTAGTAAGAGCCGCCGAGCAGACAGCGTTGAGAGATATATGCGAAATATCCTCGAGTTTGCGTTTATTAGAAAGTAGTTCTTTTAAAAATTTCGCATATTTAGGCATTTGCGAGATAGCCTCGCAAAAAGGAACATTAATATGAATTTGTTTAAGTAATAAAATAAATTTTTCATATTGCGCGTTTACTCGCTCATTATCTAACTTATGAGGGTAGGGCAACGCCTTGTTTAAAATAGTTTTATCGTTAAAAATCGGTAAGGGTTGCGTAATCGAAGAAGAGGGAAGAGGGGTCGGAGGTGAAATATGTACCTGAGGATCGATCCGTTTTGGATCAACCACCTCCTTACCGCTACGGAGGGTTATAGCGTTGGTGGTTTCCCTTGGATTGGGCTCCGTGTTCCCTGGCAGTGCCCCCAGGGCGCGTTCCGACATAAGTCGCGCCAGCTGTCCAACCTGGAGTTCTAAATTTTTTAGCGATCCGGTGATGTTCCGGATATTGGACTCATTGGACGCGACATAACGATTAAAATTTTCCTCCACCGGGGATGGCTTCATAGGAGGGGGAGGAGGAAACGTTGGCGCAAAAGGAGGGGGAGGGGGACGCTGCGCGTTGTTCGGGTTGCTCCAGGAGAAATTCGGATGGTTCCTCCAACCCGGATTATAGTGGCTACTATAAGGGTTGTTTTGAAATGAGGGACGCACCGGATTTCCCATGTAGTCCACGAATTCGTCGACTACGCAGACGTTGGAGGGGGGGAGAAAACAAGGCGGAGTGGAGGAGGCAACAGACATCTCCGCCACCTGCTTAGTTAGCCTTTCCACTTGGAGGGCTAGCTAAGCAGTGGCATCCACTTCAAAAATGCCCGCCTGCTTAGGGCGCGCCCGCGGGACATTCCACTGGTAGGCGTTCACCGCCATTTCCTCGAAAAGGGCCTGGGCGGCCTCGGGGGTCTTATTGTTCAGAGTGCCCCCGGCAGCCGCGTCAATCATTTGACGCGTCTGACTATTCAGTCCATTATAAAAAATTTGTGCCTGCAACCACGTTGGCAGAGCGTGGTGCGGGCACCGGCGGAGAAACTCCTTAAAGCGTTCCCAAGCCTCGTAAAGAGACTCGGAGTCGTTTTGGACGAACGAAGATATGTCCGCCCGCAGTCTTGCAGTTTTCGCGGGCAGAAAATACTTCGTAAGGAATTTCTCAGCCAATTCCGCCCAGGACGTGATGGATCCCCGCGGGAGGGAGAGTAACCACGCCTTAGCCTTGGACTTAAGAGAGAAGGGAAAAAGGCACAAATGAATGGCGTCATCAGTGACGCCATTAATTTTAAAAGTATCGCAAATTTCAAGAAAATTAGACAAGTGATTATTGGGGTCCTCATCCGGCAGTCCGTCGAACTGCACGGCATTTTGGATCATTTGAATCACACTTGACTTAATTTCAAAATTATTGTTGGCCACAGCGGGCTGAACAATACTCGACCCCGTATCATCCAAGTTGGGCCGAGCGTAGTAAGACATAGTATGCTCGGCCGGTTGGGCATTATTCGGGTCGGCCATAGAAGAAGAAGAGGGTTCTCCGATAGATTCTGCGGGGTCTAAAAAGGGGATTCGACGGAGAGATCGGATACGCGCAAGAGAGCGGTCGATCTCGGGGTCGAATTCAAGATTTTCAGAACTCGAAGGTTGTCCACGGGTCATGCACCCTAAAAAAACGAAAGGGGGAAGGATTTTTTTTTGTATAAAATTTTTTATTTGAAAATAAAGTAAAATTAATATAGTCCTGGATTCAATATAATAACCGTGCTTCCCCGGCAACGGCGCCAAAAACTTGATGGCCGCGGAACAGAGACCTACTGTGGTTGGTTCGAAATGGTCAGATTTCGCGGGCCGGTTAGAAGATCGAGTTTTCTAACGAGAGGAGACAAGTGCACCTATCGCAAGTAGTACTCGGTATTCGGGAAAATACCGAGGTCGTATTATTCTCGAGGACGCGTTGATTATATCTACTCTTCCAGGAACACTATTATCTTACTAACAGTAAGGTGGGATTTGTTGTTTAATTAAAACGGAAAGAAAGAAAGCAGAATTTTGCTAAGTTAGTTCGATGACGGGTTAACGCTCGGCATCGAATCGGATTAAGTCTAAAATAATTCTTAACAATTATTGAACTTTATTTTTAATTTAATAAAAGGCACTTGGCCGTGGGGGTTCCAAAAATATGAGCGCACTTATCTCTAGGAATATTGCTCACCTAAACATTAAGATTATTCGACCGATCGTTAGACCGACGAAGGATTCCTCTTAATGCCCGCTTTACGCAAAGAACCCCGCTATTGGGTGGGGAACCCAATCCGGCAGAACTACGCTTCTCCTCTTTCGAGGGGGCGTACGCAGTTCTCTTTACCCAAGGGGGATCGGTCCATACGTGCAGCCTCTCGGCATCGCGTATGGATAACGGAAATAGAGCCCACACATCGATTATGTGGTCCTATGCGTCGTTAACCCGGGGTAAACCTTAAGTCCTTAAATTAAAATAAAAATAAAGTCTTTTAATTATTTCAAATCATTTTTTATGTCCCAATGCTCTTCGATGCCGAAGGCTAAAAGAGATTAGCCACTCATCGGTATGGGGACGGCTTTATGTTTTTAGGTGAAGCGTGAGTGTTAAATTAAGCACTGAA
Source organism: Platanthera zijinensis (assembly GCA_039513925.1). Taxonomy (NCBI): domain Eukaryota; kingdom Viridiplantae; phylum Streptophyta; class Magnoliopsida; order Asparagales; family Orchidaceae; genus Platanthera; species Platanthera zijinensis. The sequence goes on from CM077083.1 coordinate 102,933,115, forward strand.
CAATTATAAGAGAAAACACGAAAAATAGGACAATTAGATAAATTGAAGGCTAATTGATGCAGGCACTCACGCACACTTCAAAACCATAAAGAAAATTAAATAAAGCAAACCCTACTCAAATGAGTAGGCGGAAATAAATGCACATACGCACACACTCTTCTTAATTGAAGAAAGCGATAAATAAAGCGGTAAAATTATCTCCTACATGCACGCACTCTACATAATTGAGAAAGCGATAAAATTGCAAGTCCCGGCTCAAATGAGTGGGCGGGAGTAAATTTATCTCATACACGCACGCACTCTACTTGAAAGTAAAACACACACACGCACTCTGCAGAAATGAAAACACACGCACCCACACAAAGTTTTCCTACTCAAGTGAGTAGGAAGAAAATGAAAGCAGTAAAAAGACAAGTCCCACTCAAACGAGTGGGCCGGAAATGAAAGCAGAGCGCCATTTAACTCTTAACGAGTAGGCGGAAATAAATGCATACGCACACACGCACTCTACAGGAGTTGAAATAAAGCAGTAAAACCTAACTCATACACGCACACACACTTGCAAAAATAAGAAAAACAAAGTGCTCAGAAAATTAAAACGACTGCATTTCTACCGCTAGAATGCGGTAGAAATGCATAAAAAGTGAAAATAAAAATTAACCGGAGCGAAAAGTTTTGCAAATAAACACAAAATGAAAGTACTCGAAAAATTAATACAACTGCATTTCTACCGCTAGAATGCGGTAGAAATGCATAAAAAGATGAAATAAAAATTAACCGGACTAAAAGTTTTGAAATTAAAAAGTTAAAATGAGGTGAGCGAAAAATTGTAACGACTACATTTTTATTCGTAAGTTTTTATAAAACCTCCAAAAAAGTGAGAATAAAACTAAAAAGGAACGAGAAGTTTTACATTCCTAAGAGCCTAAGTTAAAGAAAATAAAAACGAACACTTTTAGGAGGGGTTTATAAAACCTATATGAATAAAAATGATAAAGAAGAAAAAGCTAAAGCTAAAAAGTGCGGAAAATGAAAACTAGACGGACGGCACAACGGCTAGAAATGCCGATAAATCCTAAATCTAACTAAGTTATGAAAGCTAAAAAGATGAAAACATAAAAGAAACACAAAAAGGGAACGAAAAAATTACTTAAGAAGGGCGCTTCCAATTGAACATTTCAACTTTGCAAGATAGAAAATCTACCATTTTATTGAATAAAAAGGCTATTACATGAAAAAGCTAAAACAAACAACCTAATACAAACTAAGAAAGATAGGGAGAAATTCTCCTTACATAGCTTAGAAGCCAAACGGGCAGCACCTCCCCTAAGTAAGATGGACCAAAAGAGTGGACAGAATAAACTTCCTGGAAGCTCTTATTTATAGGCAAAATTTCGGGTTGGTCACGCCCGTGACTAGGGCGTGACAGGGGGGCGTGTCGACACTATTCATGAGCTGATCGGGTGACTTGACTGGAAAGTTGACTTCGGCTAAAAACGTGGCGGTCACGCCCTAGGTCACGGGCGTGACATGTGTCAGTCACGGGCGTGACTGGGGCGTGTCGGGGAGGTCGATCTGGGCGCGGTCCGGCCGCAAAGTCGCGTGCGCGTCACGTCGGGCCAGGTGGCAAGGTCACGCCTGTGTCATACCTTGACACGGGCGTGTCAAAGGGCGTGTCGAGCTGGGTTTGATGATCGCCGATCGTCGAGCTGGCACCTGTGGTCGGCGATCGTCGAGGGCAAGACACGGGCATGTCGGTCATGTGACACGGGCGTGTCAGTCAACTTTTTGACTATTTTGGAATTTTTTCTGGAAATTTTCTGCAATAAAAATAAAGCTAAGTTAGAAATAATATTTACAAAAATAAGCAATTTATTGGATAATACAGATAAAAAAAGACAAAAAAACAAACAAAACTGACTTAAATAAAATACGAAAATATAGGTATATTTACAACTCATCAGTGTTCTTAGCGTTGAGGCGTACGGAGGCCTAGGCCAGGTAGTGTGGAGACCAGCCTAGTAGTGGAGATGCCCGCTCTACTGTCACCGTTTGGCCACGACGGTTGATGCCTGAGAGGTTAGCTACCTGCTCGAATAGTGGGAACTATAAGTCTGTGTCGACATAGCGATTGCATGTGCTTGAGCATGGGTGTGTCATTGCATTGCATACATAGCATTGCACTTCATTACATACACAAGACCCTCATCGTATAAGTTTGTATGGGCACTCCTATACGATGAGTTACTTTCTGCTGAACGACCCTCAACTTATATGCTTGTATGGGCATCCATATAAGTTGAGTTACTTACTGTTCTAGTTATATACTCTCTTGTTGCTGTAGTCTGTAGATTTGAAAATAAGAGCTTGTTTATTATACACTACTAATATTGATGCTTATAATATTGATGCTTATAATATGTACACTCACTTCACCTGTTGTACTACTGCTATTTATATATTGTACCTGTTCCTTTCTCCGCCCGGTGCCGAGGAGTCGTCGGGGGAGCGGATGTGAAACCACTTAGTCTTTTTGACTAACGGTTGCTACGTCTTACTTTTTAGGAAGAAACCCCGCAGGTGGAGCAGCAGGCTATGCAGACGGACAGCCAGGCCAGGGTGACAGGGCCTGAAGGGACGGTACTGTCGCTACCGTCGGTTACAGATGTGAGTGAGAGAGAGATTTTATTGTAGCCCTTCGGGGCAATTCTGTTCTCGTACTCTGATATTAGAGGCTTGCTGTAGCTTCTTTATTTATGATATTATGGACATATGCTTGGTGTGAATTTGACTTTCATATTATTATGGTTGGGTTGGTATTTATATGTTGATATTGGTTGTAGCCGGCAGAATAGGCGTCTTGTGGTACAGGCTAGCCCGAGTGCTAGTGCTACCGCAAAGCGGCTGTTCTGGGTATAAGACCCCTCTCGTGTCGTGTCTTGTGTTCCGGGAGGGGGTCTTACAATCTCAGGCATGTGTTTTCCTCTTTTTGTATGCAACATGGTCTTATTCATGAGAAGAGCTGTGTTTATACCTCCCAGCAAAATGGGGTGGCGGAGCGTAAAAACCATCATCTTCTCGATGTCGCTCGTACCCTCATGACGCAGATGCAGGTGCCTCGCTCCTTCTGGGGCTATGTTGTTCTCCTCGCCTGTTATCTCATTAATCGCATTCCCTCCACGGTTCTCCATGGCAAGATCCCCTTCTCCATTCTCTACCCGGGAAAGGAATCCTTTCCTCTCCCTCTCCGTATCTTTGGGTGTACGGCTTTTGTGCATGCACCTTCCACTACCCGTGAGAAGCTTTCCCCCCATTCCACAAAATGTGTCTTTTTGGGTTACTCGACCACTCAAAAAGGCTATTGTTGCTTTGACCCAGTTTTGCGCAAATAGTTTGTCTCCGCGGACATCACCTTCTTCGAGAATGCGTCCTACTTCTCTTCTCAATCCCCCCCTTCCTCCTGATGTCTCTGACTCTTCACCATCACTCTGTGTTCCTTCCACACATATCGACATCTCCCCTCCTATATCATCTCCTCCGTTGTCTCCTCCTCTCTCTGTTATACCCCCTTCTCTACAGCCGTCTCTCTCTAGTCTCGGGCCAGCTTTCTCTGCCACGGATGCTCCGGTCCCTGAGACACGAGTCGACCTGGATCTTCCCATTGCTCTTCGCAAAGGGGGCGGGCATGTACCCAACACCGGCTTGCAGCTGTTGTTTCCTATGATCAGCTTACTCCTTCTTGCATGTGTTTTGCTTTGGCTATCTCGGCTATTACCACTCCCCGCACCTACCAGGAGGCTTTTGTTATTCCTCATTAGAAATCTGTCATGGATAAGGAAATCGCCACTCTTACTGAAAGGGGTACCTGGACCCTTGTTCCTCCACTAGTAGTTACTGATGTGGTTGGCTGTCGCTGGGTGTTTGTTGTGAAGTTTCGCCCAGACGGCACTGTGGAACGTTACAAGGCCCGGCTGGTGGCCAAAGGCTTTACTCAGACTTATGGAGTTTACTACTTTGATACTTTCTCCCCAGTTGCTCGCCTCAGCACCATCCGGGTTCTTCTCTTTGTGGTCGTCAACAGGGATTGGGCTATTTCCCAGCTTGATGTCAAGAATGCCTTTCTCTACGGGGATCTTCAGGAGGACGTCTACATGGAGCAAACTCCTGAGTATGTTGCTCAGGGGGAGACACGAGTATGCCAGTTTAAGAAGGCCATCTACGGCCTAAAACAGAGCCCTCGGGCATGGTTCGTCAAGTTTAGTGGCATTGTGACTGCCATTGGCTTTATAATAAGTTCGGTCGATCACTCATTGTTTGTTCGCAAAACCGCATCGGGCCTTGTGGTTTTGGCGGTGTATGTGTGTTGGGTACATTGGAAAATGTGTACCTGATTTGGAGAAGCCTCACTTAACTCAATGATATACATCAAGGTGTATTTGATGTTATTTTGAGTTTATATGTGTAGGTTAAGTATTGGCTAAAATGCAGAAAAAGTTTCTAAGTCCATGTGTCGACACTTAAGGAAGTCTGTGTCGACACTTGGAAAAGCTGTGTCGACACCTAAAGCAACTGTGTCGACAATCAGAAATAGTTAGTCGACATCAACTGTGTCGACACCAGGAGGCAGTGTTGACACACAGAAATGTGTTAGTCGACATCAACTGTGTCGACACCGGGAGGCAGTGTCGACACACAAAAGCAGAGTCGACATCAATTGTGTCGACACCTAGAGGCAGTGTCGACACACAAATCCTGAGACTATATCAACTGTGTCGACACACAGGACTTGTGTCGACACACAACAGAATTTCAACATAGTTGATTGCTGTGGAGTGAAGAAGTGATTGTGTCGACACAAATAATCAGTGTCTACACATTCTCAAGATGCAGTGTCAAGAAGCTTTGTCGACATCAAGGCAGCTATGTCGACACCACCAAAGTCTGTGTCGATACTTAAGTCACTTGTGTTGACACATATTGACAGATTGTCTCGACTGTTGGGTATTGTATCCATAATGTACCTTGATTTGAAGAAGCCCCTGGACCAGTTAAGGTGAATTGACTTTGTATTTTATCAGGTGTTTTCAAGTTGTGCTTGCAGTTATTCCACGCTAAGTACACACCAATGTCAAGGTGCAGTGGGTCAATATACACGGGTCTGCGCAACGTAATCCCTCGTTGAGCAGATCAGTGTGTGGCATACGTGTACTCTCTCTATTGGAGTGTACTTACTTTCAAGTATAGGGCTGAGAAAGATCAAGAGCAGACAAGGAGCAAGGATGGGCCAAAGAGCAGCTCACGGGTGGAAAGACAAAATATCGTCTCAGTAAGAATCGACGAGAATCGCTAAGTGATTCTCGCCGAATCGACGAGAATCACTAGTGATTCTCGCCGAATCGTCGAGATTCACTGGCTGGTTCTCGCCGACTATATCCGGCTGTCTCAACGCCTTCAACGCCCTCAAGAATTCTGCTAAGTCAGAATCGTCGAGAATCACTAGCCGATTCTCGTCGAATGCGTCCACCTGTCTCATCGCCGTCTAGAATTCTGCTAAGGCAGAATCGGCGAGAATCACTTTGCATTCTCGCCGATTCATCGAGAATCACCTATGATTCTCGCCGAATTTGCCTTAGGCGAAATTCTAGTGCTCGCTGGACCGGACCATGTATTCACGCGCTGTTTTGAACCGGTCTTAGGGATTCTACTGGTGGGGCCCACAACGGTCATAAGATATGACCTACTGTATAAATACTGGTGTATTTCGATCATTACGGATACCTAATACAGAGATAAAAAAACCGAGCCGCCGACGTGACCTAAATCGCGAAGCTTGCTCCGTCGCCGTCTCCGCTCGTGCCAGTTGGTCACCGCTGCTGATCGTGGGTTCTTCCTGATCTCCTGGCGACAGAAGCTCTGCCACGCAACGCGTCTCATGAGTCCTTCTTGAGAACCTTTGTCTCTTGATTTGTATATCGGGAATACCTTCCCTATCCGAATCGATCGAGACGATTGATCCAAGAAAGACCATTGGTAGACCTTGACGACTTAGCTACGAAGTTTGGATCTCGAAAGCATCGTCGTCGCTCTCCTTTGCAGCTGCCGATCTTGATAGTATCGCTGCCACAAGCTTTGCCGCCGCCGATCTTGAAAGAATAGCCGCCGCAATCTTTGCCGCCGCCGATCTCGGGGAGATCCTTTCCAAGTGAGAGCTAAGGTCGTGGACTCTTCGTCATCTTCAAGAATGCATCATCAAACGAAGAGGGACACCTAGCGCTCCAAAAGTAGTTTGTATTTTTATACATTCCATTTTATTTTTGTTGTAAAGGAACGTTGGTTCCTCATTGTAAGGGTTGGGTGCAACCCGTGGTGGAGGAGTGGTGACTCCTTCGGGTGGAAGGGTTCCTTCCATTAGTGTGAGGATTGGATTTCAATCATGTTGGTGAAGTGACCGAGTCGTCCCTGGTTGGGAGATAGGTCGAAGGGGGAAAGTGGACGTACCCAAATCGGGGAACCACTATAAATTGCATGTGTCTTTCTATGCTGTGCTATTTTGTTTATTTGTGCAGGTACAATTTTAATTCCGCAAAAATGCTGCAAGACACCTATTCCCCCCCTCCCATAGGTGAAGGTAGTTGGCACTAGGTGGACTTTCAAGTGGTATCAGAGGGAGGTTACTCATCAAAGGGGTTAACACCTCGAGTAAGTTCCTGCCACTAGTGTCAAGAAGAAGGCAGATATCTACTATGGACGGACTCAAGTACTCAGGCAAGATCCCAGTGTGCACCAGGCTAAACTTTCCTATCTGGAAGGAAAGGATTAGATTTTACATGGAAGCAGTCGACCCTCGACTCTTCATGGTCGTGGAGGAGGGACCTTATAGTCCCACTAAGGCCTCCACCATTGATCCTACCAAAATCATGCCAAAGATGCTTTCTAAAATGGACAAGGACGAGATGGTGCTGGTCAAACTTGACAAGAAGGCACAGAACATACTGTTCAGCGCAGTCGATGACTCCATGATGCAGAACTTCTGCAACTACAGGACAGCTAAGGATATCTGGCACAGCTTGATTATCCTGATGGAGGGCACAAACGAAGTGAGGGATGATCGGAGATCCCTCCTGAATCAGAAATGTGAGGCCTTCAGGAAGGGGCCCAAGGAAGAGATCGGAGTTACCTTCGAGAACTTACTCAAGATCGTCAATGCTCTCAAGGGATATGGAAGAGTGTTCACTAATGGTGAACTTAATGATAAATTTTTTAGGTCCCTTACTAAGGAATGTGACACGAAGATCTGCGCCATCCGAGAGTTTGGCAGATTAGATGAAACTGATCCTCAGATACTCTTTGGGAAGCTCATGTCCTATGAGCTCCAGTTGAACACGAGGAAAGCTGAAGAAGAAGCAGAGAAGGCCGCAACCAAGGAAAAGACTGTGGCCCTAAAAGCCATTCACTCCAGGAAGGGCAAGGGTGCGGCTTCATCCCGTGCCGGGAAAAAGGATGAGGAGGAAGACTCTGAGCCATGCTCCTCAGGCTCAGAGTTGTCTGAGGAAGACTTCTCCCTCATCACCCGAGAATTCAAGAAGTTCCTCAAGATGAGGAATCAAAGAAAGAGAGATGGCTCCTCCTCCAGAAATCAGAAGAAGAAATATTTTTCTGACAGGTATGAATCAAAACCGAACAAACATCGTAATACTGACATTATTTGTTTTGGATGCAATAAGCCAGGACACGTCGTGGCAGTCTGCCATCAAGGCAAGAGAGAGAAGGGGAAGGGAGAAGAGCACAGAACCTCTAGAGATAACAAGAAGGAGAGGAGCTACATCGCCAAAAAGTCAAAGACACTGAGTGAGTCTGATTCCTCAGACTCTAGTGATGATGAGGAAGCCTACTTCGGGCTGGTGGGTCGCTCTGACTCAGAAGGAGAATGCCCCCCCCCCATTCACTGGTAAGGTAAAAGCTCGTACCCCCCTCTCTGACTCTAACTATGAGTCTCCTGATGATGATCTCGAGGACAGCCCATCTGCCCGAGAAGCTGAGCTCCTCGAAAAGTATGAGCTTCTGCTCAACACCTTCGAGGAATGCCGCAAGAGATTGAGGGCTCAGAAAAAGGAAGTCAAATTCCTTAAGGTTGAGGGTGTCTCCCTAAGGGAAGAGATCACTAGCTTGATTTCTCTCCGACAGGAGCACGTGGACCTGATCTCTAAGCACTCAGAGTCTCTAAGTCTCCTTGACCTTTAACAGGAAGAAATCAATAAGTTGGAAGAGCAACTTACGGCAGAAAAGAAGATTGTCCAAAGCTTCTCTATGCCAAAGACTGTTCTTCCACTGGTTGATACCTTCTCTGCTCAGGCTAAGGGGGCTGGCTTAGGGCATGTGGGTGTGCCTGGTAAATCATCCAGGAGAAACAAAAAGCAGAGGAGAAATAAGGCTGCTAAGAAGGCCTCTACTGCAGAAAAGGGAAAGGCCCCACTCAACCCTGTTGTATTCAGGAAGCCTGGCAATCCCTGCAATGAACAGGACTTTGAGTCAACTTATGGCCACTTCTTCCGGCCATCTGTTGAAAAGCCCAAGAGCCGGTATGAGGGGTGGGCCTTCCCCCGCAACTTTGGGGAGAGTGTCTTCAAGGCACCTTATGAGGAAGTTCAAGTGGAGGATTATGGCCACTTCTCTAGCGGCCATAATAGGAAGCAGGCACCCAAGGCCAAGCCTGTTACACTGAAAAACTAGGAGGTGAAGAAATCATGCGACTGTTATCATCATGATGCCTCCACCTCCAAGTCTGAGGCCCCGGCTGAACCTTCCGTTCCAAGGGTGAAGTAGGTGCCCAGGAGAAAGTATAATAGATTTGACTGCTGGTGCTGTGGCAAAGTTGGTCACTTTGTCGTGGATTGCTGGTTTAATCCGAGGAATGACGAGACTCCTCATGTTTGCAATGCGAGGCAGACCACTCGTAGGGCTAACCATCCAAGGGGGATTATGCTAACGAGGAATCTAGGACCCAAGTTCGATTGGGTTCCTAAGGGAAATTAATTCTGTTTTGCAAGAATTTCCAAAGGCCACCAAAACTCCCATATGGTACTTGGACAGTGGATGCTCCCGGCATATGATCGGGACAAGAAGCCTACTGCGTGATTACTCTCCAGTCGAGAATGGACCCAAAGTCATCTTTGGGGGGTCAGATCGAGGAGTCACCAAGGGTTACGGTATGATTTCCAACAGTATAATTTCTATCACCAATGTGGCTTACGTTGAATGGTTAAATCATAACCTGATCAGTGTAAGTCAGTTATGTGATAAAGGTTATGACGTTAAGTTATGCAAGGATAAATGCCTGATAATATCATGTGCCTTTTCGGAGACGGTATTAACAGGCATTAGGAGCAGAAATATCTTCTGCTTGGATTTTCTCAGTTTAGATTCATCTGCCCCCGTATGCCTAGTAGCAACAAGCAGTGCATCTCTTTGTGAACAATGGCACAAGAAATTGGCACATATTAATTTCAAGACAATTAGTATGATGTTTTCTAAAAACTTAGTAAGGGATGCTCCCAACATTAAGTGCATCAAAGATAGCCCATGTCCTGCATGCCAGAAGGGCAAACAGACTCGGGCTGCCTTTAAGAGCATCGTTGGCAAAGACTCCTCCAGGTGTCTTTATCTATATGGACTTGTTTGGTCCAATGCAAGTTCATAGCTTGGGAGTCAAGTCTTATACGCTAGTGATTGTTGATGATCACTCTCGGTTTACTTGGGTGTTCTTCTTAAAATGCAAGTCAGATACGTTTGACATCTTCACCAGTTTTGTCAGGCAGATTCAGAACAAACTTAACTGCTCGGTGGTCAAAATCAGAAGTGACCATGGAACAGAGTTCGAGTCTGGTGCTATGACAGAGTTCTGTGAAGAACATGGTATCTTTCATGAGTTTTCCTCCCCGCGTACTCCTCAGCAAAATGGGGTTGCGGAGAGGAGAAATAGAACTCTCATTGAATCTTGCACGACAATGTTGAATGACGCTTCTCTCCCAGAATACTTCTGGGCAGAGGCTGTCAATACGGCGTGTCATGTACAAAACCGGGCCTTGATCAACAAGAATCATCATAAGACGCCTTATGAGCTACTGAAAGGCAGGAAGCCAACCATGTACTATTTTAGGATCTTTGGCTGCAGATGTTATGTACTGAATAACGGGAAGTACCCGCGTACTAAGTTTGTTGAAAAATGCTTCGAAGGCATATTTATGGGCTATAGTAGCCATACTCGGGCATATAGGGTTTTCAATATGAAAACCCTAGTGGTTGAAGAATCAATTAATGTTGTATTTGATGAAGGAAGCTTGCTTAATAGCAATTCTTCCAACAGTATTCTTGAAGATGCAGGTGCAAGACTTGAACAGCTGAGTCTAGATGAGACCACTAAAGATGTAACTCCCAAGTACGTCAAGGTTTCTACCTCAACGTCAACTGGAGAAGTTGAAGATCAGAATGGAGCAAACCTCTTAGAAGAAGGAGAAGCTTAAGAAGATGTCAGAGCTCCTGATGCCAGACTCCTAGAGCTCTGACACGTGAGGGATCATCCTAGAGATCAGATCATCGGAGATCCTCGTGACGGTGTCAGAACTCGAAGAGGTACTATTAACGAGATTTTGCATCTTAGTTTCCTATCACAGGTTGAGCCAAAGAAGTTCGACGAGGCAAACAGAGATGCAGCATGGATATTGGCCATGCAAGATGAACTACATCAATTTGAAAGATGCAATGTCTGGACGCTGGTTCCCAGACCAAAGGGGCAGAACGTGATCGGCACCAAGTGCATCTTCAAAAACAAACTGGATGAACATGGTGTCATCATAAAGAACAAGGCCAGGCTGGTGGCTCAAGGTTACAGACAGGAGGAGGGGATTGACTTCGACCAGACCTTTGCACCAGTGGCAAGGCTCGAGGTGATCAGATTGTTCCTGGCGTATGCTTCGCACAAAGGATTCACTGTCTATCAGATGGACGTGAAATATGCATTCTTAAATGGCAACCTGAAAGAGGAAGTATACGTCGCACAACCCCCAGGTTTTGTTAATCCAACTTATCCCAATCATGTATATTTTCTTAATAAGGCTTTATATGGCTTAAAACAAGCTCCTCGAGCTTGGTATGAGACTCTGTCTAGTTTTCTTCTTGAGAACAAGTTCTCTAGAGGAAAAATATATAAGACATTGTTTCTTAGGGAAGTCAAAGGCAAGATCTTGCTGGTGCAAATCTATGTTGATGACATCATATTCGGCTCAACGGATAACAATCTTTGCAAAAAGTTTTCTAAACTTATGCAAGGAAAGTTTGAAATGAGCAGTATGGGAGAGCTAAAGTATTTCTTGGGACTTCAAGTGAAACAGTCTGAGGATGGAATTTTCATTTCTCAGACGAAGTTCACAAATGAACTCCTCAAGAAATTCGGAATGGAGAATGCAACCACTATGAGGACTCCAATGGGATCCACCATGTCTCTGGACAAGGATGAGAAAGGGAAACCTTTTGATGAAACCAAATACAGAAGCATTATTGGATCCCTGCTCTACCTTACTGCAAGTAGACCGGACATTATGTTCTCCACATGCGTTTGTGCCAGATATCAGGTGAACACTAAGGAATCTCACTATGTCGCTGCAAAGAGAATTCTTAGATACCTTAAGGGTACACCTAATCTTGGCTTGTGGTACCCGAGAAACAATGATGTCGAGCTAATAGGATTTTTAGATGCTGATTTTGCAGGAAGTAGGGATGATCGGAAAAGCACTTCTGGGACCTGTCAATTCCTCGGAAGAAGGCTTATATCATGGAATAGTAAGAAGCAAAATTGTGTTGCAACCTCCACAGCTAAATCTGAGTATATCTCAGCAAGCAGCTGTTGCGCACAACTACTATGGATCAGAAACCAGTTAGCAGACTATAACCTTCAGTTCAAGGAAGTTCCAATGTACTGCGACTCCTCCAGTGCAATTGCCATTGCGAACAATCCGGTATCGCACAACAGGACGAAGCTTATTGAAGTGCGCTACCACTTCATTAGGGAGCACGTGGAAAACAAGGACATCTCTCTCTGTTATGTCCCCACGGATAAGCAGATTGCAGATATTTTCACAAAGCCCCTTGATGAGGCCAAGTTCAATCTCTTCAAAACTGAACTGGGGATGCTAAACTGTGAGGAATGAAGACTACAGAAGCTCCAGGCTCGTACATCTAGGGGGAGCATACGCAAGAAACTCAAGTGTAAGCCCAAATGCCAGAACTGAGGGGGAGCATTGTGGCGAGTGCTAAAGTCCCAGATTTGTAGAAGCCGAAAAGGGGGAGATTGCCCTCTCGGCTAAGGCGCTAAGGGCTAAGGTGCTCTCACAAAGGTTGATCCAAATGCTCTAAAGATAATGGTATGGAAATTCTTTCTCAACTGATTATTTAGTTTATGTTTTTCTTCCATCCGTTCTATTCACCTTAGCTTGTAGGGTTTAGGCTTCTTCAAATAGGGGGAGATTGTTGGGTATTGTATCCACAATGTACCTTGATTTGAAGAAGCCCCTGGACCAGTTAAGGTGAATTGACTTTGTATTTGATTAGGTGTTTTCAAGTTGTGCTTGCAGTTATTCCACGCTAAGTACACACCAATGTCAGGGTGCAGTGGGTCAATATACACGGGTCTGCGCAACGTAATCTCTCGTTGAGCAGATCAGTGTGTTGGCCTACGTGTACTCTCTCTATTGGAGTGTACTTACTTTCAAGTACAGGGCTGAGAAAGATCAAGAGCAGACAAGGAGCAAGGATGGGCCAAAGAGCAGCTCACGGGTGGAAAGACGAAATATCGTCTAAGTAAGAATCGACGAGAATCACTAAGTGATTCTCGCCGAATCGACGAGAATCACTAGTGATTCTCGCCGAATCGTCAAGATTCACTGGCTGATTCTCGCCGACTATATCCGGCTGTCTCAACGCCTTCAATGCCCTCAAGAATTCTGCTAAGTCAGAATCGTCAAGAATCACTAGCCGATTCTCGCCGAATGCGTCCACCTGTCTCATCGCCGTCTAGAATTCTGCTAAGGCAGAATCGGCGAGAATCACTAAGTGATTCTCGCCAAATCGTCGAGAATGACTTTGCATTCTCGCCGATTCGTCGAGAATCACCTATGATTCTCGCCGAATTTGCCTTAGGCGAAATTCTGGTGCTCGCTGGACCGGACCATGTATTCACGCACTGTTTTGAATCGGTCTTAGGGCTTCTACTGGTGGGGCCCACAACGGTCATAAGATATGACCTTCTGTATAAATATTGGTGTATTTCGATCATTACGGATACCTAATATAAAGATAAAAAACTCGAGCCGCCGACGTGACCTAAATCGCGAAGCTTGCTCCGTCGTCGTCGCCGCTCGTGCCAGTTGGTCGCCACTGCTAATTGTGGGTTCTTCCTGATCTCCCGGCGACAGAAGCTCTGCCACGCAACACGTCTCACGAGTCCTTCTTGAGAACCTTTGTCTCTTGATTTGTAGATCGGGAATACCTTCCCTATCTGAATCGATCGAGACGATTGATCCAAGAAAGACCGTTGGTAGACCTTGCCGGCTTAGCTACGAAGTTTGGATCTCAAAAGCATCGTCATCGCTCTCCTTTGCAGCCGCCGATCTTGATAGTATCGCTGCCGCAAGCTTTGTCGCCGCCGATCTTGAAAGAATAGCCGCCGCAATCTTTGCCGCCGCCGATCTCGGGGAGATCCTTTCCAAGTGAGAGCTAAGGTCGTGGACTCTTCGTCATCTTCAAGAATGCGTCATCGAACGAAGAGGGACACCTAGCGCTCCAAAAGTAGTTTGTATTTTTATACATTCCATTTTATTTTTGTTGTAAAGGAACGTTGGTTCCTCATTGTAAGGGTTGGGTGCAACCCGTGGTGGAGGAGTGGTGACTCCTTCGGGTGGAAGGGTTCCTTCCATTAGTGTGAGGATTGGATTTCAATCCTGTTGGTGAAGTGACCGAGTCATCCCTAGTTGGGAGATAGGTCGAAGGGGGAAAGTGGACGTACCCAAATCGGGGAACCACTATAAATTGCTTGTGTCTTTCTGTGCTGTGCTGTTTTGTTTATTTGTGCAGGTACAATTTCAATTCCGCAAAAACGCTGCAAGACACCTATTCCCCCCCCCCATAGGTGAAGGTAGTGTGCACTCGGTGGACTTTCATCGACACTTTATGACAGTCAGTCTCGACGCTTTGCTGACAAAGACAAAGGCTCAGGAATTGTTTGAAGACTTGACAGCTGTGAGTTACAACAAGTTTACTGAAGCTGTCAGACTTGTCAGAAATTCGTTAGAAACCGGATCAGCCGGTTACCATGGGTGAAGCCTATATATAGACGGACTGTGTCAAATCAAAAGAGATAAGAATATATACAACTACCACAACTATTGTGAGATTAATCTCTGATCAAGAAAGTGCAAGTCACAAAAGAAGATCTTCGTGAGAAGATCTAAGAAGACATTCTGAAGTGATTATCCACTCAGATTTTTTCTAAGGAGAATTCATTCAGAATTCAGAAGAAACTTCAGAAGGTGTGGGGAGAGAGAGCTTCAGCTGTTTTGAGGTCAAGAAGGAGACAATCACAAGTCTCTTAAGAAGTAGATACTGAACTAATCTACTAAGTAGATCCAGATCCATATCTAGAATGCAAGAAGGAAGCTGCCAGTCAGTCAACTTCAAGGGAGATCAATCCTACTAAGTTCAGATTCAAGAAGCTTTGAAGAAAGCTAAGAACAGGTTGATTTCTGTCATCAGGTTCATTAAGAAGCTTATCAAAAATTCTCTTATCCTTTCTCTCTCAATAAGGGTAAGAGTCTATCAAATTACTTTTCAAATTCTGTAGGATCTTTTCAAAGATCTGAGTTATAAGCCTATGTTATAAAGGCTGAGTGTAGGAGATTTTGATCTCTGAGTGGTAAGGCTGTTTGAGCCTGAGTGTAGGAGATTTATATCTCTGAGTGGTAAGGCTGTTTGAGCCTGAGTGTAGGAGAATTGGTTCTCTGAGTTGTAGGCCTTGTGGCAAGGCTGAGTTAGGGCTTATTAGCCTGAGCTGTAGGAGTGTGGATACATTCTGAGTTGTAGGAATCCTTCAGGATTCTGAGCTGTAAGATCTATGGATCTGAGAAGAAAAGGAAGAAGTTAGGCTGAATCTAGCTTATTGTTGGATAGGCGCAGGGGGAAAGTGGATGTTCCCAGACCTTGGGGAACCACTATAAATTAGTGTGCAATCTGTGATTTGTGTTATTATAGTTTGTGTGATTGTATGTGTTGTGTTAGCTGTAGAGTTATCTGATTTATATTAAAGAACTGAAGTTAAATTTTGCCTTAAGTTTAAAGCAAGGAAAAGAACCTATTCACCCCCCCCCCTAGGTGTTTAGGTTGTCTTGAAGTTAAAACTATCAAGTGGTATCAGAGGGAGGTTACTCAAAGAAGGACTTAACAGACTGAGTTAGATCCCAAAGGCAGAATCAAGAATCAAGAAAATGGGTTCTGGATAAAATCACAAGGAACTAGGTTCTATGAAATTACCAATCTGCAGGAAAAAGATATTTGGAATATGGAAAGAAATGGTCAGGTTGTTTATGGAGGCTTCTGATCCAAGGATTTATATTACAGTACAACAAGATCGTTATATTCCAATGAAGGTATCTGTTCTAGATGCAAACCAGAGAACTCCCAAGGATTTTTCTGAGATGACTAAGGATGAAATCATCCTAGCAATTATGGATAAAAGAGCCCAGAATATCAAAATAAGTGGCATAGATGATTCAACCTTTCAGAATTTAATTCACTACAAGACCTCCAAGGAAATGTGGGACACTTTGATAGTCTACATGAAGGGTTCTGAAGAAGTTAGACAAGATAGAAGTCTATGCTAAATCAGGAATATGAAAGCTTCAGATAAGGGAAATCAGATAGCATATTTGAGTGCTATAAGAAGTTCTATAGAATAGTAAATGAACTGATGTCTTATGGAAGGGTCTTCAGTACATATGAACTGAATGACAAATTCCTAAGATCCTTGACAAAGGATTGGGACACCAAGATTTGTGTCATTAGGGAAGTGGAAAAACTTGCAGATATTTCTCCTCCAACTTTATTTGGAAAGTTGTTGTCTTATGAAATGCAACAAATGACTAGAAAAGAGGAAGAAAGAAATGCCAAAGGGGAGCATAAAGAAAAGTCTGTGGCCTTCAAGGTTGAAGCCACTAGAAAGAATAGGAAAATGTCTCCATCACCTCCTAGGGAAGTTGCTAAAATTACTTCAGATAATTCAGACAATCAAAGTTCAGACAGCAGTGACTCAGATAAAGACTTTGCTGCCTTCACAAGGCAGTTTCAGAGATTTCTAAAGAAGAATCAGTGGAAGTCAAGGCCCTCCATATCACAGCCAGCTGATGACTATTATCAAAAGAGAAAGTCATCTAGGAAGGACAGGAGCAGGTCTAAGCCTAGCAAATCTGCAACATCAAAGATAGTTTGTTATTGTTGTAATAGACCTGGACATGTTGTTGCTGAGTGTCCTGACAAAAGAAAGGAGTCTGCTGATAAAAGAAAGAATCAACAAAAGAACAAGAAGGAGAAATCATTTATTGCTAAGAAGGAGAAAAGCTTGAAAGACCAATCAACTTAAGAATCTAAATCTGAAGGTAAGGCATACATTGGTCTTTATGCAGCTGATGAAGAAGAAGAGTTTATGCAATTGCTGAACTCTATCTATGAACAAGAAGACCATCAGTGTATGGGACTGATGGCTGTATCAGAAGAAGACAAATGCCAGGATCATCCTAGTCCTAGCAAGGTACAATGTTTGTCAAGTAATTCAGTTTGTAGTACTAGCACAGAGTCAGCTATATATGCATCAAGTGATGTGGATGGATCTGAGTCTGAAGGTGATATTCATTAGCTTATAGATGAATATGGGGACTTGTTGCAGGCACTAAAGAAAATCAAGAACCTGGCCAAAACTCAGGCTAAGGAAATTGCAGAACTTAAGATGACTGCATTTGATTTAGAGAAAGAATTGGATCAAAAAATGAATGAGATTGCCAAGCTGAAAACTATTACTGTTTTTCAGATGGGTACAATCACATATAAAAATGATCTAATCAAAAGTCTGGAAGTCAGACTTTAAAAGGAGAAAGATTTGGTGGCTAGTTACTCCAAGCAAAAATCAGTTTTACCCTTAATAGATTAGTTTGTGGCTCAAAAGGGTAAAGTTGGAATAGGCTTTAAAGGTAACACCAGGACTGCCCAATTCAAGAGAAAGGGCAAAGCCTCAGTCCAGCCATTGAATTTTAAAGTCCCTGTAGTTTTTAGAAAGGTACAAGTGCCTTCTAACAAGTATGACCTTGAGAATACTCTTGGTCATAATAAGACTGAAGTTCTGAATGACAAGGGTGCTTATGTCAATAAGGCAACCCATGTTCATAAACCCCCTGGTTAAGAGAAACCAGTGGGTGTAGCTGCAGTAGTACCAGCATAATACAAAAGATTTGTTATCAACCAGACTGTCAAGAATGTATCTAAAAATAGATACAACAAGTATGAATGTTGGTGTTGTGGCCCTCTGCCGCAAAGCCTGCCGCCGCATTAAATGTCATTTCTCCACAGCACGCAAACAGTACGGTCACGCCCCATGTCACGCCCGTGACATGGGCGTGACACCCTCCTTTTTCAGTGACTGACGGATTTCTGACCAATGATTTGGACATGACGTGCCTGTCACGCCCCCCTGTCATGGGCGTGACCTAGGGCGTGACCACCGACGTACCGAAGCAATCATCCCTCCCGCCAGAATCCAGAGCCCGAGGTCAACATAGTACTATCACGCCCCCTGACACGCCCCCCTAGGGCGTGTCGGAGGGCGTGACCAACCCGAGAAAAATTTCTATAAATTGAGACCCCCCCCCTCTCCATTTCAACAAGCTTTGGTTGAGAGGGGGAGGTGCTGCCCCTTTGGTTCTTGAGTTTTTCATGCTTTTTCTCTCTCTCTCTCCCTCTCTTTGTAATTTTTGTTTAACCCTAGTTTAATCTTAGCTTGTTTATGCTTTCTTTGTAATCTTTGTTCTTTCTTAGTGCTAATTGTAGGGCTAGAATAGGATTTCCATTTCATGCACTTGTAATTTTATTTTCAATAGTGTAGCTTGCCCCTTTTAATTAATAAAAGTGTTCTTGTTTAGCTTGTTTTTAGCTTGTGTTCTTGTTTAGCTTGTGTTGTTCTTATGCTTTACTACTCATCCCCCTTCCTCCATTCCATAATGATTAACTAATCCTCCTTGCACTCAATCTTGATGATCCGAGGTTAGAGCGATTATGTTATGATGTTTTAATTAATCTTTTCTTTTTAGGTTAGGGCCTTGAATTACTCTTGATTAATCACGGGTTGGAGGTATATTTTCGATATATACTCTCCGCCTTTGCTTTCATTCTGGGCTAGCCGAGAGGCCGAAAGAATGAAGTGAGCATTCAAGAGTAAAGGGAGTTGTACGCACCCCTCGAGAGAGGCAGATGTCCAAATCTCCCGGATTGGAGTAAAATCCAATAGTGGGGTTCACCGCGTAAAGCGAGTTTTAGGCCTCCGATTTAGACGAGAGTCGGTCGGACCTTCCTAAACTCAGTTGGGCACGACTTCGAGAGAAGCGTGTTCAAGCTTTAGGAACCTCCACGGTCAAGGACCTTTATCCTATTAAGTTTAGATTTTTATCGCATTTTCTTAATCGTCTTTAGCCGAGGTGAATCTTGATCGAGTGCATTTCCATTTCATATTTTTCTACCCTTCGTAGTAATCGTCTTACTTAATAGCTTTACTTAATTACAGTGTTTCTCTTTCTAGTATAGCTTTACTTTCTCCCCTGCACTTAGATTTTCTAAAACCCTAGTTTTTTCCATCGATAAGATAATAGCGTTCGTGTGAGTAAGCATAGCCAACAGTTCCCGGATTTCAATACGACACTTGTGTCCCCTTGCTACAATTCGATAGGTATACTTGCCTCATCGGGTTGCTAGTTCGGTTGCGTTTATTTTCTTCGAACCCTAGCGCGCAACAAGTTTTTGGCGCCGTTGCCGGGACCCAACTTCCGTTGATATTTTGAAAACACGAACCTATTAATTTTATCTCTTCTCTTTCTCATCCTCTTTCTTTAAAATTTTAAAAATCAAAAAATTTTATCACCGCTCTTAATAGTAACCAACCTCACAATTTTTCTACGCCACCTAATTCTCTTGAAAAGGGCAAAGGGCTTTAAGCGCCACTGTCTTGTCTAGTACCTTGCGAACCCTTCACGGGGTAGTCCTTGGGAAGTTCGGGAGTTAATCTAAAAAAAAAATCTATTTCAAAAAGAAAAAAAATTCTAATCTTTTTTATAGTTTATCCTTTTTCTCTTCCTCTTCTTCTTTTCTGTTCTTTTAGTGCATGACCCATGGGAGTCCGTCGGTTATTTTGGACTTGGACCACGAAATTGAGAGTACTCTTCGGAGAAGATCGCGATTTCAAGGTCCTACTATCCAAGTGCCGGTTGAGGACTCCGAGTCATTTGCTACTTTAAGAATGGAAGAACCCAACGTTGATGAGGTCGTGCAAAGGACTATGTCCTATTATACACGACCGAACCTCGAGGGAACAGAATCAAGTATAGTCCGCCCTGCTATAGCAAATAATAACTTCGAACTAAAGCCTAGCATAATTCAAATGGTGCAGCAATATGTGCAATTTGACGGACTTCAAGATGAAGATCCGAATGCACATATAGCTAGCTTTCTTGAAATTTGCGACACCTTCAAGATAAATGGTGTCACAAATGATGTGATCAGGCTGAGACTCTTCCCCTTCTCTCTAAGAACTAAAGCTAAGCAGTGGCTGAACACACTTCCGAAAAATAGCATAACCACTTGGAATGAATTAACTGAAAAATTTTTGGCAAAGTATTTTCCGCCAGCTAAAACTGCAAAACTTAGGAACGATATCTCTGCCTTCGGACAAATAGACTCTGAAACCCATACGAAACCTGGGAGAGATTTAAAGAATTATTAAGACGATGCCCACATCACGCGCTGCCTGTATGTTTAAAAGTGCAGACATTTTATAATGGGCTAAATCAAAGCACGAAGCAAATGATAGACGCGGCTTCTGGCGGTACTTTAAATCATAAGACCCTGGAAGCCGCTCTTGAGCTTTTTGAGGACATGGCCATGAACACTTATCAGTGGAATGTGCCTAGGTCCCACCCGAACAAGCCTGCAGGTATCTATAAAGTGGACAATGTCTCCCAGCTCGCTCTGCAAGTAGAAATCCTAAGCAAAAAGATAACGGAGATGACTGCTGCCTCCGCCCCTCAGGTATGGGAATCTGCAACCCCTACTCCAGAACATTTAGATTATGTTAATAATATGCCTAGAACTGCTTTTAATAATTTTTCTGCTGCGAATTTTCATCCGCCTGGTTTTAATTTTCCGAATAATTATAACCCCGCTTTAAGAAATCACCCGAACTTTTCATGGAGTAATCCATCGAATGCGATGCGCCCACCCCCGCAAAATGATTTTTCTGCACCACCACCACCACCACCACTTCTTCAAAATTACCCAAAACCTCCAAGCTTGGAGGAATTACTTTCTAAATATATCACCACAAATGACGCTACCATAAGAACTTTAACCGGAAGCGTAAAAAGTCTAGAAATTCTGGTAGGACAGCTTGCGAAAATAATTTCTGAGCGACCCGCAGGGTCTCTCCTTCCAATACCGAACCCAACTTGAGAGAGCAAGCGAAAGCTATAACTCTTCGGAGTGGGAAGCAAGTCTCCGGTATAATAAGTGAAGAGCCCGAGGCAAGCTCCGCTTCCGCTTTTAAAAATCAAAGCTCCGCTCCCGCCTCTAAAAATCAAAGCTCCGCTCCCGTTTTTAAAAATCAAAGCTCCGCTTCCGTTTTAAAAATTCCGCCATCTGCTGAAGAAGTAATCACCCCTATTTTAGAAAATAATCTCACTCCACCACCCATCTTCAAAAATAATTCAACTCCTCCATACCCCTCTGAACTTAATAGACAACGTCAAGATGATCAGTACTCCCGCTTCTTAGAAATCTTCAAACAAATCCACATTAATCTTCCCTTCCACGAGGCTATTTCGCAGATGCCGAAATACGCCAAATATCTTAAAGACCTCCTCACAAACAAGAAGAAGTTAGAAAATCTTTCGCACGTCACGCTAAACGTCGAGTGCTCCGCCGTTTTAACAAACGGTTTGCCGAAGAAAATCAGTGACCCGGGTAGTTTCTCTATCCCGTGTGTCTTCGGTGATCTTTTTGTTAAACACGCGTTAGCCGACTTAGGCGCGAGTATAAACCTGATGCCCTTTTCGTTGTTCAAAAAGTTAGGGATTGGTAGCCTTAACCTCACGCGTATGAGTATCCAGCTAGTCGATAGATCCGTCAAGTACCCGTTAGGAATAGTGGAGGACGTTCTAATGAAAGTCGACAAGTTCATCTTCCCGGTGGACTTTGTCATTTTGGACATCGAAGAAGACGTCGAGGTTCCCCTGATCCTTGGCCGACCCTTCCTTGCCACCTCCCGAGCCATCATTGACGTAAGCAATGGTAAGCTCTTTCTTCGAGTAGGCGACGACGAAGTCATATTTTCTATCACCCCTTCGATGAAGAACACCTTGGCAAACGATGACTCATGCTTTTTTGTAGACGCCGTGAGTGATGATTCTTCCTACTGCCTCTCCGACTTTGAAAAAGAATTTTCTACTTTTTGCTCCTCTTCTCTTACAACTGAATCACTGCAAGGAAGTGATGAATCTTCTTATTGTCTTTCCGAGTTTGAAAAAGAATTTTCTGATTTTTGTTCTTCCTCCTTTCTTCCCACTGAATCGCTACAAGAAGCCATCTTGGCTGCTAGCCCCACCCCTTATTATGTTCCTTATAAAAAAGTTTATGAAGATATTATTTTTGAAAAAGAAAGAATCTCAAAATCCTCTTATGAAGAACCCCCTACCCTAGAACTTAAAGAACTTCCCGAACACCTTAAGTATGCTTTCTTAGAAAAAGACTCCAAGTTACCAGTTATCGTTTCGGCCTACCTCACGGATACGCAGAACGATAAACTTCTTCTAGTTCTACGTAAGCATCGTCGGGCTATTGCTTGGAAAATTTCTGATATCAAGGGCATAAGCCCATCTTTCTGTACCCATAAAATTTTAATGGAAGATAATTCGCGTAACTCTATCCAACCTCAGCGCCGTATAAACCCGAATATGAAAGAAGTAGTTAAGGGCGAGGTTATGAAACTATTAGACGCAGGAATTATCTACCCTATATCGGACAGTAAGTGGGTTAGCCCCGTTCAGGTAGTTCCAAAGGAGGGAGGGATAACCGTAGTTAGTAATGAGAATAATGAATTAATCCCGACGCGGACGGTGACGGGTTGGCGTATGTGCATAGATTACCGTAAGTTAAATGACGCCACCCGCAAAGACCACTTTCCTTTACCGTTTATCGACCAGATTTTAGAACGTCTCTCCGGCCATAGCTTTTATTGTTTTCTCGATGGCCTCTCGGGGTACTTTCAAATACCCATCTCTCCCGAGGACCAAGAGAAAACTACGTTTACTTGTCCCTTCAGCACCTTCGCGTACCGAAGAATGCCGTTTGGATTATGCAATGCGCCAGCTACATTCCAGCGATGTATGCTCGCAATATTTGACAAGTACGTAGAAAGCATTATGGAGGTATTCATGGACGATTTCTCCGTGTTCGGCGATTCCTTCGATAGATGTTTAGAAAACCTCGAAAAAGTCTTAGAACGATGCGAAGAAACTAACCTTGCCCTAAATTGGGAAAAATGCCATTTTATGGTGAGGGAAGGGTTAGTTTTGGGTCATAAAATTTCTGCTAAAGGTATTGAGGTAGACGTGGCCAAGATAGAAGTTATTGAGAAGTTGCCGCCGCCTACAAACATAAAAGCTATAAGAAGTTTCCTAGGCCACGCTGGTTTTTATCGTCGTTTTATAAAGGACTTCTCCAAGATCACAAGGCCCTCACCCATCTCTTAGAAAAAGACGCTCCATTCATTTTTGATGACTCTTGTATTTCTGCCTTTGAATCAATTAAAGAAAAGTTAATTAACGCACCGATTATGATAGCTCCGGTGTGGGACCTTCCTTTCTAGATTATGTGCGATGCGAGTAGTTTTGCGGTGGGGGCCGTATTAGGTCAACGCATATCTAAGAACTTCCACCCCATCTATTACGCTAGTAAAACCCTCACATCTGCACAAGAAAATTACACCACAACCGAGAAGGAGCTCTTAGCTGTAGTATTTGCGTTTGATAAATTCCACCCTTACATTACTCTTTCAAAAATCATTGTTTTTACGGACCACTCGGCCCTCAAGTACCTTCTTGCCAAAACGGATGCCAAGCCTCGCTTGATTCGCTGGGTCTTACTCCTCCAGGAGTTTGACTTAGAGATCCGTGATAAGCGAGGAGCCGAGAACTTGGCCGCCGACCATCTATCCAGATTAGATAACCCCTTTATAGAAAAATTAAATGAAAAATCTTTTAATGACTATTTTCCTGATGAGAAGCTGCTTTTAGTTAATACATCTACTTCTCCTTGGTTCGCGCACATCGCCAACTATCTAGTGGCCCGGGTGCTCCCAAAAGAGTTTTCCTCTCAGCAAAAGAAGAAATTCTTTTCTGAGCTGAAGAACTACTTTTGGGAAGACCCGCATCTTTTCAAAATTTGTGCGGATCAAGTGATAAGGAGATGTGTTTCTTTTGATGAAGGAATTGATATTCTAAAACATTTGCATGAAGGTCCGACAGGTGGGCACTATCAGGCTGCTCGCACCGCTCACAAGGTGCTTTGCGCGGGCTTTTACTGGCCTAGCCTGTTTAAAGACGTGCAAGCCTTTGTGAGCAGGTGTGATAGTTGCCAACGGTCGGGCAACATTTCTAATAAAAATGAAATGCCGCAAAATTATTTCTTAGAGTGCGAAATTTTCGACCTTTGGGGAATTGATTTTGTTGGCCCCCTTCCTTCTAGCTTCGGAAACAAATATATTTTAGTTGCTGTTGATTATGTTTCACGATGGGCTGAGGCCCAAGCTCTTCCTACGAACGACTCCCGAGTTGTAGTCACGTTTTTAAAAAAATTATTTTCTAGATTCGGTACGCCTCGCGCAATCGTTAGCGATAGGGGTTCCCATTTCTGTAACGCACAATTTTCAAAAATCCTTACCAAATACGGCGTTACACATAAGCTTTCCACTGCCTACCACCCCCAAACTAACGGTCAAGTCGAAGTAGTTAATAGAGAAATAAAAAGAATATTAGAAAAGACTGTTTCAACTTCTAGAAAAGACTGGTCAACCAAACTTGACGATGCTCTAAGGGCCTACCGAATAGCGTACAAAACCGCCCTCGGATGTACGCCGTATCGGCTGGTCTATGGAAAATCGTGCCATCTGCCCGTAGAGTTAGAACACCGCGCCTTTTGGGCCTTAAAATTTTTAAACTTCGATCCCCACTCAGTCGGTGACCTTCGAAAATTTCAACTAAATGAACTCGACGAGTGGCGCTCTTATGCTTATGAAAATAATAAACTTTATAAAGAGCGGACGAAGCGTTTACACGATAAACACTTAAGGCACCCTAAAAACTTTAAGCCGGGCGACCAAGTCCTTTTATATAATTCTCGTTTACGTTTATTTCCGGGCAAATTAAAATCTCGCTGGTCTGGCCCGTTTTCTGTTTTAGAAGTATTTCCTTATGGAACTGTTTTAATTTCTCACCCTGATAAGGGTAATTTCAAAGTGAATGGTCAGCGTCTTAAACTGTATTTCTCTGGTGATGATGATGTCAGTCCAAACATTATTAAGTTTCTGCTTCACGAACTCTAATCTTGAACTTTTAATTTTTTGCTAAAAACAATTTTATTTCGGGACAACAATATTTTTGGACAATATTATTTTTTTATGCGTCGAGCTCAACGACGCTTTAACCAAAGGGCGCTCTTGGGAGGCAACCCAAGTTATCTTTTTCTATTTTCTTTATTTTACAATTTTTGCCTCGGACGGCTCCGACAAGATGAAGCTTCTGCGATCGCCTGCTCCAACATTGCTGAATCCATCACAAAGTCCAAAGAAGACATTCGGAGGAGCGGCATCACTCAGCTTTCGCAGCAAATAAATCCGGGGAAGTACTTGTATTTCAATTCTGTCTTCGTTCAATTCTGTACTTTATTTTTCTCTCCTTCTCCAATCCCCTTCTTTAGCCATTGAGGACAATGTCTGTTTTAAGCTTGGGGGAGGATTTCCTCCTTCATTTTTGCGTAGTGTAAATAATCTTCTTTTTGTATATATTGTAAATATTTCCAAAAAAAATTAATATCTTAAAATTCCAAAAAAAAGAGAAAAAAATCCAAAATCCAAAAAAAGAGAATATTTCACAAAATTAAATTAAAAAAAATATATGTGTTTTTGAATAGTTTAGACATTTTGGTATTTCAATAGTACCCCTAGTTTTTAGTTTTGTTTTACTCAAAATCTCCTATAAACAACTTAGTTAATTATAATATTTCTAATCGTTCTTTTTAATTATGTTTCACAAGTAAAATGTTGGTCATGCTGTGTTTCTAATTCGCGGTAGCATGTTAAGGTGAAATATTTTTCTAAAACTCGCATTTCTATTATGGTTTTTTGTTTTTTTATTTCCTTTACTTTCTCAAAAATTCATCATCCACTATTTTCTTTTTCGTTTTTGAATAATTTTTGTAAAGTCAACTTTTGAATAACGTAGTAGATGTGAACGATCCAAGTCACCTATTATTTCTATTTTCAAGTTAATTTCATCAATCTTCTTTTATTATCTAGGACTCGCTTTTTGAAATTTTTCAAACCTTTGTTTTAAATAAATTCAAAAGCGTGAAAATGATTTAGGCCGTTTTTGTTTTCGTTTGAGCTTTCCTGCCAACCTAAAAACTTTTACCACTAGTTAGCCATTTTTGAGCCTTTTTCCGATTACATTTGATAGCTCCTCCCTTCATTTCAGTTTCACCAAAGCCAAAATTTCCAACCTATCGAATCACACTAGCCTTTTTGAGTTTCATAAATTAGTTTGACGATTTTGATAGGATATTTTGTGATTTTTGTGGGAGAAAGATTTTTGAAAAAAAAAAGTATGCTCAAAAGTGATGTTCATTTCTGTTTGGCCAATTCAAAAGGAAAATAAAAATATTTATGGCCTTTGTTTTGAAAAAAAAAAGAAAAAAAGGAAGAAAAAGAAAAAAAAGTGTATTTATCTTTTTATGAAAGTTTTTGAAACTCTTTTTTTGGTTTAGTGTGATTTTAAACCTTCACGTTTATCTTTGAATTCCACTCCTAATCATATTCCTAAGCCAAATGTTTCTGTCCTATTTAAGTCCTTTTGATTCACGCTTTTTGATTTTTATTTAACAACTAAGAAAAGAAAAAAAAGTAAATCAGTTTTAGTTTTGGATTTAAAACTAGATTTTTGTTAATTAAATTGATATAATTATAATGCGTTGCTTGGATCTAGTAACAACTCAATGCGTGTTTTTCATTTTCGTTACTTTGCTTAAGTCTATTTAAAAAAATCTCGTTAAAATTTTGGATGATTTGTTTTTATTGAGTAAAGTTTATAAAAGTTTTACCATACCTAAATAATTGTTTTAGACTTACACTTCACCTTTTCCCTACTAAGAATTTCGCATAGTACTTGCGTAGGCATAATTAGAACTTTTTGATTAGTCCTTTTTATAAATATCTAATTTTTATATTTTTGCTTGGGGACAAGCAAAGCTTAAGCTTGGGGGAATTTGATAATACATTTTGTAGCCTAAACTATTATCGTATTTTCTATTTTATATTGTACAAATTATGTCTATTATTAGTTTATTTTTATCATTTTTATGTAGATATTATTGCCACTGACTTTTTCTTGTCTTTTTGCAGGTTTCCAGAAAATTGGCCAAAATGACCTATCACGCCCCCCTGTCACGCCCTCCCTGGGCGTGACCTAGGGCGTGTCACCCGATCCCGAGGACTCCTGCTGGAAGGGATAGAAAAATGGTCAAAACCGCTGTCACGCCCTCTGGCACGCCCTCCCTGGGCGTGTCACCAGGCGTGACTATGGGCGTGTCGCCCTCTGCCGCAAAGCCTGCCGCCGCATTAAATGTCGTTTCTCCACAGCACGCAAACAGTACGGTCACGCCCCATGTCACGCCCGTGACATGGGCGTGACACCCTCCTTTTTCGGTGACTGACGGATTTCCGACCAATGATTTAGACATGACGTGCCTGTCACGCCCCCCTGTCACGGGCGTGACCTAGGGCGTGACCACCGACGTACCGAAGCAATCATCCCTCCCGCCAGAATCCAGAGCCCGAGGTCAACATAGTACTGTCACGCCCCCTGACACGCCCCCCCTAGGGCGTGTCGGAGGGCGTGACCAACCCGAGAAAAATTTCTATAAATTGAGACCCCCCCCCTCTCCATTTCAGCAA
The DNA here is from genome assembly GCA_039513925.1 of Platanthera zijinensis. Taxonomy (NCBI): domain Eukaryota; kingdom Viridiplantae; phylum Streptophyta; class Magnoliopsida; order Asparagales; family Orchidaceae; genus Platanthera; species Platanthera zijinensis. The sequence continues at coordinate 102,960,692 of CM077083.1, forward strand.
GCTTTGGTTGAGAGGGGGAGGTGTTGCCCCTTTGGTTCTTGAGTTTTTTCATGCTTTTTCTCTCTCTCTCTCTCCCTCTCTTTGTAATTTTTGTTTAACCCTAGTTTAATCTTAGCTTGTTTATGCTTTCTTTGTAATCTTTGTTCTTTCTTAGTGCTAATTGTAGGGCTAGAATAGGATTTCCATTTCATGCACTTGTAATTTTATTTTCAATAATAGTGTAGCTTGCCCCTTTTAATTAATAAAAGTGTTCTTGTTTAGCTTGTGTTTAGCTTGTGTTCTTGTTTAGCTTGTGTTGTTCTTATGCTTTACTACTCATCCCCCTTCCTCCATTCCATAATGATTAACTAATCCTCCTTGCACTCGATCTTGATGATCCGAGGTTAGAGCGATTATGTTATGATGTTTTAATTAATCTTTTCTTTTTAGGTTAGGGCCTTGAATTACTCTTGATTAATCACGGGTTGGAGGTATATTTTCGATATATACTCTCCGCCTTTGCTTTCATTCTGGGCTAGCCGAGAGGCCGAAAGAATGAAGTGAGCATTCAAGAGTAAAGGGAGTTGTACGCACCCCTCGAGAGAGGCAGACGTCCAAATCTCCTGGATTGGAGTAAAATCCAATAGTGGGGTTCACCGCGTAAACTGAGTTTTAGGCCTCCTATTTAGACGAGAGTCGGTCGGACCTTCCTAAACTCAGTTGGGCACGACTTCGAGAGAAGCGTGTTCAAGCTTTAGGAACCTCCACGGTCAAGGACCTTTATCCTATTAAGTTTAGATTTTTATCGCATTTTCTTAATCGTCTTTAGCCGAGGTGAATCTTGATCGAGTGCATTTCCATTTCATATTTTTCTACCCTTCGTAGTAATCGTCTTACTTAATAGCTTTACTTAATTACAGTGTTTCTCTTTCTAGTATAGCTTTACTTTCTCCCCTGCACTTAGATTTTCTAAAACCATAGTTTTTTCCGTCGATAAGATAATAGCGTTCATGTGAGTAAGCATAGCCAACAGTTCCCAGATTTCAATACGATACTTGTGTCCCCTTGCTACAATTCGATAGGTATACTTGCCTCATCGGGTTGCTAGTTCGGTTGCGTTTATTTTCTTCGAACCCTAGCGCGCAACATCTATACCTCTTACATATGGATCTTTTTGGTCCTATGCCAGTTCATAGTCAAGGTAGGAAGGTCTACACTTTTGTGGTGGTAGATGACTATTCTAGATATTTCTGGGTGTTCTTTCTGAGACAAAAATCAGAAACCCCAAGTGTTTTACATAGTTTTGTGAGACAAATTCAGAATGAACTGGACAGTACAGTGGTCAAAATCAGAAGTGACCATGGCACTGAATTTCAATCTGAAAGTATGACAAGATTGTGTGAAGAGTTTGGGATTTTTCAAGAATTCTCCTCACCTAGAACACCACAGCAAAATGGTATTGCTGAAAGGAAGAATAGAACATTGATTGAGGCTGGTAGAACTCTATTGAGTGACACTTCTCTCCCAGAATATTTCTGGGCTGAGGCAGTTAACACTGCATGTCATGTGCTCAACAGGGTTTCTATCACCAAGTATTACAAAATGACTCCCTATGAAATCATAAAAGGTAGAAAACCAAATCTATCCTATTTTAGGATCTTTGGTTGTAAGTGCTATATCCTTAATAATGACAAGTCTTATCTAACTAAGTTTGCTACCAAATCCCAAGATGGGATATTTGTTGGGTACAGCAACAATAGTAAGGCTTATAGGGTCTACAACTTGATTACCCATGTTGTAGAAGAATCTGTACATGTTGTATTTGATGAAACTAGATTGATCAACAGTGAGTTGCCTTGTAGTTCATGCAGTCCAACAGGTATAAATAAGAGAATGGACAAGCTTTCCATTGCAGAAGATTCAACTGCAGATCAAGAAGTGGAAAATGATGACTACTGTCCAGGGGGAGTACAGGACTCTCTAAATGCAGATGTACACCAAGAGGTGCAACATATTGAAGAAACTGGAGGTATTCAGCCTGAAGAAAGACTACCTCCAGCTGTTAGACACTTAAAAGATCATCCAGTAAATCAGATAATTGGTGATCCAAGACAAGGAGTGAAAACCAGAAGCAGGAATTTGAACACAGTCTTGCACTCAAGCTTTTTATCTCAATTAGAGCCAAAAAAAATTGAAGAAGCTATCCTAGACTCACATTGGATTAATGCCATATAAGAGGAGCTAAATTAGTTCAGAAGGTGCAAGGTCTGGGAGTTAGTTCCTAAACAGAAAGACCACAATATCATTGGAATAAAGTGGATCTTTAAGAACAAAATGGATGAGAATGGAATTATTATGAAGAACAAAGCAAGACTTGTTGCAAAAGGGTACAGGCAGGAAGAGGGAATAGACTTTGATCAAACCTTTGCCCCAGTAGCAATACTGGAGACCATTAGAATGTTCCTTGCCTATGCAGCATATCAAGGATTCAAAGTATTCCAAATGGATGTAAAATCAGCATTCCTGAATGGAAATCTAAAAGAAGAAGTCTATGTAGAGCAGCCTTCAGGTTTTGTAGATTCTCTCAAACCTGATTATGTTTATAGACTTAGGAAAGCTTTGTATGGGTTAAAGCAAGCCCCAAGGGCTTGGTATGAAACCCTGTCTACTTTCCTTATTGAGAACAAATTCTCAAGAGGGAAAATAGACAAAACTCTATTCCTAAGGGAGTCCAAAGGAAAGATAATCTTAATTCAGGTTTATGTAGATGACATAATTTTTTGATCTACTGAAAACAACCTTTGCAAGAAGTTTGCAAAACTTATGCAAGGGAAGTTTGAAATGACCAGTATGGGGGAACTTAAGTTCTTCTTGGGACTCTAAGTAAGACAGACTGATGATGGCTTATTCATATCCCAGTCTAAGTTTACCAAGGAGTTAATTAAGAAGTATGGTATGAAATCATCCTCCACCATGAGAACTCCTATGGGAACAAGTATGCTTATATGCAAAGATGATGCAGGTAAACCTGTAGATGAGTCTTTGTATAGAGGAATAATTGGCTCTCGTCTATATCTCACTGCTAGTAGACCAGACATTATATATGCAACATGTGTTTGTGCTAGGTACCAATCATGCCCCAAAGAATCTCATTACACTGCAGTAAAAAGGATTTTGAGATATCTAAAGGACACACCTAATCTACGCCTTTGGTACCCTAGGAATGGAGATTTTCTACTAACAGGTTATTCAAATGCAGACTTTGCAGGTTGTAAAGAAGATAGGAAAAGCACTATAGGCACCTGTCAATTTCTAGGAGGAAGATTGATATCTTAGAGCAGTAAGAAGCAGACTAGTGTGGCAATTTCCACAGCTGAGTCTGAATATGTGGCAGCAGGAAGTTGCTGTGCACAGCTGTTATGGATTCAGCATCAGTTAGAAGACTATGGTATAAAGGTAAGTAGAACACCTTTGTTTTGTGATTCTACTAGTGATATTTCTATTGCTAATAATCCTGTTTCACAGAGTAGGACTAAGCATATAGAAATAAAATACCATTTTCTTAGACAACATGTAGAGAAAGAGGATATCTCACTAGAATTTGTTAAGACAAATTATCAAATTGCAGATGTATTTACTAAGCCTCTTGATGAAACTAAATTCAATAGATTTAAAATTGAATTAGGTATGTTGACCATATGTTAGATTACCAAAAGTGGCTAAGTAAAATTGTGTCGACACATTCAGTGATAAAGTGTCGACACAGAAGAGTTGTGTCGACAATTCAGGAAAATTATGTCGACACAGAGTCGATTGTGTCGACACCTAAGGGACAAAGAGTCGACACATCCAGAAAAGTAGTGTCGACACAACCAGAGTAATGGTGTTGACACTTACAGAAATTTTGTCGACACTTGTAATAAGAGTTGGCACAGTATTTCTGTTGAACTACTAAGTATGTAACGTCCCAATTCGCGCCAGGCCCCTCGCACGAGTTCTGAGTCAAGAGACTTGACTCGGGCTCGGGGTACACTAGCAAAAGGTGTCAAGTGTGTTGAATGGAGTGTAGGGTTGAGTGATATCCAATGGATCGAAAGGAAATTGCCTAAGGGAAATTCGCCGAGTATCATTGTTGATACCCGACGAATTCGTCGAGAATGCCCGGCGATTCTCACTGATCGTCGAGAATACCCAGTGATACCCACCAATCGTCGAGTATCGCTGACTGGTACTAGACGCACTCAACGCAAGGATTTCCGATAAGTTGGCTAAGTGAAATTTGTCGGGTATCATTGTTTATACCGGACGAATTCGTCGAGAATGCCCGGCGATTCTCACCGATCGTCGAGAATGCCCGGTGATACCCACCGATCGTCGAGTATCGCTGACTGATAATCAACGCACTTAATGCCAGGATTTCCGATAAGTTGGCTAAGTGAAATTCGTCGCGTATCATTGTTGATACCCGACGAAATCGTCGAGAATGCCCAGCGATTCTCACCGATCGTCGAGAATGCCCGGTGATACCCACCCACCGATCGTCGAGTATCGCTGACTGATACTCATCGCACTCAATGCCAGGATTTCTGATAAGTTGGTTAAGTGAAATTCGCCGGGTATCATTGATGATACCCGACGAATTCGTCGAGAATGCCTGGCGATTCTCACCGATCGTCGAGAATGACAGTTAATTCCCGTCGAATTTGACTTGTGCGTTTTCTTCGCCGAGGCAGATTCGTCGGCTTGTACAGGCGGACCGAACCGGACTTCAGGATTCGTGCTGGATGATTCCTTGGACCGGTCATTTCAAGTAAGAACTAATTTGGGCGGTCCAATCAGAGGGTGACACGTGGCAGAAGGGATTTTACCAAATACATCGGTTTATAAGGGAAGATAAAGCCGAACCCTAACCATTTTGCCGATCGACCTTACCATCATCGCAGACCTCGCGAAACCGACAGATTCGAGTGAAGCTGTCAGAGCTCCTGGAGGCGGCCTTTTCTCTCTCTCCTTCCTTTGCCGTGAAGAAAACCAGCAACTGATGCCGCGGAGGAGGATGACTAGATCCATGGCCAGAAATAGTGGTACCGCTGGAAATGAGGTGAGCTTCCTCCCCTCTCCCTTGGTGCTAGATCTGTAGTTAATATTCTATGAGAGATATCGACTCCATAGAGTCTTGATGATGAGGAGATGATTTCCTAGGGAAAGCCATGCCTAGATTCGTTAATCTAGGTTTAGGTGTCTTCATCCTCCTCATCATTCAAAGTGAAGATGAGAGAGGGATTCGTGGAGAAATATGGCTTCGTGAGGGTGAATAAGGGTGGACTAATTTCTAAAGGAGTTTTAGGGAGATCGGTGCAAGGAGGAAGATGAACGGATGTCGTTCATCTCACCTTAAGATGCGTGCAGAAATCTGATTTCTGCACGCAGCGATCTTCATGGCCAGTTTCGGAGGGGTTCTGGTTATATCTGGGTTTTCTACTCAACATGAAAGTCGTAGACCTCAAAATTATCTTTCCAACGAGTGGTTGCACGTTTCCAGGCGATACCTATAGCCACGGGAAAGTCAGTTCGAATTTGCTGTGATTAGGGGAAATTCCACCAAGGAAATCTGTATCCTGTACGCAGCAGACTTCGAGTGAATTTCTGGTGTGATGCGATCAAATCTGGGCTTTCAACTAAACACGAAAGTTGTAGCCTTGAATTCCAACGAGTGGATACACGCACTCGTCGGATTTCTATAGCCACGGGAATCCTTGGTCGAAGTTGCTTCCCGGATCAAGGCTGCACCTAAATTCTGGGTTGTGTAATGTGGAATTCGATTCGGTGGAATTTAATGTTGCGATCCAACTCGAGGTTTGGGTGAACTCTTTTGACATAATCATCATAGTGATATGATAAGTTGATGCTATAAATCTGAATCCGTATAACGAGTTGTGGACAAGCTTAATTTAAGGAAAGAGCCTGATATAAATTGGTAGATGTATATTGATGCTCATTATTTATATCATGTTGAATTCATTTGGAAGGGCGTATAAATGATTTAACTATGGCCATGATGTATGTTTAATGGGTAGAAGGGAATTATTAATCCAATGCTCAGAGTGTCGTCTCCCTACGGGTAGCATTGTGGAAGTTAACAAGTGCGGTGTTGACCGTCACTAGTTGGAATGAGGTTGAGATGAGTAAAGTTGGACGGTTGGGCTTGGTCCTCGGTGTTCACGTCCCGAGGCTCCTTCCGTATTTGATGGATGGTTGGGCTTGGTCCTCGGTGTTCATGTCCCGAGGTTCCTTCCATGCCACGATATTGTGGAATTGCATGTGGTGTGAGTCGACACGCGGTGTCGTAATCCCGGGTTAAGGATAGTGTGGCAGGTCTACGGGCTCGCCAATCGTCACACCGATGGGAGTTGACAGTTAGACATTGGGCGGTTGGGCTTGGTCCTCGGTGTTCACGTCCCGAGGCTCCTTCCGTGCCAAGTGAACGGTTGGGCTTGGTCCTCATGCTCATTTCTCGGGCTTCTTCCGTATCATACCTTAGGCCAGTTCGGGGCTAGGATCTTGGTGCACATTTACCCAAGAGAACCCGCTGAGCCGTAGTACGCATGTGAGCTCCGTTGTTGTGTTCTTAGCATTGAGGCGTACGGAGGTCTAGGCCAGGTAGTGTGGAGACCAGCCTATTAGTGGAGATATCCGCTCTACTGTCACCGTTTGGCCACGACGGATGATGCCTGAAAGGTTAGCTACCTGCTCGAATAGTGGGAACTATAAGTCTGTGTCGACATAGCGGTTGCATGTGCTTGATCATGGGTGTGTCATTGCATTGCATACAAAGCATTGCACTTCATTACATACACAAGACCCTTATCGTATAAGTTTGTATGGGCACTCCTATACGATGAGTTACTTACTGCTGAACGACCCTCAACTTATATGCTTGTATGGGCATCCATATAAGTTGAGTTACTTACTGTTATAACATTATACTCTCTTACTGCTGTAGATTAAGAGGTTGTTCATTTATACACTACTTATATTGCTACTTATGACTTGTATACTTACTTCACCTGCTTGTACTACTGTTTTATATATTGTACCTGTTCCTTTTCTCCGCCCGGTGCCGAGGAGTCGCCGGGGGAGCGGATTTGAAGCCACTTAGTCTTTATTACTAACGGTTTCTACGTCTTCCTTTTTAGGAGGAAACCCCGCAGGTGGAGCAGCAGGCTATGCAGCTAGATAGCCAGGCCAGGACGATAGGGCCTGGGGGGACGGTACCGTCGCTACCGCCGGTTACAGATGTGAGTGAGAGAGATTTTGTTGTAGCCCTTTGGGGCAATTCTATTTACATACTCTAATGATGTAGAAGCTTGTTTAGCTTTTCTTTGCTGTACTTATGGACTCATGCTTAGTGTGGATTGACTTCTTTATATTATTATGGTTGGGTTGGCATTTATGTGTTGATATTAGTTGTAGCCGGCAGGATAGGCATCTTGTAGTACAGGCTGACCTGAGTGTTAGTGTTTACCGCAAGGCGGCTGTTCTAGGCATAAGACCCCTATCGTGCCGTGTTTTGTGTTCCGGGAGCGGGGTCTTACAAATGGTATCAGCTTGCTACGATCCTCCACGGAGAAAGTCACTTAACAATGGTGCCACCCCCGTTTGATTCGTTAGTTTGGGGACAAGATGACTTAGCGGAAGCAGTGGTGTGCCCATATGTAATTCACACTAAGTTTGTCCATCTTTAACCTTAGATTAGCCAACCTAACCTATGGTTTATACCCTATGTATAGATCCCAACATGCTGAGCCAGTGAGGGGCACCCCCGCCCTGTCCGTACCTACACAATTCCAACAATCAGAGCTGGGGCAGACGCTCACAGCTATTTTGGACGCCTTTAGGTCCCAATCTCAGCAGTCACTTGTACAACAATAGGGTCCGGGATCTAGTTGGTTAAGCATTTTCCGAGCTCTCTCCCCTCCCGCTTATATTGGGACAGAGTCGGCGGTGCGTACGGAAGAGTGGCTCGACACTATACAAGAATTGTTAGCAGGAATAAGATGTCCAAACAACATGGCGGTGACCCTTGTGGTGACACTCTTAGAACTGCACGCCAAAAGGTGGTGGAAGTCCCTCATGGGCTCCACTTTTCGTGGAAGAGTGTACACGGACATTAGTTGGAGCGAATTCTCTGAAGCCTTTTTAGAGAGCATTTCATCCCCTCGGCCGCTCGGGATGGTCTTGAAGAGATATTTTTGCAACTAAAGCAAGGGTCCATGTCGGTGACAGAGTACCAATGGGAGTTTCAGCACTTGGCTAGATTCGCTGACTCCTATGAGTTAGATGATAGAGGGTACGCCAAACGATTCTACATAGGCTTGCGAGATCCCCTAAGGCAAGCCCTTTTATTTATAGCGGACTCTAGTCTGGCGGAGATTATCGATATGGCGAAGAGATTGGAAGCAGACCACTTGGAAAGTGGTAAGAGGCCAGCGGAAGGCGTGATGGAAGCCGGCCCCAGCAATAGAAGGAGATTTGACAATAGAAGAGGAAGAGGATATCGGAGAGGTGGCGGGCGTTTCCCCCAGAACTTTAGAGAGGAGCGCCCGGTGCCGCAACCGCCAGCATTACCTCCACCTTAACAATTTCAGCAACACGGCGGAAGGCAGGAACGGGTGTGCTTTGAATGCAACCAACCGGGCCACATTCGACGCTACTGCCCGCAACTGTTTGGAGATGCGCCTTTTGCTTTCCCTCCAGCAGCCCCGCGGGGGAGAGAGTATGTGCGTGGTAGAGGACGAGGACCACGAGGAAGAAACCCGGACCCGCTCGGGATCAGACGTATGCCTTGGATATGACTCAAGAGCGAATCCTCAGGAGATGATTGTAGGTACGATTTGAATTAGCCATTTTGCTTCCATTAATATACTCTAGTGGCTTAAGATATACTAGACGTCTAGCTTGAGTATTATTAAATGACACTTAGGCACCGTGATGGTCGGTGGGAAACCGCTTATACGTTATTTGACATCGGTGTCTGTCACATTCTTTTTCGTGTCCTGAAGACTTCATCAAGGACAATACACAGAGTGCAATATTTCACTGTATTGCTCGAAGAGTACGCCTCCCAAACGAATCTGAGATGACGGCAACCGCGAAGTGTGAGTTGGAGATAACCATTGGGGGAAAGACCTTTGATACCCCTCCAAATTTTGAGAATACCAGAATTTGACCTCATTCTGGGCATGGCATGGCTGGATTGGCACCATGCAAGAATCGACTGTGCGGAGAAGCACATCTATATGAGACATGGGGATACTGATGTAGTCTTCCAAGGTATAAAATTCGCACCACGAATATTGTTATCCTCAATCCAGACCTTGAAAGCTCATATGAGAGGGGATGAAGTCTACATGATATGTTTCGAACTAAAGGAGATGAAGGTAGATGTGAAGGATGTGCGGGTAGCACGGGATTTCCCTGAGGTATTTCCTGAGAAATTGTCAGGGTTACCCCCGCATAGAGAAGTGGATTTTCATATTAAGCTTGTATCAAGAGCTAAGCCTGTCTCCAGGACCCCTTATCGGATGGCCCCAAAATAACTCGCGGAGTTTAGAGTTCAACTGCAGGAGTTGGTAGAATCAGGGTTTGTTCGCCCCAGCTCATCACCTTGGGGAGCCCCTGTTCTATTCGTTAAGAAGAAAGATGGAACCCTACGTTTATGTATAGACTATCGGGAACTCAACCGACTGATGGTACGGAACACCTATCTGTTACCTCGGATCGATGAGTTGTTTGACCAACTGGTGGGAGCGCATTGGTTCTCCAAGCTAGATTTACGCTCGGGGTATTACCAATTGAGAATACAAGAGGATGATATTCAGAAAACGGCTTTCAGCTCAAGGTACAGCTTATATGATTTCACAGTGATGTCGTTTGGGCTCACAAATGCCCCCATCAGCTTTCATGAGCTTGATGAATAAAGTGTTTGAGCCCTATCTAGATGTCTTCGTCATTGTGTTCATTGACGACATCTTAGTCTACTCGAAGACGGAGGAAGAACATGTCGGGCATTTGGCCTTAGTTCTGGAAAAGTTAAAGAGCACGCCCTGTTCGCCAAGTTTAGCAAGTGTGAATTCTGGCTTAGGGAAGTGGCTTTCTTGGGTCATGCAATCGGCTGGACTAGCTGTGGATCCGGCTAAGGTGTGTGCCGTGAAGGAGTGGTCACCCTTGAAGTCGGCGGCCGATGTGAGGAGTTTTCTTGGACTTGCCGGATACTACCGCAAGTTCGTAAAAGGATTCTCTAAGATTGCCCTCCCGCTTACTTCTTTGACAAAGAAAGGTGTGCCATTTGAGTGGACACTCCAATGTGAAGCGACATTCCAGGAATTGAAGGATAGACTTACCTTCGCCCCAATCCTTGTCCTTCTGTCTAGGAAGGAAGGATTCCAAGTTTACACGGACGCGTCTTATCAGGGGTTGGGAGCGGTGTTGATGCAGCACGGGCACGTAATTGCTTATGCTTCAAGACAATTGAAGAAGCATGAAATCAATTACTCGGTGCATGATTTGGAGCTACGAGCAGTGGTGTTCGCCTTGAAGGTATGGAGGCATTATCTATACGGCGTCCACTGCGACATCTTCTCGGATCATAAAAACTTGAAGTACGTCCATACCCAGAAGGAATTGAACTTAAGACAACGGCGATGGTTAGAGTTTCTATGCAACTATGAGTTCACCTTGAACTACCACCCCGGAAAAGCGAACTCGGTAGCCGATGCGTTGAGTAGGAAAGTACCCGGCTCGAGCCCAGAGTCTCGGTTGATGAGCATGGAGTTGGCACGGATGATTGAGGAGATGGACATTACCTTAATATTTAAGGCTTCTTCGGAAGAATATACGGAGTACTTGTCCAGTATGAGCATAGTTTGTGATATCCGGGACCGGATTCGAGTGGAGCAAGGATTGGATGCGGCTTTGGCCCCGCAATAAAGTTAATCGAAGATGGGACTACCGACGAGTACACACTAAAGGACGGCCTCGTTTACTTTCGCGGCCTGCTCTACATTCCCAAAGGTGGCAGAATCCGGGAGGATATCTTGAGAGAAACACATTGCTCTCAATATTCCGTGCACCCGGAATTTCAAAAGATGTACGTCGGCTTACGGAAGACGATGTGTTAGCCAGGAATGAAGAAGGATGTCCGGTACTTTGTCATGCATTGTGAAGCCTATCAAAGAGTGAAGGCGGAGTGCAGGAGCCCCGGTGGCCTGTTGCAGTCGTTGTCAATCCCCGAGTGGAAGTTCGAGGATATTTCCATGGACTTCGTACATGGGCTACCTCGCTCCCGCTCAGGAAATGATTCAGTGTGGGTGATCATTGATCGCCTGACGAAAGTTGCCCGGTTCATTCCTATGAAGAAGGAGGCTCATGTGGATGTCTTAGTACGCCTTTTTGTGGAGCAGTTTGTACGGTATCACGGCATACCTAAGACGATAGTTTCGGACTGTGATGGTCGTTTTACCTCTAAGGAGTTGAAGGCGGTACAGGCGTATTTTGGGCTCGCGCCTTACCTTCAGCACCGCATTTCATCCAAAGACGGACGGGAAGTCTGAGCGGATCATCCGAACATTGGAGGATCTATTGAGGTTGTGTGTGATAGATAGGAGAGAGCCGTGGGAAAGACTCTTGCCCTTAGTGGAATTCTCTTACAACAACAGCCATCAAGCTAGCATTGGCATGGCGCCCCATGAAGCCCTTATGGAAGAAGGTGTAGAACCCCCTGTCTTGGGTACAAGATGAAGACCCGAAGACTTTGGGTGTTGAATATATAGATGACACGGATGCGGTGGTTAGGTTGATAAGGGATCGCATGTTGGAGGCTCAAAGTCGGCAGACGAAGTATTATAACGCAAGGCACCGTGTGGTGGAGTTTCAAGTGGGTGATAAAGTGTTCCTGAAAATCCGGCCAAGGCATGGAGTGTCACGGGTGCGGGGAGTGAAGAAGCTCAGCCCACGGTATGTTGGACCCTATGTCATAGTGGAAAGGATTGGCCCTTTGGCCTATCGGCTGGAGCTACCGCCCGAGCTAGAAAATCTCCACAATGTGTTCCATGTATCATTTCTTTGAAAGGCGCTGTTGCGGCCTGAACAATACATCCCCACAACTGATGTAAGGTGGCGTCTGACAGATCTGTGCGACTGGAGCCGGTACGGATCGTTGATAATGAGATAAGAACCTTGCGCCGCAAAAGTGTGCCTCTGGTAAAAGTGCTATGGTCTAATCATGGGAAGGAAGAATTTACTTGGGAGCCAATGGATTTGATGCAAAGACGCTACCCAGAGCTGTTTCCTTCAGGTAATTTTATTCAAAAGCATATTTATTTTCTGTATGCTTTACTCCCCATGACCTCAGCCTAATTTCGGGGACGAAATCTTTTATAAGATTTGTAACGTCCTAAATCGCGCTAGTCCCCTCGCACGAGTTTCTGAGTCAAGAGACTTGACTCGGGCTCGGGTGCACTAGAAAAGGTGTCAAGTGTGTTGAATGGAGTGTAGGTTGAGTGATATCCAACGGATCGAAAGGAAATATCCTAAAGAAATACATCGTATCATTGTTGATACCGCCGAATTCGTCGAGAATGCCCGGCGATTTCTCACCGATCGTCGAGAATGCCCGGTGAA